>VZRM01007268.1:275433-300169 GCA_013397955.1 Grantiella picta
ACACAGCTGCCCCAAGCAGGGGAGAGCTGGGGTGTCACAGCCAAAACAGTCCCAGGAAGAAGCTTTTACTTATTTATTTATTTCTGCAGAGACCCTTCCCGGGGGAGGGGAGGAGCGGGGAATGGAAAAATGAGTAGTAAGTTTTAAGTGATATGTTTATTTTGCAAGTGAAATACGGCCATTAAAAAGTGCTTCTGCCGAGCTCATCTTATCTGCAGAAGGAGTGCTCTTAGGCTGGCCCCGGACAATGTGGTTTTGTGTTGCAAGCAGAGCTCGGTCAGCGCTGCAAGCTTTCTGTTCAGCTCACGCTGCTGGCACGCTCGGAACCTGGAATATCCCAAAGGGCCCTTGCGGTCTCTACAACAGACCGGTCGTTTTCTCTTGTTCAAGTAATTGCCAACCGTGGTGGCTGAAACTGTAATAGTGGCTTGAAATGGTATTGTGGCATGTTCAAAGTGCCCTGTTCCTTGCACTTCCCTGTGCAAGGAAGTGCTGTGCTGGAAAACCCAGGCAAAAGCTGTTCAGTGGGGAAGGAGATTTACAGAAACAATATTCTCTTAATAGTATTGTTCCACTGGTGCCAGTTTGAATACATGTGAAAATACATACATGCATACGTACATACATGCACACAGATACTTTAAGCAGGGAAAGTAAGCAGTTTGGAAGAACTGGATAGTCATGCATGAGAGTTCTTAGCGTTTTCCATTATATGTTGCTCTTTCCAGTTTAAAATTTGCTAGCCTTAAACTATCCGGATGGAACTTTCCATGGGCTGTGTCTGCCACAAGCAAGCTGCTTGTCAAGCTTTGGCAAAAAACATTGATCTGCTTTTGGGAACAGAATAAAAGTGATTTATTACACACACAGTACAGATAATATCAAAGCTTTTTTCACTGTGGAAATCTAGTACCTCTGGGAGGGTGACTTCAATATTAGACATGGTAGTTTTTTTGGAATCAAGGAAATGCCTTTCGTTGTCTTTGTGAAACTACTCAAGAGTCATCAACTGCCAGAGTTCTGGGGGAAAAGCCATACGTAATCCACGTGGTTAGTCCGGGAGTCAGCATATAACCTTTCTGAAGAGCATTCTTCTCCCCTTCATATTTCCTCTGTGAGACTGGACTCCACCTATTTCTGCCACTACAGGAGCAGGATGGGATATCGCACAGCTCCAGGCACAGGAACTGCATGTCTCTCTGCATTCCCTGCTCAGCCGTCTGGGCTTTGTGCGGTGGTGAAAACAGCTGATCCGGAAAACAGCTGGAAGGAGGGAAAGACAGATGGAGAAAGTCAGGCGCAAGAGCACAAGAAGGAAGGAGATGGTGACTCTGAAGTGGGTTAGCACAAGAAGCCCAGTGGAGGGAACTAGAGCAAAGCTGGTTACAGATGCGAAGGAACAGAGCAATGCTTTTACCTTTTGCTCTAGCCATCGGGACTTCCAAGATGGAAATTTCATCTGGAATATCATGTTTAATAGCCACTCGTAGGCCTATCTTACATTTTTAATATATTTTGAATTAACTTATATTTTTGACCTCCACAGTATCCCATGGGTTCTGTTGTTTAATTATGTGCTGTATGAAAAAGTACTTCCCTCGGTTTGTTTTAAAGCAGCTGCCTCGTAACTTCATTGAGGGCCGTCTTGTTCTTGTGCTATGAGAAATAAACAAGTAACCATTGCTTAATCACCTCCCCCATGCTACTCATAACTTCATATAACCCGAGATGCCTCTTGTCTTCACTGAGGGCTCTAGTTAATCTCTCGCTACATGGAAGTATTGGTATCTTCGTTTTTCCTTTTCACCCTTTTCTGTTTTCTTTGAAAGGAAGAGACTGAAGTTTTGTGGCAACATAGTATGTTATTCTGTATTCCTTTACCAAGAATCCCTAATATCATCTCCAGTGATTTTAAAGTCTATTTTCTCAGAGGTAGTAGGTAATTTACAGCCTAATGTGTGTGTATAATCAAGATTTGCTTTTTCCTGCTTACATTAACCAATAATTAAAAGTTAACAGTCTTTAAATTACACCACATATGACATTGCTAAATCTGTTGCAGCTCAGTAACAAAGCTCTGAATATGCTGAATTACTTAATATCCTGGCTAACTTGGTCTTCTTATTGCCCTTTCCAAAAACAATATGTTTGACAGGACAGATTTCTTTGTGTTAATTTTCAATTCAACATTTTTTCTCAACCTTTATTTATTTTCTTTAAATAGCCTGTAAACCAGGGGGAGTATTTCCCGTGATTCTGTGATTACTTAATGTCTTTGGGTGTGAAACATTACCCCTTCTTGTGTCTGGAAATACAAATATACTTTCTTGACATAGTCACCCTTAGTGTTTAAAAAACATTAATAGACTTGTGATGTATAACTTCTGCAAAATGACTATAGTTTTTTCATTATATCATGGTTTTCTGTGTGTCTTTCATGCTTAAAAGACAGATCTCAGTAAGAGTAATTTAAAAGTTTACACTAAATTCTAGTACAGTCTAATATTACCATTTTCTTTCATGAGAACATGAAATCCCTGTGAGTATTATTCAACTTTTAAACTGTTTCCCCCTATGCTTTCTTGTAAGAAAGACAGGATATATTTCTTCAGAAAGCAAATCAGACTGTTTGGAAATAGAGATATAACCATTTTATCATTCACCTTACAACACTGACAACATGAATTTTGTACCAGGTTCTTTTTTCTTATGGAAACTAACTGTTTATGACTAACAAATAACTCTGAAATAAAATTAGAAATTAAGCAAGAAACCTAAAGGAAGACTTGCTAATAGTTTTTTCTGTCTGAATCTGCTGTGGATGATGGCTTAACTCAGTTTTACTTCAGAAATACCTTATTTTGTTAAGCTTATCTAATGTTATTAAACTTATATGCAGCAGTTCTGTGGGCTTTTAAAGATTATTTTCTTGGTTTGGTTTTATTTTTTTTAAATAATTTGCTATTAAAGAGAACTAGCAGACAGATATTCCTGTGTTTTCTTTTGTATCAAGGACTGTGATATTAAATCTGTCTTTGGGTGACTAACATTATAAACCGGGCAATTTTGCAGCTGATAGGATTCTCTCAAAACTAAAACTTGGAAAAATCCCAAAAAGATTTGGTAGTTTTTGTTTTGCAACTGTGAAAGAAAATATGTTGACAATGTAGCTGTTACATAGTTATAAATGTAAGGCAAATGGCAGAGTTTAACTTGCCCAGGGGATTTTTTAATGTCACAATTCAGGTTAGTCCTGGGTTTTTGGTATGTGTGTACTGTTCAAGCAATACTCAGCAAATGACATGACTTTTATCTGTTCACTGGCAATTCTTGGGAAAATTACCAAACTTCTATGTGTCTCCCTGCTGAGATTCCTAATTTCAGCAAAGCATTAAAGCATAGGCTTAAAGCCCATAGGACCGCAGTTTTCATTGAATTTTAACTAATGCTTTGGTGCTTCAACATGTCAGAGCCAAAATAAAGTCAATTTATGGAAACAAATGGGTGAAAATAAGGAAAATATAATCCCTGCTCAGTCTCATCTAAAGTAAAATGAAATAAGCCCCTATGCAGAAGAGCAAATGTGAGTATTCTGATTACTTGAAAATGTAAGGAAACGATTGTTGCTGGGGTGTTTTGACTGATTACCCCAAATGTGCATTAAAACAACCATTAGATAATAAATGTAAGTACCAAATGAAGTATCTCCAGGAAGGGTGTATTTATGAAGTAGTTGCAGTCAGAACGATTGAATGGGATGCACTCAAGGATGTTTTGTTTTGTGTGGCTGACAGCTTTTCTATCTCTGTTTTAATCAAAAGAACTGCTGTGAACATGGCAATAGGCGGTGCAGCCATGCGCTCTCTGTAGATTATTGTGCACATTGGTATCCCTCAGCTTCTAGCTGTGTGTGAATGCTGTAACAGAAGGCATTTGCTGTGTGCTCACACACACTGCACACATAAATCATGTGCATATTAATAGTTTAATCTTCTTATAATGTTAGTGATGGGAAAAATATCGGTTTAGCTGAAGTTTGCTATAATTACACAAGAAAATATACCTAAATCTAGTAATAACCTCATGAAAAGGCTGCTCTATCTTCTTCTGCTATGTGAACACTTCATTTTTTTGCTGAACCAAGTTCAGAATTCTTGAAGCCTTGAAGTAAAATGGAAATTGCAGCCTAAAACCAACTGGGATCTAAGTGGGTCATAAGGAAATGAGAGGATTTGGAAAATTCAAGAAAGAAAGCACAAGTCTTTGCTAACACTTGATACCAAAACATTGAAAGGTCTTCAGTGTTAACTACAGTGCAGGGAACATCTGACTTAAACAAAGGGGTATTTTGAAACAGTAGGCAGACTTCCAACAACCTCTGTGGCTACCAGGAATACCTTTAAATGTTCATATTTTTCTTGCCATCACCTACACTTGTGATGATACTTAGCACAAATATTTGCAATTTTGTAAATGAATCCCTGCTTTTCCCTTGTTCTCATTGGGATTAAATTTAATTTAAAATACATGTTTTATTAGTTGAGAGCTTCTGCTCTTTAATTCCAAAAAGGTTTCAAAAATCTATTCTTTGGAATAGCCTAGAAGGAAACTAATTGTCTATAAAACAATCCACAGTTTTGGATATCAAGAACATGTATTTTCATTATTATGGTTAACAAATTTTCAAAGACACAAGTTTTATGCATACTGTTTATACTGTGAGCTCTCTGATTAGTGCCAATGAATTTCAATGTACAAACCACTGTCTTACAAAAGTCTTTTTTAAGATAGCTTGACCGAACACTCACTTCTACAATCTGGACCCCAGCACTGATATGCATGTGCAGCAGATGAAGAAAAGCTCCTAATCCAAGTTCCCTCTGTAGAAGAATTTCCCAAGACATTTACTTTCTCCATATTCCAAACTAAATTATGAAAAAGTTTGTCCGAGGCTGAATTCCTCTCCAGAACACCAGGTTACAGCCTCAACACTGGTGATTTCCAACGAAGTGGTTCTGCTACTTTCCAGGCTTTCAGGTATATAAAAAAGCACCAGTCAGGTCTTTAAAGCACTTGTGGTACAGCCACCAGTGCTGTGCTCTAGAAGATGGAGAGCTCCTCTCTGATTCAGAACTTTCCATCTACCACCAAAACCATGGTGCGGATTTCTTCCCTCTCAGCCATTCACTGCCAGCTCTTCCCCAAGAAAAGCCTTTCCTCTGTCACTGCAGGACAAGGTGTATGTGTTACCAATATATATATCTCTAGAAACATAAACTAAAAACTAAAATGTATGTCTCTTTCTAAATGTGCTGGGAGGAAATGAAGATGAAGGAGCCAGGCTCTTCTCCAGAGTGCTCACTGAGAGCAACAGAGGCAACAGGCACAAATTAAAAGACAGAGAGAAAGTAAAACAGAGAGAAAAAAGTCCCTTTTATTTTGGTGGATACCAGGTGTGGGAGCCCAGGGGTCACGGGGGTTCAGCCAGGGACAGAAAATCGGCATCCGCAAAGACAGAGCCAGAAAGCACTGATGAACCCCCAGAGGCAGGAATAGGCATGACTTTTTTCACCTTTCTCTGGGAATCATGGTTGACAAGGAATCTTTTGCAGCCCAGGGAGCTAGTGCTGACATTGGTGACAGGCTGGCTCTGGCACTTCATCCCCATGGGAAATAATGTCCTTAGGGATCCATGCCCATGCAGAGATGCACAGCGCCCCAATGCCAAGGCACAGGACCCAGTGGAGTCCCCTAGGAAGCTGCCATGGAGTTCTTCCCAAGCCCTGTGCAGCACCATCCCTGGCTGACCCTCGCCAGCAAGCTGAAATGACTTAGAGCAGGGTTGAGAGCTGGGAAAAATGGGCAGCAGAGCCTGGTACACAACTGGGCCCCTTCCTCTTCTGGACCTTCATGCATGGTTTCAGTCTCCTTCTTCTTCTCTTCTTCCTTGCTGGATGCCATTCCCTCTCTTCTCCCCAGGAATCACTTCTCTTCTTTTTTCTTGGCTTTTTGTTTTCCTGTGAGTAGTCTGCAAAACTTTCCACCCCACAGTGGGATAAGATAGGGGAAGGTAGGATCAACTGCAGTCAGCTGTTGGTTTAACCAAAGTTGCCTCCCTTTTTCTTCTTTCTTTTGCCAGGCTCTCTAAGTTCTCCTGCACATCCCAGATGGCCTAACTGTGGTCTCTGGGCTGGTTGGAGACAAAGTGACAGGTGCCTAAAGCAGAAGTGCTGGAGTCTGCAGGTGGCAAGGGACAGCCCGGAGCAGGAAGAGACTCTGTTGTCTCTGCTTTGCAGAGAAGATCCCTTGGGCTGGTTTGCATCAGGCCTTTCTTCAAGGGCCTCCCTTGGGAGCACAGTGTTCACACGCTGGGGATGTGACCCTCAGTTAATTTGGAGATGGCATGGGTTAGGGACCCTGCAGTCCCTCTCTGGCCAATAAAAGGCTTGCCTGCTTTATTCCGCCAGGATTTCCTCTGCCCTCCTGAGACAGAGCTTTGCAGTGAGCCCATTGGTGCCATTCCACCATCTATGGTGGAAGACTTTGCTTTGGAAAGCTCTTTCTGGAGGGATTTTGCAGGTGTCATGGCCAATGTGCTGAAAGAAGGCCAGCAGCTGCTTCAGGAAGAGGTTGGCTGCCAGTGATTTTTTGGCCACGCTGAGGTAACAGCAACACAATGTCATCCCCAGCGCTGGCCTGGGGCAGGAGACAGCCAGCAGCTGTGCTGCACAGCTGTGCAGGTCCTCTCAGCCAGCCATCGGGGCTCCTGTGCTTGAGGAAGGAAGGAAGCCCAGCATTGCTTCCCAGCATGTAATTCCAGCCAAACCCACGACAGGGAAGGCTTCCTGTCCATGCCTATTTCCCCAGTATGCAAGTCCACCCCTGGAAGCAAAGGTGAGCTACCAGAAACACCAGCTTTTGAAGGAGGCAGTCCCTTGGCAGGCAAGTTCCAGGTCCCTCCCAGTCCCTGCTCACCCAGCAAGCTGCAATCCATGCTTATGCTTTCAATTCCTCCAGCTGTGCCTGCTTGCTGCTCCTCTGCACGGCTGGCATCCACCCCTTGCAGAGCTCCATCATGAGAAGCTCTGCCAGGAATGCTCTGCAGGAAGTCCTGCAAGGGTTCCCAGAGAGCCTTTGGAGACTCCAGGCCAGACAGGAGCTCTTCCAGAGGCAGATCAGAAGGGCTCACCCTGAGGACAGCCAGGAGCAGCACAGCTTGGCCTTGCCGGCCTCCAGGGTCTCCATCAGCTCATGAAGGGCTATCCCGCTGGCAGCCCGGTGGAAGATGCCCTCTGTCACACGTCCCTCGTGCTGCTGGATGCCCAGGAGCTGGGTGGGCCAGGGCAGCATGCTGTCCTCCTCACAGAGGGATGCCAGGGCTGCCCAAGGAATACCCTGCTGCAGCTGGAGCACATCTGCCCTGGGCCCTGGGCAGAGGCCACTGGGCTGCACTGCAGAGCAAAGGGCCAGCACAGCTCCTTCCCCCTCCTCCTGCTGAGTGAAGGAGCACTCACCATTGCCAAAAAGAAATGTTATCTGCTAAAGGAGTCTTCAGACATCACGGGATAATGATTTTTAATATTTTCAAATAATAGTGATTTAGAATCTGGATCTGTTGATACAAAATTAAAGACAACAGAAGACAGTGAATAGAGGCTTACCTACACTTTTTAGCTTGTGATTCATTCTACCAACATGAGGTCTTTTGTGTCCAGACTTGAGATAATTTTGCAGTTTAGTTTCTTTTCCCGCTGCTCAGAGAGATCTCTGACTTTAACAAAAGCAGTGCTGATAAGGCAGGCACATGTACCTATTGAAGTGTTGCATGGAAGAATTCTCTTTTTTCATTTACTAGTGAATTGAAAAGAAGGTGATTAATATGGGATCTTTTTGTGAACTCTACTACTCTTCATGCCAGAACATTTTGAGACGTAGAAGTCTGTGTAATGCAGCTTGAAGCTAAAGACCCAAATGGGCATTTTGTGATGTACAAAATGAGAATTTGCAAAAGTTGAGGTTTAATATTAATTACTCATATCTAATATGAAAAAAAATTTGCATGAATGTTTGTTTATGCAAATACTTCATGATCCAGTAACTATTGGACATGTGGAGGTTTCTGTTAAACTACATTTAAAGAAATCAAGAGAAGGTTTTATAAAAAATCAGAAGATTTTTTATGAAAATTCATTAAGAAAATAATGATGTTTTTATTTTTAAGGAAGGGTTTACATAACAGTTGTGTAAAGGCAAATCATAGTGCATTAAGGTGATAATAAAACTCCTTCAAAATTCCAGGTTTAAGTTTACTAGGAACCATTGGTGCATCCAGCATAACTCTTCTTACCTACGACAAATGAAAACTGAATATGTAGATAACTTAATATGGAGTGGCTTTTCAGCTTCTTTAAACTATAATTCACCAGCAGCAGGTTTTTATTTATCATCCCAGTCTTCACAGAGCAAGTCCCTTAGAGTTTGTTCTCTGCTACCACCTAGAGGGAAAACTGTATAGCACAAAGAAAAATAATTTCAACTTCATCAGAAAATTAGATAAATAGTTTCAATTCCTTATATATATATTTTTCCCCAGAAATCCGTTTTGCAGTAATTACAATATATGGGCAAAAAGAGGTGTTGAAACCAGTCAAGACTTAGAGTCAGCAGAAAGATATTTCAGCGCTTTTAAAGCTGTAGATGTGATACTACAGTTTTATAGAAGGAGAAAAGAAACTGTTCTAATCAAACAAGCCCTTTCAATTGCAGTTATAAGTCTCATGGAAAGGATTCAATTACATTGCAGAAATCACTCAGTACCAGTGAATAGATTTAGAGAGTCAAGATCTACAAAGTTTTGTCCACTAATGCTATCAGATAACAGTGCTCAGCAACATGTATAGCCTGAATAAGATATCTAGTAATACTAGTGCTACCTGAACACTTTTTCCCTCAGTACACTGCTAAAGAGGTTTAATTGTGTGCGTTACTGTTCCAGTGGTGGATAGTCACAACTTTTTCAAATAACATCAAAAGGAAAAAGAGAATTAGGAATAAGCGTGGTTTGAAGTTGATGAGTGTTTTTTAAGATGACCACTATGTTAATTATATCATTACAAGAAATTTTGGGTTGTAAAGGTTTTCTAACTTTTTTTTGCCTTTTTCCACTTTGAATTGGTACTTCATTACTCTGCTTGAGTGAATACCTGTAGAGATCTAGTTAACACCTGCTCAGCTAAAATCTCATCCACCCTCTCACTGTCTCTTCTTGTGATTACTGAAATTTTTTCATCCAGCATGGGAAAATCGGACCCTTGTCCTATCAGAAAGCTACTGCAAAGTGAATTTCCCAAATTCACTTCTTTGAACACATCTCTCTTATTTTTGCATATTCTGTTTTTTTCCATCTCATGTCATTCTTCCTTTTCTAGGTTCCCATTGTCTACTCATCCATCCTAAGGCAAGCGTTAGCCCTTATGTTAGATTTTCAAATGAGCACTCTCAGGTTTTCTTCTGAACTTGCCATTTTACAATTAGGAGTTGACCTCAATAACCATGCAAGATTAAAATACTATCCTCTTTTTAATTACTTCTTAAAACTTTTTTCCTTATTGTTTCAAGGGGGAGGGGGAAATGCTTTTCTACTGAAAGCTTGTCAACGGAGGCTTGTTATGCTGAGATCACAGCATATTCACTGATTAGTGCTGTCTTATTGTTTCCTTGGCCTTCTATGCCAGCTGGTCTATATCCAGCTTTGAATCCTGCCTCCTACTTAGATCATTAGCCCCTTCAGCCAGAGCCGCCTGCTTTATTCTGGGCTTGTGTAACATCCAGCAAAACAGGGTCTTCCACCATGAATGCAGCTGCTTGGCACAGTGATAATAAACATAATAAACATATTACCACATGATTGTTATTATGCATGTAATATTTATGTGTGTGGGGAAAAGGACTGGATTCAACACCCAGTAAACTCCTACCAGAAATAACATGACCCAATTAACAATCAGATCTTTAGGTGTATTTTCATCACTGGCAAAGGCAGGACCCCTGCTGATCGATCTGTAAAACATTGATGATGTTTGTTTTAAAGGCAGCCACTTACTAGACCCTCATGGATGGATCAGTTCTTGTTGCTGCCTCAAGTCAGGATATTCAAAGAAAAATTGTGGGTATTCCTAAGAAAGACAAACTGAGAAGTTCACATTCAAAGTCTCATGTCAATCACATCTGTCAGCAGGTACTTTGCAAACTTGTTGAGGATGTTGGTGCACCTTCTGGCTGTCTCATAAGTGTGGAGCTGCTTCTATTTTAAAAAGGAGGCCTGGTTAAGGAAAACAATTTAGATGAAGTTGATCACTGTCTGCTTTAGCAGTTGCTCAGAGAGAGCAGCATGCCTACAGTATTAAGGGAACAAAATCCAGGTTTCTTAGCAGTGCAAGAAAGTAAAAAGTAATCATCTGTCCCACTATAAAGCTGGGCATCCAAATAACAGTTTTGTTTAATTAGTGGTCCAGCTAGACCAATCTCATAGCACAGCATGCATTTCCCACAAAGCTAAGATGATGCATAGAAAACTGGGCTTCTAAGTGCCATCAGAATGGTGCAAGAGAAGGGTACACAAGGATCCTCCACATTGAAGGGCTTGATGTTATATGTGACAGTCATAACATGACTGGATCTAGTGGAAAGACGTTTGAGTATTTGTCTGCCTCAGTCCCACTATTTAGTTCCTCTTCCAAAAATCAGCTCCCTTACCACTAGCAGCAAGCCTTTTGCCTAAGCTGGCAGCAATGTGATGAGCTTGTATTTTTTTCACTGCATATTTTACAGCTAATCTAAGAAATTGCTTGATTGGCAGTGACGCACTCTTCTAGATTAAGTCAAACATTATGGATTTTCAGCAACTGTTGTCTTGTTCAAGTGATGACTCTCTTAAATACTTAGGGGGATTTAAAAGTCCAGTGTGAAATAAGTGATGGTAAAGGCTAATGTAGCTGAAAGCTTCTCTCACATATTGCTGGTAGGGATCTACTGGCTACAAGGCCAGAAGTGACCCTGATGGTCACAAAGTCTGAACAAGCTTCATTTTAGAATGATTCATCTTTCCTTTTGTCTTCCTTCTTTAGCTTTCTTTCCACTTAATCAGTTCTGGACTTCATTTGAAGAATATGTACTATATGTAGAGATTAAGCACCAAAAAATTATAGGCATAAGATACTTCTTTTGCATTTGAAGACAAGTTCTGCTTAGTTTTTCAGCTTGCTTTGCATGTTTTCCCTATGTCTGCATTAGTGAGAAGCTGTTGAGTTTCACTACAAAAAGCTTTTACCTGACTGTACTGTGGAAGTCGCCAAGGCATCACGGACACCTGAACTCTCAGAAACTCATTCTGCATGCATGGTAATGGGGCTTGTCTCAGAAAATTAAAAGGTTTAGGGGTTAAAGATTGGGGGGAGAAAAATCCATCTGATGAGGTAACATAAGTTTTTGTAACAAGTATTTCTTGTTCAGACTAGAGCCTAACTTTAAGAAAGGCAGATTCTCTAGCTCCTAAAATTGCCAGGGATAGAAAAGAGTTATAATCCTATTGAAGTTGTTTTAAGGGATAATTACCCTGAGAGACAGACAGAGACGTGAAAAATCAATACTTAATGTAGAGGAAGGACTGATTCTCCTGTAATGAACAGGTAAAATAGAAGTTATAACTTCGTAATATTTGTAACCACAATCCTGATTATCTTTAAATCAGAAACCAACTCTGTTATTAACTCTTATTAAATAGGAAATTCCAAAACAAGAATGCCAACCAACATATTAAAAATACCTTCCAGTACCTCCACAGTACCAGTTTTTCACATGGACAGCATCAGGTGTTAACAGAAGGGTGCTGAAGCTGGTGACCTGTGGTGCTGGACAGGAAGACAGCTAGTCCCAGCAACCTTCTTTTGGCAAGTTGCAGTCCCCTTGGTAATGATACCTCTCAGAACCTTTGTCTGTGTTTTCCTTCGGCATCATTTCTGAGGTGCGATTAGACCTGCTCCAGAGCCTCAGCTGAACATGTGTCTGACGGGGGGCTGGCCATTTCCAGTTCCATAGGAATACTTTCTTTCCTCTGTCCCATTGTTAAAATCCTTCATCCAGTGCAGGCTTTCTTTATATGAGGTCATTGCTTCTGTCACTACGCGGGCAAAACAGCTTCTTCTGAAGTGGATGACCCAATTCCTGTGGTAACAGATGGGCCAGTGTACAATGCATTTGCCAGCTGACTGCTTGCAAACGTGTTCTTAAAAAGATATCATCGTAATTTGCTACACAGGAACTGACAAATTGCATTCTACGTGACAGGGTATGATATGGATCTGCTGTAGTGCCAGCCTCCTTTTCCATCCCATGCATAGGCAAGGCTGACAATGAGAGGGATCACCATTACATAGTTATTGTACTCCTGCAGTTTCCATTGATGTCTGCAGCTCACCTGAGTCATCTCCCTGAGGAAGTGTTTAGGCTTCTGATCTAACCTAAATTTGTCTTCTCAAGCTACACTGTCAATAATGTCTTATAGATTGCTGCTCAGTGCCACCATGGGCAACATATTCTAGCTATCTGGGTTTTTTAAATGCCACTACTGATTTTAGGGGCAGGACTTGGATTTTCAGAGAGAGCTTCCTGACCTCTTGAAACCAAGCAATGTAATGAGTTTGGTTTAAATTCAGACCATAGAGGATTGCAGTTTATATTTGCCATGTAAACAGAGGGATGCAGCTAATAATTTGTCTTGAAGAGGACAAAGAGTGGTTTCAGCTCCGCTGCTCCACCGTGTCTACCAGTGGGAAGCATCTTCTCCACACCCATAGGACCAAGGGGAATGGAGAGGCAGTGGGAGAGTATCTGAAACACGGCAATACTCAGGACTTCAGCCCAGAACTCCCATGCCTGATGGTAAAGCCCTCTCCTCAGCCACCTTGGAGCAGCTTCCTCAGTGACTGTGCTGTCATGGTCTGACTCCTGTGATGTCCAGAAGAAAACAATAGAGTTTAACAGAGAATTAACTCTGCTGAAGGTATATTAACTCTGAGCAGTCCCTGATTCCTCTTTCCATTGGGTTTGCCAACTTTTCCATGTGTTCCTACACTGTAGTTTTGACTCTAGGGGAGGGAAGGAAAAGCAAGGTTGTTTGTCCTCTTTGCAAATCTTCCTCCTGCAAGATTTTTCTGGTCATAGGAGTGGCAGGGAAGGTTGGTAAAAGCATCCCAGAGTTTTCCACTAGACTTCTGGAAGGTTAAAACTAGACTGTGCTAGTATTTAGAGTATGGTGAATTATGACCTAATGTTGCAACTCCCATTCTAATTTGCCTCTGCCTAATTCAGCTGAGGTTGTGTGTGCAGATAATTAAGAGCTGACTGCTTGCTCAAAATGTTTCTTTGGTTTCTTACACATGCTGGTACCATGAAATAGAAAAAAAATTACAAAGCCCAAATTTTGTTGTTTCAAGATCCTTGCAAATACAGCATTCATCTTCACTTTTGGATGTGGTAAAGAGTACAAAACACACAGATAAATCTAATATTCCCAAGGGATGTAATGGAAAGAAAACAAAACTAAAACTACTGAGTTTTTTAAAAGTTTTAGTGATGCCAAGTTATGGCTCGCTGAGAATTCTGAAACAAGCTGTGGATCCAAAAACCACACTCTTCTGAAAAGTGTGATCCTTTCAGTAGGTGCTAACTCTTTGTTGTATAACATCTGTAAATTGCAATAGTTTTACTGGCAGGGATATTCTCTGCAGATAAACAAACCATGCTGCACCTCTACAAGATGTGTCTGAGGCTGCCCTATCCATCACTGAATATCTTTCTAGTTTCTGGCATCATCTTTGGGGTTCCTCAGCCTGAGAAGCCCGAGCACAAGAAAAACCTAGCTACTGCTTCATAGCTATAAGGAAAGACCAGCAATTCTTTCCTAAGTATGTGATTGTACTTGAAGATTGTTTTGCTTGCAGCTTATACAGTGCAAATTTCTGTAACTTAGGAGATAGACCCAGTTATTTAGGGCTGAGAAGTAAAATCCTGTAGCACTTGAAGTTCATGTCGGAATTCAAGATCATGAACAGCAAAAGCTAGAAACTACAGTCTGGAAAGTACTTATTACTCCAAGCAAATATTTCAAGAGGCTATTTAACAGCTAAAGTGTAAAGTCTCTTGTAAATAGTTAGCTCTGAATGTTGTGTGTTATGCATAGTCAGGGGCATAACAGTAGGAACTTCTGGTTGGTTAGCAGGCTTCTCCGTAAATAACTGACCATTTGGGCCAATAACAGAGAGAAGCCAATAACATTGGCCATTTTTTAAAAGCCGTGCTAATTGTTTTTTTGACTCTATAAACTATGTGTATGTCTTTGGCCTAAGGAAACTTGAGAACCTTGAACTTCATGGCGGGCTCTGCTCTGGGTTTGGTATATCAGAATACCTGAGGAAAATGTATTTTCCTTTACTACTTTACTCCAGATTTACAACCAGTCACAATCATCAGCTGTTACTTAGATTAAATGGTGGGGGTTTTGCTTTCTAATACATTGCTTTTTAGAGTCAGAAGAATACTTTATTAAATGCAAAAACTTCTCCACAATACTATCTGCATTTTCAAGTACTATCTTCATTATCAGCTAGCTCCATTTCAACACTTTCCCCTTATAGTTCACAGTGAAAGTGGCTCAGAACTTTCCCTCATTAAGGCCTTTTTAGCTCTATGAAACCATCCAAACCCACAGATATCTGCCCCAAAAAATATTATGCTGAAGCTTGAATGTCATCACTAAGCATCTGATTTGTAGTAGCTCTTAAAATATATGCAGAATGAAGGTTGGACTTGATGATCTTGGAGGTCTTTTACAACTTTAATGATCTATGATTTTATTAATATTGCTTTTTAAAGAAAAACCCCCACATTAACAAAAAATGGACAGTATTCATATAAATGTTTAATAAATGGAAATGGGATGAAGAGATAGCAATCCAATGTAAAATAAAAATTAAATAAATGTTTTAAAAAGGAAATAAAGGTCAGAAAATTGCTGTGGAAAAAAGTTATTTTTTCAGAGCCTTGTTGGTGTGACATTTTTATTATATTCGTGGCTATTATTAAACCAAGAATGTAAAATGGTTTCAAGGCCGTAAGTATCACTTCCCATAAGATTTGTGGACAGTTTTCCCTGGTTAGAGTTACTTGAAGGGACAGAACACTACACAGAGCAATCTGAGTCATTCTGGGATGACCTGGACTTTTTCCCTCAGCTTGTAGTTAAACACACAATTTCACAAGGAACAGAGGCTCTGCCTGCAGCATGGATGGCTGTAGACTGGACAGGGGTGACTCTGGGAGGAACTGCAGGAAACTGTAGCTGAACAAAGCTTCCAAGTGCAATGGTGAAGTTTGGCACGGCTTGGAAAATAACACAGAGAGAAATGGTAGGAAGGAGAGAGAGAGTTCAGAACCAAGAGCACTAGAAATCTGCACAACTGCAGACCTTATAACAGCCTCCTAGTACCTAAAGGGGCCTTCAAGATGGGGAGGGACTTTTTACAAGTGTTAGAGCAGATATTCAATAGAAATTCTTTACTGTGAGGGAGGAGAGGCACTGGAACACACTGCCCAGAAAAGCTGGTGATGGCCATTCCTGGAAGTGCTCAAGGCCAGGTTGGATGGGGCTCTGAGCAACCTGGTCCAGGAAAGGTGTCCCTGACCATGGCAGAGAGGTTGGAATGAGATGATCTTTAAGGTCTCTTCCAACCCAAACTGTTTTGTTATTCTATGAAAACTGCATTAGCTATCATTATTTTAAAAGGACGTTGAAAGGTGGTGGTACTGAGGAGACCAGCAATATTTATTACAGAGAGAGGTATAGAAAATGCCTTATGAGCAGAGACCTGAAAAACAGTCTGTTATAAAAATCATGTTTGATTACAGTGTATAAATATCTTCTAAAGAAAGAAGTACTGAAAATTATAAAGACAATCAGTGACTGGAAATTGAAGCCATGTAGTCCAAAGCAGACAGTAAGCCCAAATAATTTAGAGGAATAAATTGTCCAAAAAGTGGGGAATGTTCCACCTCTTTTGATATTAAAATATAATTTAAATTTTTTTCAGGAACTGCACTGATATGACTCATTGAACGAACTAGTACAAAATATGAGTCAAAACTAAGAGTGCATAACATCCTCCAGAACAGAATGGTCACATTCAAATGGTTTACTAGGGACGGTCCTGGGCCTGCAAAAATTCCTGAGCTGTGCCCAGGACTCGTTTGGGATAATGCTAGTTAATATGGACCATAACCATAACAGCAACTATTCCAATAATTTAAAAGTTAAAAAAAAAAAAATCAAACTATCTGGATAGTTCCCTGACACTCTTTAATTTCTTAGTAACACATAAGTCTCTGGACAGATAAACTCACTTAAGATTTTTGCATGTAGGTTTCTTAATTTATTTCTCTCTTTCTTGCAGAAGAAGACACAAATTAGGCTGTTTTTTAAATTCAAGCCTAAGATGTAACACCACATGATTACAGTAGCACACAAAAAATAAGCTCTTCCCCAACATAACTGTAAGTTAGACAAAACCTGGGGAAATAATTACACAACGGAAGAGTTTATGAGTACAGAACCTTGAATTGGCACACCCACACACCTTATCCTACCTTCTCCAGGCCCACCTCCAGCCAACTGGGGAAGGGGAAGAAGAAAAAACATTTCCCTTCCCAACACCCCCCACCCTTGTTTTTTAAATGTACTCTGCCCAGACAGTTAACATTGCACATTTGATGCCAAAAGATCTCAAGATATGCATCATATGAACATAAATGGGTCCTGTTGAAACAAAACATGAGGAAATACCAAAATTCTGAAACAGGATGATTTTTGTTCCTTAGCCTGCACCCCATTTTGTACTTCTTAACAGCAGGGTTATTTTTGCTGTTCCTCTCATTTACATCCCAATTGGAACCATTAAAGCTTGTATGTCAGTTAGATGTAACCAGTTAACTCTGTGTGAAGGGTCACTTCATTTTAACATTGTCTCCAGACGCTTAGGAGTGAGCAGGTGCAGTAACAGTTTATACTTGTTTTAATTTCGATGAGCACCAGAAGATGCACTTGAAACAGACAGCCCTGGTTTAGACAAAGAGTCTCAACAGCAGGCAGGAGCAAGCTGTATTGCTCAGCATTCACTTTATTAACATACTCTGCTGTCATTCCCGTGAAATCAGTATTCACAGAATTACTCACTGACCTCAGACTTGTACTAGCACAGCCGATTTTTAGCTTTAAATCACAATCAGCCTAAATAGGCACCACAAAGGAAACCTAGTTGCTAAAAAATCTTAGTTAGCACCTAGGTACTAAGTTTTTAAGTATTTTCTCAGGAGCAATTCTTGCTTCCTAAAGTACAAGCAATTTAAAATCATATTGAACCAGCAGAGGGTGGAAAGGGATTTTGAGAAACAGCTGAGAAAACTTGGATATGTGTCTTCTTGTTTGTATGTTTGTTGTTATTTTGCATGGAGGTGTTTTGGTAGGTGAGTAGAGATTTTTAAATTGGAAGGGAACAGAGAGCTGTAAGTGAACTGAGGAAGTGTGGGTAATGCTCTGACCAGTGCATGTGGAAGAAAAACAAAATCTACAATTTGTTTTTGGGGAGCTAATAATCAGGGGATTGTTCTTCCTGTCTCTCATGAGGCTTCCATTTCAAGGTCACATCTGACTTGATCTAGTCAGGCAATAGCTTGTCTCCAAGGAGGAGACTGACCTGCATAACCACCAAATGTCCTGGCAGCCTCCTCTGCTTCTACAACTCTCTTAACACCAGCTAAATTAACACCAGCATCTTCTATCACCAGCATGCAAACCTGAAAAGCAGAATGCACATGAAGCTTGGCTCATTCCAGAGGCTTCTGGCAGTCCTTAGATCAAGGAAAAATATTAAGACAGAACATTTTATAAAGTTCCTCAGGCTTTTTGTGTGTTTCAGTAGTGCTGCCCCATTGGGCAAATCAGGAGTATGTAATTATCCTATTGTTTTTGCTGCCCTTTACCTCAAAAGTGAGATTTCTTGTATCTCTGAGAGATTGCGTGTTTACCCATGGTGTTTCCTGGAATGCAGAGACATAACATTTAATACAACAGTGATGAAGTGGTTGACTAGTTCATGAAGATCTCACTAATCTCAGTGCAACAGTCCCCAAAGTTTCCAAGCTCCTAAGGTTTCCCATCTGTCCCACAAGCCTAGAAATGGTATTCTGCAAAATCAGATGAATGTGAGATCTGAAGAAATCTGCTTGTTTCCCAATTGATTTGCCACCTTCTCTTTCCCAGAAAGAAAAGATCATCCCAGATGACTTAGACATAAAAGTGAATTAAGGACCAAAACAAGAATGCATTTACATCCCAGCACAGCTAACTTAACCTGCATCATACAATTTTCTGAAATTGAAATGAGAAATTGTTTATGAAAAACAGAGCTCAAGCCTCTCTTTTCTATTCTGCTAAGTTTAGAGTTTAAATCTGAGACAAAAAATATATTTGAACTCATTAGAATAGAAAAAGATGCCTTAAAAAATTAAAATAATAAAAGCGCTAGAATCAGAGACGCATTTTCTGTTTGTAAGACTTTATAAATAATAATATGCTTTGCAACCATATGCTTCTTCCAAAAGCTACTCTCTTTAGTCTCAGATGCCTGGCTAATGAAATTCTCATGGACTTGAATCTCTTTGTTTTTTTTTAAATATGCATAGCAAGACTGATCATTTTGAGAATTGAATCCTAAAATCTTTGTGCATGACCAGATTGTGCTCAAACACGGGGACATATAGAGAGCAGAAGACCTGACAAGGTTTTCCCTGTGGGGAAGGAGTGCATCTCAAGAGACACTGCTCCCTACTAGAAGTACAGAACAATTTATATTAGTGTCTGATCTCACAACTGTCCATTCTACAAGCTTCATCTTTTTATGAGACTTTGACAGCCATGCCATTGCACCCCCACTTATGCATATGGAAGTTCTCCAAAGAAAGGGAGAAAGATTTGCCCACCTCTGTGATATTACTCAGAGCCTCTTCCAGCTCATCACTCACAACCTCAACAGCCAACTATTCTAATATTTGTGATCCTTGTTCTTGCAATGGTAACCATGGAGTGCAATGATCATTGGTTATACAGAGATTATTTTTATTTTAAAAAGCCAAACACTGGTGAGATCAAAGCAAAGTCAAGTTCAATGAATTGGTGGCAGGAAATGGTATGGTTTGATGGGAGGAGGTTCTGAGAAAAGCCAACCTAAGTAAATAATTAGAAAAGCAGGCAGACAGGGCCTTGCCAGGGACAGGTGTGTATTAAAACTAAGAGTAAGAGACCAATCAACAGCTGCTCCTGGAGTTGGTTCTCCAAGCTGCATCTACAGCTGGTGCTTCCCCCGAGTTTGGGGACAGATGGTATCACCCCTACATGCATTTTATGCAGAAGAGTCCTGGAGAGTGGGACAATGCAAGCTGGACTCTACCATATCAGCTTTTACTGACAGGTCTGAGAAAACTGGAACCTGCAGCTGCACTCCAGCAAACCAAACCCAGCCCAGAGCCACAGCAACAAGAGAAAACATCGGCCCTGTTAAGCAAGATCCCTTCCACTGCTGTCAGTGCAGTGTTGAGCAGCTTGTCCAGCTGTGGCTCAGCCAAGAGGAAAGCTCTGCGGGGCTGTGGCTCACATGGAGCAGAAGCTGCTTGTTGAACCCTGCGCTGGCAGGTGAGGTCTCGTTGGCTGCAGTTTTCTCTTTGGCTACCAGACTCCACTCTCCTGCCTGGCATGCAGGCACCTGGGACACGCACGGCTCCACTGAACGCTGTGACCCCAGCGTCCCACCTTGGAGAGCAGGAGTTGTAGGCAAGAAAAGCCCAGAGGAATGGGAAGTTGTGTGGGTCACCTGTTGTGCAGAGATGGATGAGGAAAGTGGCAAAACAGCAAAAATTCAACTCATTGGCCTCATTAACTGAACTCCTGCAGAGCACAGTGGAGAAAAAGTCTGCAGTTTCATAAACTCTTTTAGCAGGTGTCATCTCAGCTCCCTTTTTTCCAGGTACCTTATCATCCCTCACTCCGTATTGTTTCCACCCTTGTGTTGGCACAAAAGAAATTCTATTCAGCACTGCAGCAAAAGAGATTAGGAACTGATACAAGCTAAGCCTAACCCAGACCATGTAAAAGTTGGCTCTAACTCAGATCGGTTCCCCAG
The DNA here is from genome assembly GCA_013397955.1 of Grantiella picta. Taxonomy (NCBI): domain Eukaryota; kingdom Metazoa; phylum Chordata; class Aves; order Passeriformes; family Meliphagidae; genus Grantiella; species Grantiella picta. The sequence continues at coordinate 295,719 of VZRM01007268.1, forward strand.
CCACAAGCAAAGGGAGGGGTAGCACAGGAACAGGAACAATTGATAAGTGAAAGGCAGGACTGCTTCTGCTGTTGGCAGTGACAGCTTCTGCCTGCTCAAGTTGTGCATGTAACTACAGCCCCAGAGCAGAGGCTCTTAGGCTCAGTGCTCAAACTTGTTGGAGCAACGTTGGATTGCTCTGCCTGTACCCCATGTTCATGTGTCTCCAAGAGGTACCTAATTTGCATTGCTCTAGACAAAGCAACAGGAATTCCCTAATGTCTTCATAAGCATCATGGCACATCAACACCACGGAAGACAGAAGACAGACCCACAGGAGTAGTTCTGAACACATGTGGGAACCTTGGTCTCTTGCTAACTTGGTTTCCACTGTTGGCTAAATAGAATGAGTTTCTGAAGCTCTTACGTGCTGAAAAAATATTGAAATGTTATTTGAAAGTGTTTTTATTTGTTGCAAATACTTTTGATGCCTCCAAAGAGCATTTCTCGCAGCTGCACTCCTGTGATTATGAGGTATAAGATTTTGCACAAGCTGCCAGTTATTGGAAATGTAAGGCCATATTCCTGCAAAAGCTATATTGGCAAATCAATTCAAACCAAAGAAAAATACTAACTGATATTATATCCAGGCTTACTAAAGAGGAAGATAACAATGAGCATAACTTTACTTATAGAAACCCACTGTGAGGTGAGAAGCCACTGTGAGGTGAGAAGATTTATTTCAGATCCAGAAGAAATAACACAGTAAAGAAATTACTTTTCACATGGCACAGAAAAATCTAACTGTGATCTCAAAGCAAACTTCATTAATATTCTTGATGCAAAAAGAGTCTCAGGGAAGATTGAAAATAAAAGAGAAGGAAGGACAGAATTTCCTTCTCCAAAAATGGTAATTACTACATCTATCAAACCATAGATAATAGGAATTATGAAAAAATCCAGAAGAAAACTTGAAATTTTGATAGCATAGTATACTTCGTGCAACTCTGCACATTTCTAAGAGAAAGGGTTGTTGGTTTTCTGGTTAATAAATAATAAATCTAACAGTTTTGCCAAAGCCTGTAAATAAAGAGTCCATTCCAAAAGTCAGCACATTATGAGAAACAGCCTCAGTGCCTAGACATTTTAGGCAACCACTCAAAAAAAAGTAAATATAGCATGCGATTTATCTGATCTGGATGACTGCGGAAAAGAGACTTAAAAAACCTGGATTGAATTAAAACATTCCACTAGTATAACTTTCCTACAATAAGCCCACTTATAAGTTAAAGGAGGATAAAGGAGACCTTGTGTACACAGAGATGAAAGTCTTCCTGTTACGGAAGAGAAAATGCCCCAGTAAAGTAGTTCTGCTCATGTATCCTCTAATTGGAGGTAATTTCAAGCTGGATTGATGGAAGTGATATAAACTGAGCACTGTGGTGCCTGTCTTGTAGGCCCTGACTCTGGGAAGAAAAGAGTCTCCCAGCCACTTGGTCATTGGTACTCTGCCTCATCCTCTGCCACCAGCCTAAGCTCATCCCTACCCCAGGCTCCCATCAGGCAGCTGTATGCTCGGCCAACATTCCTGGCCTCCTAGTGAAACCTACAGGTCTGAACCAAACACTCAAGCTCTTCCTATCCAGTGAGTGGAGAGAAACAGGCACTCAAAGTTAAGAACCGGCCTTACACGCTCAAAAAAAGCCCCAACAAAATGAGCAGGAAGCTCTTGCTCCAGTTTTTCACAGCAAGTTGCTGAGGAGAAATTGCAGTTTTCTTTGATTGTTTGCCCACAACAAAGGATATCAGAGGCCTGGGATCAAATCTGTGCTCTGCTAACTTTGGAACATAGGTTTGAATATGTGTCTCTGCCCTAGCAAAGTGCACAGGCTGTGGGCATCCTCCAAGGGAATTGTTCCACTGACAGCCAGACCACTGTCAGAGCAAATCCTCAACAAATGATTTCGAGTAACTGAACCTAAAACCTGGACTGAAGCCCTCAGTCTAGCATGGAGAAAACTCCAGAAGTTTGAAACTAAACTAATGTTAGTTTCATATTCCTAATCAGAACGCACTGACACTGTAACTCACACAAAAAGTCACTGAACAACTTGTTATTTAAAACAAAAACATTTTATACAAAACCACACAAAAATGGACAAACAATATATTGTGACTTTTATATACCTGATCTCAAAACCTTTTTGAAACCAGTTGTTCTCATAAAGTTCAGAGCATGAGAGGTTCAGTGCCTGCCTGAGTAGCTGTCCCACAGACATCTGCATACTCCAGAGGCCAAGGAGCTGAGGTGAAGCAATCCCCTCTGGATGCAGAGTCTCTTCACAAACAGTTGTTTGGGCTTGATTATTGCAAGGGGATTGTTTGTTCTTTGGGAGGCAAACGATTCAGTCATACAAAGGCTGAAAGAACGTAAAGATTGAAGGTCTGAGAAATAGATTTAAGAGGTTAGATGGCTTGAGAGCAACTTTACATTAAATTGCTTTGTGTTTTAAATAACACTTGATCAAGAGGAACAAGGTTGCAATTGATTACTGTGCCAGCACATGGTGCGGGGGGCTAATGTGGACATTAACTCTTCAGGCAGAGTTGGACTGAATTGACAAAAGGGGTAGGAACTGCACAGAGAGGAGCAGATCTGATGTCTCTTCTCACTCCTAGTGAAACCCCTTGGCTGGGCCATGTTCTCAGAGGGCAAGAACAGTGAGGTGTGCAGTAATCTTACAAAGGGAAAGGCAGAAAGGTGCAACAGAAGGACCAGCAGTCTAGCAAGCAGCCAATCCCCTAATCCTGCAACACACAAACACTTAAAGTCACCTTGTGATAAGCAGCCTGCATAAGGTCAAGTGTATGTTCTGTCTTTCTTTGATAGGGGCATAGCGCCCTTCCATCTCATCAAGCAGATGGTCAGGCTTGACATTCCTCACTAAAATCCTCCCCAAAGAAGAACTATCCTGATGCACAGAATTTATAATGCATGCATGATTTTTGCTTTATTTTCATAAGCAAACATTTGCTGCAAATCAAAACTATGTGTTTACTAAAGTACGTAGGTAGTGAAGTATAGAAAGTACAGAAAAGGAAGACATTAATAAGTTTACAGATGTATACAGGATTTTTTAAAACATAAACACATGGCTACATGCAAAGAACTTAAATTCTTTTGAAATATCAACAGACTGTGATAACCTTGCCTAGAGTTTAAAAAAAAATCTTTAACCCTGAAAAGTAAACTCATCTGACCTAGGCAATCATTTCTTCACCATACAGTTCTTTTGATAATTAGGTTTAATGGATGTCACACAGGAATAATGAGGAGATGCTACCAAGTGATGCTCTGTAACTGCAGGTCCTTGCTCTATTAAGGTGGTCACCTGCTTTCTCTGAAACCACTGAAATAAGAGGGATGGCTCATTGACAAAAAAAAATGTGTTCATGTATAAATAGTTTTATGGCAAAGTGACATTTCAAGGTTGATGCCTTTTAAAAATTAAAGGATTATAATCCTGTAAACTTTTCCAGAAACTGTTAAGTAAATACAGGCAGTAACTGGATCACATGCTGCTCGTTACAGCCATTTCACTTCTAAATTCTCAGATTCCATTCTTAGAAGAATTTACAGACTAAGAAAGTCAGTTTAGTTTTAGTTTTATTTCTCTGTTTTTTAAAATTTGGTCTGTATCCTAGAAAATGCAATAATAACGCCTGTAAATTTTAGAAGTGTAGATGTGATTCATGAAATTGCTCAGGTTTTAGGTATTTATGATTATTCTTAAAAGGCGCCCTAGACAGGACGGCTGTATATTACTGTCTGGGAGGACAGACATACCAATACTTAAGGTTACCCAGCATTTCTTATTCTGGGACCCAGGTTTTCAATCATCTGTCACCTTCTAAAAGCTAAATAATTTGGTCTGAAATTTTGCACAGATATCGCTTGAGAATCAAGGCAAAGGAAAACAAGCTGTCTTTAAAAAATCTGACAGGCTTTACTTTGAAGCAAAACCCTGAAGTCTGGTCAAGGATAAATCTAATACAATTTTTCTGAATTTTTTTTCCTGAAAGTAAAACATACTAAACAGATCACAATTGTTTAGCAGAAATTCAGAAGATGTCATCCTAGGACAGTAATCATCAGTGGAGAGAGCAAGGTAAAAAATAGCATCACAACCCAGACTGAAAGAGAGCAGACTGGCTTTTTCAGTAGGCTGACTGGAAGAATCCCACAGGAGACTGTTCTGGAGAGGAGACCAGAAGATCAGTGGCTTTTCGGGGATGACCTCCTCCACCTTAAAACTGGGCTCACTCTAATGAGATAGAAATCAAGCAAAGGCAACAAGAGGCTGGCGTAGATGAACAAGAAGCTCCTGACAAAACTCAAACGAAAAATGTAAGAGGTGGAAGCAGTGACAAGTGCCCCGGCAACAATGTGGAGATGATGTCCAAGAATCTGG
>VZRM01007271.1:1499-47552 GCA_013397955.1 Grantiella picta
GCCCCGCCGAGCCCCCCCGGGCTCCTCCGCTCGGGCAGCACAAAGGCGGCGGCGGCGGCGCCGGGCCGGGCGGGAGGGCCCGGGAGAGTTGCGAGGCTCCTTGCCCCCGGGGCCGCTCGCCTCGGCAGCGCCGGATCGGGGGCGATTCCCAGCGAAAGCCGCCGCTGTCCTCCGCCCCTCCGGATCCCGGAGCTGAACCGGCGCTGCCCGGCCGGGAGTTGGCACAGGACGGGCTGGCTGGGGTGGTGTTTTGGGGCTCCGAGCGGGGAGATAAGCCTGAGGCTCGAGCGGGTGAGCCCGTCGAGTTGCCGATGGTGTGCGGGATGTGATGCCGGGCGGGCTGCGAGCCCCGTGTCCCTGTCAGGCAGGTGCCATCGAGCCTCTTTGGGGGACAGCAGAGCAGTTTTCATTGCCATCGTGGTTATCCCCGCTTGCGGTGCGCTCCCCGTGGCTGTGGACATCTCTCTTTTCCTGCCGGCTGCTCCGGTGGCCGACGGCTTGTTTCCTCTTCTCCTTTTGTGTAGCGGTGGCTCCTAATGGAGGCAGCTCCGCTGGCTCCCTCTTTTCCAGCTGCTTCTACAAGGCGCAGGAGCCAGTACATGTGACTGGGCAGATCTCGGGAAGGCTAGCAAGTGCTCCCCGGGCTCCTGCTCGACAGCCAGCCCCGGCACGGGCATACCCACACCCCGATGTGCCTTCCCCTGCCCGGGCACAGGGAGACACAGGCAGCCCCTCTCTTTCTCGAGAGCAGCCATGAAAACTTGAAAAATACGAGCATTTGGGATCTATTCTGTTTGCCTCTCCCCTTCCCCTCTGTCTTTCCACGAAATGCTTATCTGAAAGAGGTTCGGGTTGTGTTTTGTTTTAAAGAATCCAGCTGCCCCTCGTGCTCGCTCTCCATCTGAAGTCATCATTGTCAGGAGCAGGCGAACCTCAAAGCGAGAGGCTTTGCCGGGCTTTTGCTTGCCTGGTTAATTGATCTGTCCATCAGTTTGCCACAATTAGCGAGTGCTCGCTCCACGCCGAGGGGCTCTGTGCTGTTCTGGAGGGCTCAGTTTGAGGTTTCTGGTCCTCATGGCTGTGAGAAAGAGTGACATGAACTGCGTGATAGACTGATGCTTTTGAAATCTTAATGTGATTTAAATACCAGCACGCTGCTGATGGCTTTAGCAGGAATATCCTGCTCACATATTCATCCCGAGCCATCCTTCACGTTTGTCATGTCCTGGCTACCTGAATCGTTCCCGAGCTTTAGCTGGAACTGTCTAAAATGTTTGCTGGCAATAGGAAATCATGTGTTAGTGTGATTTACTGGGATGTTTTGGTTTTAAACACTGATTTCTGTTTGTTTTCCTCATGAGCTCAGTGCAGCATTTCCAACTGCTCTTCTCAAGCAGAGCAGTAAAGTATAACACTACTGATAGGTGTAAAATCAGCTGGAAAACACCAAGCCTACGGGGGAAAATAATTCCCTGAACTTTGTGCAAGTGGATCCTTTCTGGATGCTTTGTTTGCTGGGGCTTGATGATTGCAGTTGCACACAACAATAAAATGCAACTTAGAAATGTGGGGTTTGGGGGAAAAACAGTCACACCCTTGAGGCAGAAATGTTGTTTTGGAGGCCACTGACGTGTTCTCATCCAACTGAATCATTCAGTTAAATGTCGGTGCTCTGTCCTTCTTGCCAGTTCGTCTGCATCACCTTTCTGTCTCTGCTCTGGAAGCCGTAGTGTTTATTTGGCTTTTTAACCAATATCACAGGACAGTTGGAAGGGCCTCTGGAGACCATCCCCACCTAGAGCAGGTGACACAGGAACATGTCCAGGTGGGTTTGGAATGTCTCCAGAGAGGGAGACAGCCTGAGCAGCTTTCCCAGTGCTCTGCCACCCTTAATGGAAAGCTCTTCCTCCTGTTGAGGTGGAACTTGTTGTGTTTTAGGTGATGCAGGTTAATTTTGTTCGCTGTGGTGTTGCTGGTTTGTGGGACACATGTGCTGGTCCCGTCTGTGGAGATGCAATTTGGGGAGCGCCTGGCTGTGATTTGGGGGGAAATCCACCCTTCAGCGAGAGCTTTCCTAATGCTGCTGCAGCACTGAAAAGAAGCCCTTAGCAGCAAATCTGTCCAAAGTAAACAATTGAAAAATAATTAGGAATGGTAGGCAAAGGTGTGCTCGCTGCTTGGCATCGCGTTCAGATGGCAAGCAAATGAATGAATGATGAGATCTGGCTCTGTAAAAACAGGAAGGTGTGCTCAGATGTGCAAATACCACATCCAAAAGGAGTTGTGCGGGGCTTTTTTTGCCCCATCTCCCAGTCGGTTGTCCCCACTGGGACATCAGGAGGGATTTCCACCTAACCACGGGGATACACCTCGTGGAAGCAGCGACAGAACAATCCCGCCGTCGCGCCCAACCAGCCGAACTAAGTCGCAACTCTCGTCTTGTTAATAATAAATGAAGCAGCGTTTCAGATGACTGGGAAATTAAAAAAAAATTTAAAAAGCACCCCAAGGAAGTCATAAACCTGAAAATAACTTCAAACAGAAGCAGTGAGCTGGCAGGGGCTGGGGTGGCTGGGCTGCCATCCCGAGGGATTTCCCCATCCGGGGGCTCTGTCCCTCTGATTTGCTCTCCTGCTTGAATTCACTATGGATTTGTGTACCTGTTTCCAGCAGCTCTTAGGTGAGCTGGTTATGTTCCCAGCTGCAGAGTTGGACTGTCTTCAGCTATTTCTCCAAGTGGGAAGGCTGGAGGACGTTGCAGTTCTGGATGCAGACGGTGTTTAAAGGGAAAAAAAGGGGATGTTTTGTGGAGGATGTTCAGAAGGAATTGTGCCTTGTGTTTCTTCACGTGGACTGGAGGCTTTGTGTCCTTCAGCAATGCTCACAGCTGTCCAGCGTGGCAGCTCTTCTTTTATTGGGACCCAAGATGTGAATTTAATGGCAGAAAATATTGAAACTCATGGCTGGATTGTTGCTCTGAGTGAATGAGTTACCTGTGAGAAGACCATCACGATTTAACTCTTTATGCTTTCACACTTGTACTGCTACCTGGTATCCTTGAAGTGGGGAAAACACACTTAAATTTAATACTACTGAGTTTATTTCTTAAAAGAGAGAAAGAAATGAGATTGTATGGGACAATGCCATAACTTTGTCCTGGATTTGCTGTTTGAGCATGAAGCTTTATTATAAACGAAGTAGAATAAAGTAGAGTCACAGTAATATTTCATGTGAATGAAAAAACCGTCTTCCATTAGAAGAACAAGACATTGGAAAACTTTATCATGCAATAAAGTGAAATGAGGGACTGATGTTATTAAAGAGATAAACCAAGGGTATCATTAAGAAAAATAAATATAAATCTGATTTAAAACCAATTCATTTGGCCCCTATTCTCCGGCTCTGTCAATATTTGTGTCATTGCATTTTAATTGATCTGTTCCATGTTATTTTTTTCTCTGGCCATGTGGGTGAAACCCCTATAAAATCAGAGTATGGAGAGTTGACAGGATATAAGAAGTGCAGTTAGCTGAGGCAACTGAACCTGAACCTCTCTGTGAAATCTCTGGTCTCTCAAAACTACAGTTGTATAATTTCCAAGGAACAATTTGAGTTAAATTATAGCGGGGAAAAAGTAGCTGAAAATGAGGATGGCTGCTCTGGGGGGCTGTTGTTTTCCCTTCGATCTGCTAATTAATGATATACATTAAATTTCAGGACATCTTCCATAGAGGGTGGGTGTTTATTAACTCCCCATGGGTCAAAACTATTTCAAGGGATGCTCTTGATTCCTCCCTGATTTGTGAGCGATGTTCACATTTGGCAGCGCTGGGTTCTTGCTGCGTGGCGATGAGGAAAGGCATGGATGTGCCTTTCCTTAAATTAAAGTGGGGATGAGCAGAGTACCACCCAGCTTGCCCGGGGGCAGCGGGCAGGCCCCCCTGGGCTCTGAGCCTTGCCGGTGGCGTGCAGCTCCATAAACCACTGAACGGGAAGGGGATGGGATGTGTGTCACTCCCCGGGAGCGCTGCGCTTGAATGCTGCTTTTATCACCTCTTCCAGAAGCTCTGGCTTGGATTAGAGGTGCGTTTTCTGTAGAGGTGTTTGGCTGGCCCGTGTCTGAGGGCCGCTTGGAACCCCTCGGTTTGTCGTTCTCCTTCCTTCGCCGTTCAAAATCCCCGGCGCTTTCGGAGGCAGGATTCGGAGGGCTGTTTGCGCCGTGACAGGAGGCTGGTGCCATCGGCAGGGTGTCAGCGCATCCCATGGGATGGTACAGCCGGCACGGTGATGCTGGGATCCGTGTGCCTTGTGGCTCCCTCCTTCCCCTGCCCAGAGAAGGGGGAATGCAGCCCAGCTGGGATTTTTCTCCTGCCGTATTCCCCGGGCACTGCCCTGTTGTGGATGGAAGCGCTCCAGGAAAAGGCACGTGGAGCAGGTGGGATTTGTGTTAAACGGGTGGTGCTCAGGAGTAAGATGATGCTTGGGCTCAGAGCTGCCGGGCGCTGCATTCCTCGTGCCCCAGTTCTTCTAAACAAAGGTATGACTAAAGAAAAATTATGATTTGTAGGTTTTCTCCCTTTGTAAGGCACATCACAGGAGCGCTCGCTGGCACCCATTGTTCTTCTGGCAGTTTTTGAAGGGCTTTCTCACACTCGGCTTTGAAACTCTACAGCTCAGCAGCCTTGATTCTTATTTTTTTTAAATGAAAGATCTTGGCTTTTAGAGGCTGCCTGTGTCTCAATATTTCAAATTATTTACGAGGCTCTTAAAAATAAAAAGCAGGCATTTTCCTCCCATTGACTGGAATAAAACCGCTTTGCTGGCAGCTGATTTTTCAGTGTCTGAACTATCATCCTTGAAATAAAATCCCAGTGCTAGGGAAGCATTGAGATCCCAGGCATTGCTTCCTACTTACACCGTGCCCGGCCTTCTATTGTTCCTGCCTGTGGCCTGTGGGAAGCACGGAAAATCGGGAGCTTCAGCCAGCCTTCCCGCAGCACGGCATTATCCGGCGCTCGTCTTCATTGTGTCTCCGAGAGGCAGCAGAATACCTGGAATGGGCTCAAATTGACGGTGCCGGAGAGAAATGGGGAGTTGCGGGATGTGAGGAGAGGAGGGCTGAGCTGAGTTTCGGAGGCAGGAGGGAGCAGGCGCCGCAGGGAGCGCGGCCGAGCGGCTGCAGGCGGATGCTGCCAGAGCTGGGAGCATCCTCTCACTCTCCCAGCTCTCGCATCCTTGCCAGGCAAGTTCGTTAAACTAACCAGCATCTCAGCTGGAAATGGATCAAGGTCCACATCCCTGAAATCCCTTCGGGATCGCTCAGGGCACTTGGCAGGTTCAGCGTGTTGTCGTCGCTGGCTCAGGGTTGGGAATTCCGTAAAAAAAGAGTGGGATTTGAGGCTGGTTGGAGAGGAGCATCAGGGTCTCTGCGGAGGGAGGATGGAGAGGCACCGGGGGGAATGCAGGCAATGAGGATTAAGCTGCAATAATCACAGATTGATAAATATGGAAGGTTTGGAAGGAGCAGGAAAGTGCAGGCTTGTGGAAGGAACTAGTGGGCAGCAGGAGGTTTATTTTTGATTAATAAAACCTGCTAAGGAACAGAGGCAAGAGGCATGTTTTGGTTTGTTCCTTTGTTAGCTCAGCCAAAGTCAGTGGAAGGATTCAAGGTTGGAGGTGGCTCAGAGTAAGGAGAGAGCACAGCTCTCTCCGAGGTGAGCAGGACAGTAAAGGAAAAGGATTTGACAGCTATAATCACGTGTAGGCAGAGAAAAAAGAGATTTTCTTAAAATCCTGGCTAAACGCCAGGTGGCAGGACAGGTATGGAAATCCTGACTTGGACCGGTAAATCCCAACCCAGGAATTCCTTAGGTTTCTGCAAATGGCACAAGCAACAGAAGCGAACCAGGCATTTGGGGGATTTACTCCTTAAAAATTACTTGGTAACTCTGGCTGTCTGGCATGTCCCTAATTCCTGGAGGTGGCCCCTGCAGTAACCAAGCATGAGGTGGGCAGAGCACCTAGTGAGGGGCAATATGCAATGCCAGCTGGCTGCCCCCCTTTTCCTTCCCATGAACTCTGTCATCTTGTCCTTTCGAGGTGCTGGGTTTCATCAGGGATCTCTAGGGATGTAGTTATTTGGGATTTCTACTGTCCTCGTTGTGTTTTGGTTGGAAAGAGGAGGATCCTTTCCCGTCCTGTTAGGACAGACAGTGTGATTGGGAAGCACTGGCACTGTTTAGCGAACCCTCGGGGGGCGGAAAAAAAAACCTTTTTAATTTCTTCCCGGTTCTGTGTTTTCCTATATAGTGGAAGAGGACGCAGGAAATAATTCCCATTTGAGAATGAATTGCCAGCTTTGCTGAAAGTGCAGTCCTGACACCTCTGGGGCTGTAAAGGAGTGATGCAACCCCTGTCCCCATCAGTGTCCATGGGTCAGCATCAGTCACCAGGAATAACTTCAGCCTAGGGATGAAGTTTTGGATGCAAGTGGCTTAATTACAATGTGGATGGAGCATCACTGTCTGTGCTCAGCCCTCATGTGATCTGCAGCACTTCTCCTGCCTGAAACCACTAATGAGCTTAAGAACTCCCCTGTTTTCTCAGTGCTTAACAAAAATTAAATCCTTCCCTCCCAACAAAACTGGTCGCGTGCTCAGCCTGCTGCTTTCATCAGGAACAATGGGTGAGCGCTGACCTTCCTGAGATGCCACCTCAGAGCTCGTTACTGAATAATTAGGTGATCCTTACCCTTCCCACAAAGCTCGCGGGGTGTTTTTTGTATTGATAACGTGACACATCCCGAGGCTCGGCCTTGAATTTCAGGCGCAGGGCTGTTCCAAACTCCATCTGTCCACTAAGTGAATGTCAATCCAATTTAAGCTTACATATGTTTCCAAGGAAACCATAGGAGGCAGTGGGGAGAGATGGATCATGGAGGGGCAGGGAGGCGAGCGCAGCGGCAGCTCTTTGACTTTTCACTATTTAAATATCATTAAACCTCAGTTCACTGTAATAACCCTACGTAGAGCAGTGTCTGGAGGCCTTGAGAGTTGGATGGTTGCACTTGGAGCAGCCTGTCTTGTGCATAAAACAAACATAGTGAATTTAAAAATAAAAAAGGAAAGTGGCTTCAGGTGCTTCCGTGAGGCTTCAGTCCAGCTCGTAGAGCTCTGCACTTTCTTATGTAGATCCCAGAATCATTTAGGTTAGAAAAGACCTCCAAGATCATCGAGTCCAACCTGTGGCTGATCACTACCTTGTCGACCAGACCAGAGCACGGAGTGCCCCATCCAGTCATTCCTAGAACACTTCTAGGGGTGGGGATTCCATCACTGCCCTGGGCAGCCATTCCCAATGCTTGAAATCATGGGCTTGGGTAGTGAAGGCCTAATTTTCTTTCTGTCAGGCTGGAAAGCTCATGCAGCCGCATAAAAACCTGTCCAGCCCTCAGCTGAGCAAAACAAGCTGTGAATGGACCCAAAGGAGGCTTTATACGCATATTTAGACCCCCACGAAAATATAAATGGAAAGCATTTAGATAGATTTAAGATCAGTGTCCTGATCACGTTAAAAGAGCCAGGTTAGACAGGGCTTGGGGCAGCCTGGGCTAGTGGAAGGTGTCCTTGCCCGTGGGGATTGGAATGGGATGGTTGTTAAGGTCCCTGCCAACCCAAATCGCTCCAGGATAAAACACCTTCATGCTGCATATTGGTGTACTTGTGTTTGGAGGGCAGTAACAGTGACAGGCATTGCCTGGAGAGCAGGAAAGCCAGTGAATATTGGGATATTTGCTCCTGATCCCTTCGATCAGCTGCAGGTGCTGCAGCTCCCCAAGGCATATCCTTCACCCCAGGCGAGAGAACTTTTAGGCGCACCCCAGCTTGAGCAGAGGCATGGAAGGAAATCCGTGAGGTGACACTGGACAGGAGGCCCCAGAGGTCTTTTTGGGTCTGTTCCCTTTGCAGCCCCCATGTCGACCACAGCAGAGACCTGAGAGAAGTTGTGACATCCTCTGGAAGCGTCCCTCGGCTCTGCCGGTGCTCCCACATGTGTGGCAAAGTTGTAAGCAGGGTGCAGACTCAAACACAGACTTTGTGCTTGGTTTCTGTTCAGAGAAATGGGAATTCTCCCCCCGCCGTTTCCAGGAATTCATCTTGAGTTGAGGGTTTAAATCCTGCAGAAGCCAGGGCTGTAAGTCTGCCTGGGTTTCTGGAGTAAAGCGTGTTTCTACCTGTTAATACAGCTGTTAAATAAAATGTTTATCTTGGTTATTGAAATGAAGAGTGAGGAGCTAGCTTTGGAGTTCTGAAATGGGATATTACCTGTCATTTTAGTTTGAAGAATGCTGCTGCCTTAAAATGTTTTACTGTGACAGATAGCTGGAGCTGAAACGCTGGTGTCTGGGGATATCCTGTGTGGATACATCTCTCCTTGTGCACTGTAATTGCAATCTGAGGCAGAAGCCCCTCAGCTCAGAGCTCTTTGCAGCTGTTGTCCAGCATCATATCCTCTTTGGATCAAATCTCCCGAGATTTGGACTGCTGGCATCAAAACTCCCTTCAGGGAGGTGTATGCTGGGCACGGCCGCTGGCAATCGTCCTTGGGCCGAGCTGTGGGATAGCAGAGGGGTTCAGGCTGCTGGGGGGGCTTTGTAGCACATTCCTCCTTATCAGCTGTTTACCCTTCCATGCTGGGAAAGCAGAGCTTGCTGCAGCTTGCTTGGATCTTCCAGCAGCTCCTGGAAACTTCCTACCACTTCACCCAACGTTCGACCGCTGTCTGCGAGCATCACTTTGGCTCTGCTTCAGCTGGCAGCTCGTGCAGCTCAGCAATCCCTCTGGGATCACCTCTCCAGTTGCATTTCCCATGGTCTGGCTTCACATGTTGTCTGCTTGTACCGCACTCCTTGGAGCCTGTCGCTCTGAGCCGTGTGCATCTTTTACCCTCGTGCTCCTGTGCCAGTGGCTGGGATGGATGAGGGCAGTTTTCCCTACCCCATTCCTCTGATCCGTGCATTGAACACCTCAGCGTGCAGTCAATGTTGTCAGATCCTGCAGCTGATAATGAAGGGGTTAATTCTGATTATGTTTTCGTTTCTCCACTTGTCAGTGCTGGGAGTTCCTCAAAAGTTTTGCTGTTTTCTTCCCTATTGCGAATATTCTCCTTGAGATTGGAGGAAGCACATGGGGGGATTTTTTGCAGTATCAGAGCATCATTTGGGAGAACAGCTTGTGTAGCACTTGTAGGACTCTTCTCCCCGCTGCTCAGCACACCTGGATGTTTTGAAGCCACAGCCTGACTTCAGGCCTGACTGAAAATCCAGTCGGAGGCACCTGTGGCATTTCCATAAAGCTGGGCTGCACTGTCTAAAAGCTTTGTGGTTCCCAAGAGGAAGTTGTAATTAGGCTCCTTTGCCAGAGAGCTGATGGTTTATCCTCTGGAGTTCCCACTGGCTCCATGGTGACCTGCACTGGTGGGAGAATAGGAGTGTTCAACACCCCTCTCCAGGATTCAACCCAGAGCTCTTGGGACCAAGGGTGTGACTCAGTCACTGTTCTTAACCATTCCTGATGCTCTTTAGTCTGTTTTTCCTCTTGGCTGTGCAAGATGCAGTGAAATCAAAGTCATGTTTTGGTGTGATGGTGTTTATATGGCCCACCTTATTGGAAAAGCCTCGTGCTGGTCGTGGCCTGGAGAGCTGAGTGTGTTTATTTGCTGCCTTTCCAAATGCCCAAGCGGCGTCACGCACTTGTGGGTCAATAAATGCACCTTGATGAGTCCATATAAACCAGATCGCTCCCAGCACGGCCTGCAAACCCTCTCCAGTCTATTTAAAGGTGGTGGTTGTTGCCTTGGCTGATCAAACCGGGGCACAAGCGAAGGTGTGTGTTTAAATGCACCTCTAACGACGTGGCTAAGGGATGAAAGAGCTGGGGCAGCTCCTGGTGGGAGTTAAACAGCCTCTCACGGAAACAGCATTCAGCGAGCTGCGCTTCTCCTTGGCTAGAGTGGCTAAATTGCCTGTGTTTGGCTTGTGGTAACTGGGATTTTAACATGGAACAACATCTATAGAGCTCCTGCTTGAGTTTTCTCTCCCCACGTTTCTGATCTGTGCCAGCTGCTGGTCCCTAGAAATGCTCCTCCAGCGCTGCTCAGGACCTTTGGCAACACCAAGTCCCTCTGCTTCCTGAGCTTGAATGATTCAATTTGATCCAAATTGAAGTGATTCCTCTGCTAACACCCTAGCAATTAAGGAACTCATTCTCCTTGGAGGCCTCAGGAGTTGCAGCACCGTTCAGCAGCGCTGCATTTCCTCGGACTGACCTAATACATGAAAACAGTTGAGTTGTGAAATTTTAAGTGGAACTTCTTCACTTACCTTGTGAGTTACTGATTTTTAAATACCTTCTCTGGCACTAATGAGAGGGGGGAATTTAAAGCAAGTTTACGTGGGCTTGGCAGTCCTGTCTTGGCTATAACCGTGTCACCAGAAGATGTGTTAATATACACCTGTATTTGTGGTGGTGATTGGTCCTCTTATTTTGCGAAGGAAAAAAAAATTGTGTCTTTTAAAGCCACATATGGACTTTTATTCCAGAAGTTCCCGTGATTCATGGAATGCCAGAATGATTTGTGTTGGAAGGGACCTTAAAGCTCATCCATTTCCACTCCCTGCCATGGGCAGGGACACTTTCTGCTACCCCAGGTTGCTCCATGCCACATCCAACCTGGCCTTGGACACTTTCAGGGATGGGGCAGCTACAGCTTCTCTGGGCATCCTGTGCCAGGACCTCCCCACCCTCACAGGGAAGAATTAGATTGTCTGATTCTAGTTCAAATCCAGCAAAGCTGGCTTCAAATTTAAGCTCTGCTCAGCATTAATGCTGCCCTGTGGTTTACAAGACATCAGGGAAGGAGAGGGTTTGGTTCCAGGGATTGCAGCACGAATGCAAGAGTTCTGTAAAGTCTTTCTTTGACTTGAGTTCTGGATTGGGATTGAAGCTGTCAAATGGAAAAGTGCTCAGCATAAGTCATCCTCTGTCACCTTTGTCCTCAGCTGGGAATGCGTGGGGTTAACGCTGGTGTTTCGAGTGATGATCAGAAAGTGAGAATAAAGAAGTAGAAAGTCTGTTTTCTTTTGAAATGTCTCTTAAACTTTGAATAGAAAGAGGAATCAAAACCTTTGATGGAGGAAATCCCAGAGAGCTGTTCTGCTGTATGGATAGCTTGTAACCCAGCTGAGGCTGCAGTGATGTGCTACTACTTTTAAAACCATAGAGAAACAAAAGGTATTTCCAAATGCAAGATGATACTGTCTGAAGTACTTATTCTAGAACTGAAAATAATTCAGGTAGCAGTTTTAGTCTGAAGAGGTAGTTCTGTATTTCAAGTGGAGATGAGTCAGAACACAAGAATCCTCGAAAATACTACATGAACTTGCTCTTTGACAGAGCTTTGTTTTGCCTGCTTGGGTTTAAAGCTTCTGTAAATTTTAAGTTGACGTTATAAACGTGCATGTCTGTTAAGTTTTCAAATTCAGGCTGTCTTCTGCCTCCTCTCAGAGATGATAATTCCTAGAGTCCATACTTGAATCCATACAAGGATTTGGACACTGAGGTGGGGCACAGGCACTTTTGAGGGACACTGAGGTGGGGAAAATATAACATTATTTAAAGGAAAAAAAATGTTTAAATAAAACGTTTAGTGAAATGTCACATTGAAGGAATGCCTGCCCCTTCCCTGAATTTTCCTGCATTGCTTTTTTTCTCCCCTAAAGCCAGCTCTGAGCTTGTTGAGTAGGAACATGCTGTCTTTGGATCCTGAGGGTGCCATGCTGACAGTTGCCAGTCAGGAGAGAGTGAATGGAGACCTTTGTGGGAGAGACAGGGAGGAGAAGGGAAATCCGGATCCAGAGATGGGATGGCAGTGACAGCTCCCTGACATGGAGAGGAGCTGGCAGGGATGCACCTGCCCTTGAAATTCCCACAGGCAGCACAGTTTGCAGCCGCACGTGTAGATCACGGAATCACGGCGCAGCTTGAATTATTTAAGCTTGGCAGCTTGAAGGAAGCTCCTAAAGCAGTCGTGGAAGGGTGTGATTATAATATATAGAAGAGCTTTAATATTTACTATAGAAAAACCTTACACCTTGTTCTTCAAAATAAAGCCTTGGGAATAATTTGTTATTCCATTCTGTCCGTGGAACAGGAAGGATGCCAGAGCTATCTGAGCAAAGTGACATATGATTGATATTTTAGCAGACTCAGCCTTCTGCCACGAAGGAATCGAGTTTGCATTTTGCATATATGAAAAATCAGATCAGCAGGACTTGTGTGGGTTATTTTTTTTTTTTTTTTT
Organism: Grantiella picta; assembly: GCA_013397955.1. NCBI lineage: Eukaryota > Metazoa > Chordata > Aves > Passeriformes > Meliphagidae > Grantiella > Grantiella picta. The sequence goes on from VZRM01007271.1 coordinate 13,860, forward strand.
AAACCTTGATTGGCAAAGCCTGCGCTCCTTCTATAAACATGACTGCAAAAGCTGTCCCGGAATATTTTTGACTTGGTTTTTCAGACTACTTATAGGCATGTTTTAGGGTGTTGTTGGTGTCGCTGTCACATGGCAGCTTTGTGCAGAACCTATTTAAAGCTGTAACAGGCAATTCTATGTAAATGGGTAATATGTAATAGATCTGGTCTTTTATAGAGTCACAGAATCCCAGTATTATTTGGGTTGGAGGGGACCTTAAGGATCATCTCTTTCCACACCCTGCTATAGGCAGGGACACCTTCCGCTATCCCAGGTTGCTCCAAAAGCCCAGGCCAGCCTGGTCTGGAACACTTCCAGGGATGCAGGGGCAGCCACAGCCTCTCTGGGCAGCTGTGCCAGGGCCTCAGCACCCTCACAGAGACGAATTTATTCTCAATATCCCATCTAACTCTGCCCTTTGGCAGTGTGAAGCCATTCCCCCTTGTCCTGGCACTACCTGCTCTTTTAAAAATCCCTTTCCTTCTTGCTGCTGCTGTTCCCTGGGATATTTCAGGATTGCAATATCTGTGTAAGCTTCAGCCTTCCCGTTTTTCCAGGTGGTCCAGTGTGCACCTGGCATCCTTTCCCGTGTTCCTCTTGCCTGATCTCTGCCCTCTGAATGCCTTCATTAGAAGGAAACCTTAGTAACTAGTTCACTGGGGAGTGATGCAGCAAAAGCCAAGTGTCAGAGCATCTCATTCCGTCAAACTGTCAGCCTGGAGACAAGCTCAGCCTCATTTCCACCCTCACATCCTTGTGCTCACCTGCAAATAGCAGGGAATTCCTCTGCCCTGCCTGGGCTTTCCTTGCAGCAGTGTGCTTGAGGCTGCTTATCCATGGTTCTCCATGGGTTGCTGCCGCTGCTATAGCTGGGAGGCTCCTGTGGGAAGCACAAGTGATGGATGCTGTTTGAGAATTGCCATATGCCTTATCACCCTGTAGAATCCATTAATTCCAAGTTTCTTTCTCATCCTGCTGCATTCCTCCCTAATTTGTTGAAAGGCGAAGGAAATATGTCCCCTCTGAGAGAGGGAAGGTTGGTAGTGTTATCCATCTCTGAGCAAACGAAGGGGACAGAAACAAATCCTGGTCTCTGCTTTCTGTTTTTCCTGGCTTTGGAGTGGGTTTGGAGGTTTGGGGATGTGAGGGTGGCTTTGTCTGTGGGTAAGCACAGCTTTTGCATCTCTTCCGCAGAGAGTGGGTATGAAACTGGCTGTGCCATTGCCTCTTGAGCTCTGACCCCACCTGATCCACTTTCAGTGGGGTTTGGAAGGCTGTGAACAGCATCAAAGGCACCAGAGCTTCCCAGAGACACACAGAACAACGGTGCTTTATGTCAGGGTCACAAGCAAAAAGCTTGTGACAGCTCTTGGGGTGGAAATCTGCAATTCTTCAAGGCCACGGGAAGTGGTTTTGCCAGTGTTGATGGTGGGTGTGCAGTGAAGGCTTTGCTTTCAGAAACTCGGGGTTCGCTTTAATGCAAATATGTACAGACCCCAAAGCTTTGGGACTCCAAACTTGATCGGGATTTGGTGCCTGATGTCGCTGAGGTCACTTACCAATCAAACAAACCAAGTTTGTTTTTCACTTCATCGTTTTCCGCCTGTTCTGCTCGTTGGCAGCCAGTCACTGGCAATGTTACAGATTCTCACCGTGGGTGAGTTGGAAGGAAAGCCCGTGCCTTTCCGAGAAGGAATGTGCTTTTCCAGGTGTTGCGTTAGTTATCCAGCCAGCCTGCCTTGTTGCTGATTTTGAGGAAGCATCCTCTGACTCTCCCCCACGCTTGTGCATTGTATTCTTCCACTGGTATTTTCCCTCTTCTCCCATTCCACCCCCTTTTTTCACCCCCCTCTCTTTTTTTCCCTCCATTCCCCCTCCTTTTTCCCCCCACTTTTTTGCCATCCTTTCCCCCTCCTTTTCTTTTTCCCTCCCTTCTTTTCCCCATCCATTTCTTTTCATCTTCTTTTCTCTGCCCCTCTTCTTTTTCCCCCTTTTTTTTCCCCTTTCCTCTTCCCTGAGAACACTGCTTGCTGAGGCTGCGGAGAGTGTGAGAACAGCCAGAGAAATGTAATTTTGGCTTTCCCAGACAGAGCACTGCCACTGGGCAAGATCTGAAAGCAGATAACCCAGGCTGAGCCAGACCTTCCCAAGGAATCAGCCGGGGAGCTCCTCGGGGATGTTCCCAGCTCTGGCTCCGGGTTGTGCCTGGCGGGATTCGCTCCCTGTGCCGCTGCTTTCGGGCACATTCAGTGCTCGGGGTGTGAAGCCCCAGGCTCTCATTGCAGTTGTCTGGGGATTTAGCACAGCCACACACGAGCTGCAAAGCTACCAGCCGGGTGGCTGGAGCCCACTCAGGCTTTCGCAACAGGGGCAAAATTACGAGTGTTGGAGCAGGGAGTGGAGCAGAGCCCAAGCCAGAACAGCTCCCACAGATCCTCTTGGCTGTGCCAGAGTTGCCCCACATCCCTTTTTACAAGCCTTTTGGAAGCTGTGGAGGCTGTATGTCCACATGGCTTTCAGGAGCTGCTGGCAGTGAATCACAGAATTCTGGAATGGTCTGAGTTGGAAGGGATCTTAAAGGTCCATCCCCATGCCATGGCAGGGACACCTTCCATTATTCCAGTGTGCTCCAAACCCCATCCAGCCTGGTCTTGGACACTGCCAGGGATCCATGGGCAGCCACAGCTTCTCTGGGCACCCTGTGCCAGGGCCTCCCCACCCTCACAGGGAAGAATTTATTCCCAAAATCCTTCTAACCCTGCTCTGGTACAATGGTCAGAGCTGTGCTGGTGAATGAGAGAAACCAGCCCTTTCTGCAGCCTGATGAGCTCTGCATAAACAGTTGTCTCCAGAGCATATGGATGATGGAGCTTTCAGTGGGTCTCTGGAGAAAAATCAGGACTGGACCCTGAGAAGACAAATTGCAGCCTGCAACAGCTACAGATTTTCTGAATGTTTGAGAGGGAGGCAATGTTTTCCACTCATAGGACGTGCGTGGCATTCAAGGAACTCAGCCTGGGATACCTGATGCTGCTGCAATTTATCCGGATTTCCCAGAGCTCCTGCGAGGCTTCTTCCCTGCAACACGTTCCTTAGAGCACCGGGAATTNCCCCGCTTTTGCATTGTATTCTTCCACTGGTATTTTCCCTCTTCTCCCATTCCACCCCCTTTTTTCCCCCCCCTCTCTTTTTTTCCCTCCATTCCCCCTCCTTTTTCCCCCCACTTTTTTGCCATCCTTTCCCCCTCCTTTTCTTTTTCCCTCCCTTCTTTTCCCCATCCATTTCTTTTCATCTTCTTTTCTCTGCCCCTCTTCTTTTTCCCCCTTTTTTTTCCCCCTTTCCTCTTCCCTGAGAACACTGCTTGCTGAGGCTGCGGAGAGTGTGAGAAAAGCCAGAGAAATGTAATTTTGGCTTTCCCAGACAGAGCACTGCCACTGGGCAAGATCTGAAAGCAGATAACCCAGGCTGAGCCAGACCTTCCCAAGCAATCAGCCGGGGAGCTCCTCGGGGATGTTCCCAGCTCTGGCTCCGGGTTGTGCCTGGCGGGATTCACTCCCTGTGCCGCTGCTTTCGGGCACATTCAGNTTCGGGCACAGTCAGTGCTCGGGGTGTGAAGCCCCAGGCTCTCATTGCAGTTGTCTGGGATTTAGCACAGCCACACACGAGCTGCAAAGCTACCAGCCGGGTGGCTGGAGCACACTCCGGCTTTCGCAACAGGGGCAAAATTACGAGTGTTGGAGCAGGGAGTGGAGCAGAGCCCAAGCCAGAACAGCTCCCACAGATCCTCTTGGCTGTGCCAGAGTTGCCCCACATCCCTTTTTACAAGCCTTTTGGAAGCTGTGGAGGCTGTATGTCCACATGGCTTTCAGGAGCTGCTGGCAGTGAATCACAGAATTCTGGAATGGTCTGAGTTGGAAGGGATCTTAAAGGTCCATCCCCATGCCATGGCAGGGACACCTTCCATTATTCCAGTGTGCTCCAATCCCCATCCAGCCTGGTCTTGGACACTGCCAGGGATCCATGGGCAGCCACAGCTTCTCTGGGCACCCTGTGCCAGGGCCTCCCCACCCTCACAGGGAAGAATTTATTCCCAAAATCCTTCTAACCCTGCTCTGGTACAATGGTCAGAGCTGTGCTGGTGAATGAGAGAAACCAGCCCTTTCTGCAGCCTGATGAGCTCTGCATAAACAGTTGTCTCCAGAGCATATGGATGATGGAGCTTTCAGTGGGTCTCTGGAGAAAAATCAGGACTGGACCCTGAGAAGACAAATTGCAGCCTGCAACAGCTACAGATTTTCTGAATGTTTGAGAGGGAGGCAATGTTTTCCACTCATAGGACGTGCGTGGCATTCAAGGAACTCAGCCTGGGATACCTGATGCTGCTGCAATTTATCCGGATTTCCCAGAGCTCCTGCGAGGCTTCTTCCCTGCAACACGTTCCTTAGAGCACCGGGAATTACTCGCCTGTAAAAGCAGCAGGGAGAAAGGAGCCAATCCTCCAGATACTCACAGTCGTAGGGCTGTTGTCACAGCATAAGCTGTTCCAATGGAAATGGATGGACAGGATTCAAGTAGATGGGGCTGAGAGTCATCGGAGCAGTGCCGTGCGTGGAGAGGAGGATTGGTGTTGTCGTAACTCTTTGTGTGTTATTGAAATGCCAAATGGATTAGGAGCTTCAAAAGCTTTAATTTCTGTGCTTTTGGCATCGTCTCTTGGAACGCGCGCGTCTCCGAAGTGAAGCTCTGGAGAGGAAATGGGGCTTGAAGGGGTAGTCCCAGACTAGTTTCTTCTAATTTCACTTGCAATCAAGTGCTGGAGAGGGAGAGACAGATGCTGCAGCTGCGTGATTACAGAACATGCAGCTGTTATCACACTTGCTTCTTTTCCTGCTAATGAGGCATCAACTCTCTCCTGAGTTTGCTGTTTGGGTAATGGTTTTTATTCTAGCATGAAACTAGAAGTGGTTTTAATTTTTCCTTCTTCTGATCTGGTTTGGGTTCAGCAGCTGGCAAGATGGTTTTTCAGATCTAGTCTGGTTTGAGGAAGGAGTTGCCAGAGGAGTGTTGCCCAGAGGAACTGTGGCTGCCCCATCCCTGAAAGTGTTCAAGGCCGGCTTGGACAGGGCTTGGAGCAACCTGGGCTAGCAGAAAGGTGTCCCTGCCAGTGGCAGGGGGTGGAATGGGATGAGCTTTAAGGTCCCTTCCCACCCAAACCATTCTGTGATTGTATGATAAGGAGGCAGCAATTCCAACTAGCTTTAAAATGCTCGGTGGGCTCTGGATGCAGCTGGATAGACTGAGCTGCTTGGAACGTTAATTTGTAACATCTCACTGCCTTCTCACCATTAATCCAGTTCCTCAGCCACCAGCAGTAAACGGGTGGTTCTGGTTTAAGTATCTTCACTTTCAGGTCTCCACATTGTCTCGTGCTTCCTTGGAGACTTCTGGGCACAGGCAGCTTTTCTTTGCTTTGTGAAGCAATACAAAGGTGGAGAAAGGATGAAGATCTCTGCCACTCTCCCTTCCCAGCTGGCAGGAGCACAATACTCACTGGAAGCAAGCTCAGCAGGACTCTGATTTTGAGGAATGATTCATTTGCCTGTCAGAGGGCTGAGTTTTGAGCAGTGTTCGAAAGCTCTGTCTCTGTTGTGCTGAGGGACGAGGAGGGATCGCCGGATCCCAGGTGAGCTGGGAGCAGGAACATCCCCCTCACAAAGCAATCCATGCAGTGCAGGTGATTGTGGAGGTGTGGAAAAACCTCTGGGTAGTCCAGCATACTGAGGATGGGTTTTGTTCCGTAGGTGCTGGCAGTGAATCGTAGAATCCTGGAATGCTTTGGGTTAGGAGGGATCTTAAAGTTCCAACAGTTCCACCTCCTGCCATGGCAGGGACACCTTCCACTACCCCAGGTTGCTCCCAGCCCTGTCCAGCCTGGCCTTGGACACTTCCAGGGATCCAGGGGCAGCCACAGCTTCTCTGGGCACCCTGTGCCAGGGCCTCCCCTCCCTCACAGGGAAGAATTTATTGCTGGTATCCCATCTAACTCTGCTGTCTGGCAGGGTGGAGCCATTCCCCCTTGTCCTGGCACTCCAGCCCCTTGTTCAGAGCTCCTCTCCAACTTCCCTGTAGGTCACTTCAGCTACTGAAAGGGGCAGTTAGGTCACCCCGAAGGTTCTCCAGGCTGAACAATCCCGATTCTTTTGCATCCCCTTCTCTCAGTCTCTCCCAGCCTTCTCCTAACTTTAGAGCAGCTGTGGCAAGAATAAAGTCACACCTGTAGCACACAGTTTTTAGCAGATATCCCAACTCATTGGAGCACAACCCCCCCAGGATGTGTAGTGTCAGGCCGAGTCAGGCTCTTGCCTGTGGAAGCCTGAGGAGAACAAGGTGCCTGCTGCTCAGTTTAAGGCAAGCCATGGCTGTTTATTTTGGGATTTTCACCTCTGCCAGAGGCTCAGACTCTCCGTGAGGACAGTAGAAAATAGGATGAAAGTTGCGAGGAAACCAGTGGTCCGTATAGCCGGGGAAGAGCTGTCCTTCCGAGGGCATAGTTCTGCTGGATACCTGCTCTGCCTCTGCCAAATCCTGCTCTGCCTGATCCATTTTTAAAAAATACAGTCCTATTCCAAACTCCAGGGGTTGCATGTGGTCAGTTTAGCCTCGTTTGCAAGAATTCCAGTTCTGGAGGAAATTCTGTCTGACTTGATCCTCCTAATTCCCAGAGCCTGACTTTCTGATAAGAAAAATGTGAACATATATAAATATTTGTTCCCCACTGAGCTCTCCTGTTGGGGCACCAGCCGTGGGATATATCCTGTTTAATAGGGTGTAAGGACTCAGTCACCCCAAAACACATTGCCAAGAGCATGACATCTAGCAAAGCACCATGCAAACCCCAGCGGGTTTCAATTCCTGAATTTCCCTTAGTTAATGCATATATAAGTAAGGCAATTAAAACACATCGGGCTTATTTCAAATAGATAATCTAATTATCAGCTTGATTAAACCATATCAAATGAACAGTTCTTGTAATTCGGGAGCTTTGTTCTAATCACTGCCAAAGCAGTAGGAGCTTTAATTAAAAGCCTCAAAAGTGGCAGACCAGTGTCAATTGAAGGGAGTTCCAGCCTGAATCCTGATTGCAGGGAAGAGCAAACCCCTCCTAGGTGGATGCTGATACAAAGATCAGCTCTTTGCTGCCAATAGATGGAATTTGACTATTTTGTAAATACCATTAAATGCAAGTAATTGTCCTTTGTTGCTGTTTCTGATGCTCAGAGACAGACTTAATTAAATCTATTCCACTGTGAGTCATTTACACTGACATTTTTAATGTCTATAGGTTGGTATCACCCAGCCATGTCCTCTGTCAGCCTTGGACCTACCGCCTCTTGTGCAAACGTGTGCTCCTTCAGACTGCAAAACTCCTTAATTAAAAATCGGGTGCAGGATAACTTAGGAAGCCCAGACTTCTTTTTCCTCCTATGAATGTATCTTTAGGGCCTTTCTGCCCATCATGATTTAGTGTTCAATGCCCACGACCTTTATAAAACACAACTGCAGGGAGCGACAGGAGCAGTGGGCAGCCAGGTTCCAGCCTGCACAGGGATTTGCATGTATTTAATTTATTAATGTTGGCAGGTCTCCACTTAGTAGCCCAAGTTTTTTTTTCACCTGAGTAGGTGGACTTTTTGTTTTTCTTTTGCCTAATTGTCTTGGGAAACGACACTGGAGCAGCCTGCCTGTATCAACATGCAGGCAGTCACAGACTGGGGGTTATTTCTGCTCTCTGCCCAGGACTAGCCTTCAGATTTTGGAGATTTGATGGTAATTTGTAAGGTGTTGGGAGCAGCATCGGTGTAAGAGGGAGCTGGGCTGAACATCTCTCTTCTCAGATATGGCTCTCCCCAGCTGCTGTGGCATTTGCCATCACCGCCTTGCTTTTAATTACTGCCATGTTCCATGGCTTGATATTAAACCACATCTAATTGCATCCTGTCTCTTAATTGGCTTAACTGGCCATCACCCAAAGAGACTGTGCTGTATAGAAACAAGCTTCCCCAAATATTTCCTAATTGGCAGTTGGTGCTTTGCGAGGAGATGGGACCCTCTCAGCGATATTAATAGATGTTTTCTCCCGTTCGTTCCCAGGATTGGACATTGATCCTATGACGCATGCCCGGAAAAAACAGCTTTTCCTTCTGAAACATCCGGCTGGTTCTGCTGGCCAGGCCTCGTCGCCAACAGGCAGCAGGAGGATGGACAGGGCCGGCGCAGAGCAGCGGGACGGAGATGCCTCGGAGGCTCCAAAGTGTCCCAGCGGGTTTGTGGGGAATAACAAAAGCAAGAGTTTGCGCGAAGTGCGAAAGACGTACCCGCTGCGGAGGCGGCTGCCCCCCTCAGTGAGCAAAAAGACCTGCAAGGTGCTCCTCACCAGGCTGGAGGATGAGGCTGGCTCTCTGTCCAAACAGACCCCGAGCTGTAAAAAAAAGCACCTTCTCAGTTGGGTGGAGGGTTTGGGACCTGCTTTGTTCTCCGAACAAGTTCAGCCTGTGGGAGCAGGCAAGAGTGAGTCATCTGGGGAGAAGTGCACAGGAGCTCACCCAGGGCCTGAGCAGGACCTTGATCCTGCTCCCTCGGAGCCCAGGAAGCGCCGGCTGGCCTCGCTGAACGCGGAGGCAGTGAACAACCTGCTGTTCGAGCGGGACGATGGCTTGTTATCCAGCAGGCGCATCCGCAGGGACTCCGGGAAGGCCGCTGGGGACTGTACCCTCAAGGGCTTGCAGGGCAAAGCCGGTGACAGCTGGCCTGCCCTGGAAAAACCGGCTGTGAAAGCAGGGAAAGGAAAGAACCGGCATGAGCCTAGTCAGAAATGCAATAGCTGCGAGCATTCGCTGGACGAGGTCTTCGATGATGGGGCAAAGAGGGAGGATGGTGCCATCTCCTACCATCCCACCCCAAAGAGACTGGCCAGCCTGAACGCTGTGGCCTTCCTGAAGCTGACCCACGAGAAAGACCAGCCCCTGAAGCAGAGGAGTAAATCGGACGGAGAGGGCAAGTCTGAGAACCACTGTTCGAAATCTACACTCAAATGGGCCAAAGCCAGTCGGAAGAACTGTGTCAAACCCAAGAAGGAAGGGGCTGCCTTAAAAATGGATGGGCAGCATGGCTGGCAAGGCCAGAGCCTGGGCACGTTTGGCAAAGGGGAGCAGCAGGACTCTTCCAGGCTCTATGGGACGACAGAGCCCGTCCCCTACGAGTCACTGTCTGGCTCCTACGCCAGCACGGAGGGCTTCTACCACAGACTGCCTTTGCTCATGGGAGGACAAGCTTCCATGAAGCCGGAGTATGGAAGACCCGGAGAGAAATCCCCAACCCCCAAACAGGAATTTCATCAGCCTTCCTTTCCCGTGCAGCAGTTCCCTCCCTTGCCTGTGCCCGGGAATCACACGGATTGTGGCTGTCTCTATGAATCCTCAGATCTGACTCCGTTGAACGGGTTTTATGTTTATTACGGCCAAAGCGGATACAGTGGCTACTCCCCCTGCTCCATTTATCCCAAGAACGAGCTGTCGCAGGCCGCGACCTGCGAGGGGCTCCTGGTGTCTCCCGGTTCCTTGCCATCGGGCGCTCATTTCCAGCCCCTGCACTGGTGCAGCTCTCCGTACTGCTGCGGAGAGGGAGCGGCCGTGAGCAGCTACAGCGTGTGCGGCGTGGTGCACGTTCCGGAGGGCAGGGTCGGCAGCGTGCACGCGGGACGGAGCAGCTACCCCTACAAAATGCCTTTTGCAGCAGGTAAGGTGCAAAGTGCGCGCAAATCCCGGCCGGCGTTCCCGGGAGAAGAGGGTGGCTCGGCGCGGAGTCTGCTTGCCAGAAGGCAGCTTCTCTCTGCTAGCAGTTGTCGGCTCCGCAGCCAAGCTGTGGCTTGGAAGGAGTCCGCCTTCCACCTCCCCTTCCCCCTTTTTTAGCCTGGAGGGTTTTTCCCACTGAAAGGTCTTGTTGGTGTGGAAAGCAGAGAATCGGTGAAAGGATTTGGGCAGCGAAAAGGTGACGCACGGCTTGTCGTGCTGGAGCTAAGGCTGAGCTTTGATCTGTGTAGGACAAGCAGGGTTCAGTTCCTGCTCGCCGTCCCTCTCTGCCACTCCAGGCGGCAGGGGGATGAGTTACTCCTCCGATCCCAAAACCTCTCTTGGGGGCTGAGGCATCCTCACAGAGCCTGTGGAGAAGCAGGCATTGCCTATGCTGTTAGACTCTCATGGTGCCAGCTGGGGGAAAGCAGGCTTTTTGGATTCCATGGATCAGTGCTGCAGAGCTGCGTAGAGAATTTCCACTGTGGTGGTCCAAGTGCCAGGAGCACTGTTAGTTTGGGAATTCTTGGTCCCGTCTTTTCTGTCCGTGTCTGACAGTGAAGCACTGGAATGAGGGAGTACAGAAACAGTCATCACCTGCCCAGCTCTCCTCTGTCCCCACCTGCTTTTCAGACTTCCTGCTTTCTCTCGGAACTTTGCCTCTGCCGTTGAAAAATGCCTTTTTAAATATTTACAAGTGGAGTGTTGTGTGTGGGTTACCAGACACCAGCACTGTGTATAAAGCCATCAGGCTGGACAGTGCTGCAAATAGTCGGTCTGTAGAGGAGGCTGCTCTCCAGCTGCTGGGGATGCCGACATGGGATCTTTCCGCTAACCACGTGTTCCAGCCAAGAGCTGGCATGACTTGCCCACTGAAAACAGATTTTCAGGTAGGTAGATGGAGTTTTGGTACAAGCGAGGCTTTGTCATCTTCCGTTGTCGGAAGCTGCTGAAACTCAGGAGCATTTGGTTGAAGTGTAATTTCTGTTTTCCCGAAATATCCCTGCTGTCATGGTGCTGTTTCCTACGGCAGCAGCCAGACAGGGCTCGCTGGTGGCTTCAGAGCTCTTGAAAGTGGAGTGCTCACAAGACAACAGCTCGGCAGTGTGTTCTTGCCTGACAGTTTCTGTGTAGTGCCCCGAGGTCATACCAGTCTACTCTGTTCCTCAGCTTTTGCACTCTGCTGCCTCTGATTTTGTGCAGCCAGAAGGATGGAGGCGGTGCAGACGCGGTATTTTCCGGAGCTCAGCCCTCCCTGTGGATTCTGTGGTTCCTCATGGTACTGGCAAGGGCAGCACCAGTTGCAGGAGTGGGTATTTGCTACTGTGTCACCCTGCCACTGAGATCTCCCTTGCTGTGATTTCCTTCCTGGGAGCAGCTTGGAAAAGCCTGTAACACTGGAATCATGGAGATTTTGGTTTATGGATTGAAGCGTATAAGGAGGTCTCCGAGAATATTAACAGAGACTTGGGCTTAGGAATTGGTTTTTATATATAATTGTGCACCTCTGAAATACTCTCCTTCCCGAGAGTGGGGTATTTTAGTGAACTGAAGGAGCACTTTGGCTGCAAGTAGCAGGGTACCATCCGAGAGGAATCCAGCTTGACGTGCTGAATGCTGTGTGTTACATCTGTCCGATTGGGTGTCTCCCAGGTGTTCACAGGGGGATATCAGTGTCTGTGTGGTACAAATCCAGGGGCTGGGCTGTGATCTTGGGCGATTGTTGTAGGCACTGTAGAAGCAGAGTGGTGGGAATAAGCTGGGACAGGCCCTGGGAGCTGCTTTAGCTCCAGTGCTGTTGGAGAGGCTGAAAGGAAGGAGTCCCAGGGGTGCCAGCAAGAACAGCTCTGCACCAGGGCCCTGGCATTCAGTACAGATTTTTGTGAAGCTTCATCCTGCTCTAGCTCAAGCTTAAAAGCTGCTTTTGTGAGCAAAACACCTGGGAGGTGATTCCTTGCTCCGCGTGTCCTGTGCCTGCCAGTGCCTGCATCCTGATGTCCAGGCACTCTGGGGGGTTCCTGTGGCATTTGCTGCTCTGAGTTGATTTGATTGATTGATTGATTGATTGATTGATGATGGTCTGTGGCATCCCTCGAACTCACAGCTCCGTGGTGGCTTCATTGCAGCCCCTTAGGGAAGGGGGAAGTGGGAGGCAGGAGTGAATAACTTCCCATCTCTGCAAGGGATCCCAGCAGTTTCTTGGCTGGAGCTGGGTGACTTCAGATGAAATTTCCCCTTCAGATTTGTAAGCTCTGGTCTGAGGCATCTCTGGAGCCTGACGGGAGCTGTTGCACACTCTCAGGTTTAGGGAGCAGGGATACATCCCATACTGGTCCAGGAGCTCTCTTCCTGCTGATAGGGGGTAATTACAACTGGTTCTTCCATCGTCCTGGCTTGAGGCTTGTTTGTGACTCCTGAGCAGAGCAAGGTGTTCTGGGATGCTCTGAGAGGCAACGTCAGCCAAATTCCAACCTGCTGAAATTCCTGTTTCTGCTGCAGGGACACAGTTTTGCTGAGGGTGCAGCATCTTGTAGTTGTGTTCTACCTTGTTTCATCTTTCTGGATTTAATTTGGAGAATCTTCTCAATTTTCCCTGATTAGTAGAATTTGGCTTTTTGAAAGAAGCTGGCTGCTTTTGGCAGTGTGATTTAATCCTTCCCATTGTTTCGATAAGCCTTTTATTTCTTTTATACATATTGACAGACTGGAACTGCTTTGGACACTGGCCAGCCTCGTATGTATTCCTGGCTGGCGTTACTTGGGATTCAGATGGGTTTGTTGTGGTGCAGTGTCATCAGCACAGCACTGGAACACGCAGGCTCAGAAATGGCTTTGCTTTTTACAATCCAGTGACAGTGCAAAATGAAATTACAACCTGGAGAGTCTTCACCGCTGTAACGCAATAAAGGGGATTTTGGGGAGAAGCAGCCGTGGTGTGGGACAGTGCTGGCCGTGTAGTTGCTTTATGTCGCAGATGAGATCCCTGACTCGTTTCTTGCCTTCCCTTAGAAGGTTGCAAGTCTCTGGACCAGCTGAACCTCACAATCCCGGTGGCAGGACACCCCGCCTCGCCTGCCCACCCGCTCTCAGGATGTCCCGTGCCCAGCGTGCCGCCGGCTGCAGAGCCCGTTCCTCACCTGCAGACCCCCAACTCTGACCCTCAGACCATGGCCCGAGAATGTCCCCAGAGCTCCAAGCCTCCCAGCGGCTCCAAGTCGGGGCTGCGGAACACTCCGGGCTGCCTGCACGCCTCCAACAGCAAAGCGGCAGGAGGCCATTCCCACCCCAAGCAGCAGCGGATCAGCCGGCGCAGAGCCACCAACGGCTGGATCCCCGTGGGCACGGCCTGCGAGAAGGCTGTCTACGTCGTGGTAGGTGTCTGCGGGCTGGGGCTCCGTGGGGACAGTCGCCTGTGCACCTGCAGGCACGAAGGCTTGGGAGTTCTGGGGCTTGGTTCCGGCCGGACGTGGTCACTAGGTGCTGTCTGGAACCTCTTGGTGAAATTCCGATGGGAGCGGAGGTGCTGCTGGCTCTGTTCCCTCCCTGTGCCGGTGTCACCTGGCACGGTGTGGTTTGGGAGGGGAGGAGAACCTGCTGCTGCTGTGCTGGCCTCAGCTGGAAGGTGACGGATCCTCCTGGCTCCGGCATGTGCGAGGGTGGCACCTGAGGCACGTGGGAGTCCATCCTACGGGGATCATCCTCCAGCTGCTTTCTTCTGGGTAGGGCAGACCTGTCTGAGAAGGTGAGGGTTGTTGTAGCCTCAATTATAAGGGGCAGGTCTAAAGGCTGCTCTCGTCAGGTGGTTCTCACTGGCAGTGTCTGTAGCCCCTCAGGGATCTCTCAGAGCATAGAGGAATCAGACAGTGTTCTGGCTCCCAGATGGGATTTTTCAAGCACCCGAAATCCCCTTTCTTGTAACTTACATGGGAGCACGGCCAGTCGCTCCTCAAGGGATTTCCAGTCTGTACTTTCCCATTTGTTGCGTTCAGGGACAGAGACTGGCTCCTGTAAGAAGGGAGATTTCCTGCCAGAGAATTCAATTAGCTCCAGTCAAGTCCACTTCAATTGCAGAAGGCAATATCCTTCATCTTATTAAACATAAGAGCTTGAAATGAGCCCTTTGTGGTGTCTGGGAAGGTGGGACAAGGCACTGATGTGCAGTAAATGTCAGCAGGAAGGAGAGCCATGGTCCAGGCAGGTACAGTGGCACAACCTCGGGCTGCTGCTCTGAGCAGCCAGGGCAGGTTTTGGAGCTTCAGCCTTTGGGATTGTGTCCAGGTGCCAAGGGCTGTGCCAGAATGAAGCCTGTCAGGGCCAGGGACTGGCCTTGTGCATCCATCCCTCAGGCTGTCACACCCCAAAGGAGCAGCGAGGCATTAATCTCCTTAGGATGCTTCCAGTCCTGCCTGGGAGATCTGGCAGGAGGTTAAACCATCCTGCTCAGGCATTCTGAAATGAAATTCAGAGCAAAAACAAGCTAACCCCCCCCCCATTCATAGTCCCAAAAGTGATCATTTTGTACTGTCAGAGGGTACAAAGGAATTGTTGGCAGTCCTGCTAAGGAAAGCTTTCTGCCATGGCCTCCCTGCCACTCGCTGCTCTGCTCATGTCAAATATTTCATGTTTTATTGGTTTTCTTACAATGTTTGTATCAGAGAAACACACAGCATTCAAAACACACCTAGTTTTCAGTGCCTTTGAATGGGAAGGAAAAGCAGGCCTCCAGGCAGGCAGGTGGAAAGGCGATTTTCCTGAAGGTTACGGTTTTGCATGCAGGCCAGAAGGAGCGGGTGTGTTTTAACTTGAAATGAGAGTATTAATTTCAGCAACTGGGGCTTTTGCGGGATGTGCTGTACCCCTGGTGAGCTGCTCCTCACTGCCAGAGTGGAGGAGGAGAGCCATGAAGTCGCCCTTCGCCTGTTCACTGGGGCTGCTTTGGTTCCTGTGTGTGCAGAACGAGCCGGAGCCGGCCGTGCGCAAGAGCTACCAGGCTGTGGAGAGGGACGGGGAGATCATCCGGGTGAGGGACACCGTGCTGCTCAAATCAGGGCCCCGCAAGAAGTCCATGCCCTACGTCGCCAAGATCTCTGCACTCTGGGAGGACCCCAAGACAGGTACTGTGCCGGGAGGGTCTGTGTGTGCTCGGCAGAGCGGGCTGGAAGCAGGGAGGGGATGGATATCAGAAGAGCTGCCGCCTTGTTAGGGTACCAGGGTGATGGAGAGGAGATTAGTGCCGTGGCTTCCATTTGGATTGCTCCAGGAACTGAAATGCTCCTTAATCACTCGTCTGGGGCTGGTAATGGAAATATTCCTGGATGTGAAAGCACAGAATATTCGCCAAGTGCCCATCTTAGCAGCCCTCTCCTGTATTATTTCATTGCTCAGACATCGAGGGAGCTGCTGTGTGCTTCAATCCAACATCTGGGCTTGGAGCTGGTGGCAGCAGGGCTCTTCTGCTGCAGCTCTGATGGACCCCAGTAGAGCTGGGGATGGGAGTTGTGGGGGTTTATGGTGAGGTCTGGTGTCTGACTGGCAATCCCTGAATCAAGGAGGTGGAGCCAAATGCTTTAAAGTAGAGGTCTTGCTTAAAAAGGAGGAAAAGAGCTCAAAAAACTCTATGTATAAGACATAAATCGAGGTGTGTGAGGCCCACTGTGGTTTTGTCAGCGCAGCAGCAATTCTGCCCTGAACCTGGGAATCAATGCTGTAAGTTCCCACCTTTGGATGAGCATCTTTTCCAGCCTTGTGTGCTGAATGGATTCTTTCCTCAGGTGAAAACGTTTTGATTTTTGAATCTTTGGGGAGTCTTTTGTGCCTGACTTCCTCGGGATGTTGTGACCCGAGTAGAAGGAGGCGAAGCTGTAGTGGAAAAGCAACATGACTGACTCGGTGCAGCTTCTTGCTGTAACAAAGGGACACCTAGTTCAGCATGAAATATTTATCAGGCACAGCTGCCTCTCCGTGAGCGCTGTGGGAATGAAGGGGATGGAGCAGCAGCAGGAAGCTGGGAATGAGTGGGGAAACGCTTGGAGAAAACTGAGGCTTGACTTGTTGTAATCCATGTGGTTGCAGGGGAGCTGATGATGAGCCTCCTGTGGTATTACAGACCAGAGCACACTCAGGGAGGCCGCAACCCCAGCATGCACCAGGTGAGTCCAGATCCAGGGCTAGGGCATCCCGGGCTGTCTGTGCTCCTGCAGGGAGAGGGGACTGCCTCGAGCATCTCTGTGCATTCCTGGGTGGCCTCAAGCTGAGTGCAGTGCAGCTCTCTTGGCTGTGATGCAGCTGTTGCCAGATGTGTTGAGTGGTGGTGTCCCGTTGATGGGCTTTTCCCCCAGATTTATTGTCCTGTGGAGAAACTCTGGGCTCTTACTGAAGCTGCTGAGTTCCTTACGTGGAGGCTCTAACAGAAACTGCTGAGTGTTGATGTTTCTCCCTTTAATCTGAGAAAAATGCACATATTAAGTAAAAAGTAATTTTGAATGTTACTTTAAGAGTGAGGAGGAACAAGTTTATACCGAACCAAGATCTGACACCTTTCCAAAAGAATATTCTAATTCCTACCGGACTGCAGAGCTTGATGCAAAAGCTCCTGGTGCCATTTTGCAGGAAACTGGAGTGCCTGTGTCATGTGCTGCCTTTTAATAAATCCCTTAATCTGCTTCTTAAACTCCAAAAAACGTGTTAGTTTTGTGCAGAAATGTGGATGCATCATCCTTGCCCTGGATAGATTTATGATGAGAACTGAAGTCTGACTGGAGGATGCTATGCCAGGATAATGGAGTTGCTTTTTAAAGGAAAAACGTGTGAATCACTGTGACTTCACGCCTTGCTCTGCTTTGCATGGGCTTGTGTTGGGTGACAGAACAAGCTGGTTTTAACTGGGAACGAAGAATTCCCTGCTGTGTTCAACCCAGGTTTAAATACTTGGTGCTTTCTTCAGTTCTATTACTTTTTAAATGAAAAGGGAGGGAGGGAGGTTTCAGGGTAGGACTTGGGAGCAGCCAGGGAACTGCAGGGCACAGGTGAGTTTCTAAACCAAAATGTGGCACTTTATAAATTAAAGGTTAGCGTATCCAGTTGCATTTCAGTCCAGGGAGAATGCCAGGGGGAATTAAGCCATGTTTTTGCAAACCCACTTAATTATACAGGTCTTCAAACAAACGAGAGCTGGGGCTGAGGGCTGGGCCAGGCTTGCCAGAGTGACTCAGGTAGTTTTGACTCCAGGAGTAAACCAGAACCCCAAGGTGCAGAAGGCAGGTGTGGCATTCCCAGTGTCCCTGATCAACCCTGTCCCCAGATGTTCACCTTTTTGTGAGTCTTCCCCTCCAGCAAAGCAGAAGTGGAGCCTGCAGGGAATGCTTCCATATGATGCCTGTTCAGGGCATCCTTGTTCCCAGAGATATCTCTGCTCATCTAACCATACCAGAAATTCTTCACAGTGACTCTGTCCAGGTTACCCTGTGTCTAACCAATCCTGCCTGCTGCAGAGCCAGATTGCCTAAATTACTCTGGGAAAAATTGAAGAGAAGTTTGCCAAGAGAGGCTGTGGCTGCTCCTCCTTGGATGTGTTCAAGGCCAGGTTGGATGGGGCTTGGAGCAACCTGGGATAGTGGAAGGTGTCCCTGCCCATAGCAGGGGTAGAACAAGATAACCCTTAAGGTCTCGTCCAACCCAAGCCATTCCAGGATTCCAGTCCATGATTCTGAAAAAGGCTGTTGCCACTTCTCTTACTAAACCAGCCTTTTTAATTGAATTGGGATGAGGAAGCGATTGGACAAGAAGGGATTCCTTAGGTTTTGAAATAAAGATGGATTAGAGAGTCCAGGAGAAAAGGGGAGACCAAGGGCTGCAGCCAGCCATGGCCTTGCTGCAGAAGAGCTTTGTGACAGTGGAAATTCATGTGAGATTTGAGCACTTTTGGCATCACAAAGTGTGCTGGGCATGGTCAGATGGTGGGAGAGTCAGTGCATGTTGCAGGATAGAATTGTGGTGCACAGAGCACACGGCAGGAGCTGGGTTGTGGGGACACCGGCTCTGAGGAGTGTTCGCTGTGGGCATGCATGGTGACCACGTTGAGGGCATGGGTGAGGCTGCAGAGCTGGCCCTGCCTGCCGGGCTCCTGGCCAGCTGGGTGACCTGTCCCCTCCCTCCTGTCGCAGAATGAGATCTTTGCGTCGCGGCACCAGGACGAGAACAGTGTCGCCTGCATCGAGGAGAAGTGCTACGTGCTGACCTTCGCAGAGTACTGCAGGTAGGTGGAGCTCTGAACCTGCTGCTCTTCCCAAACCTCCCCCTGCCTCCAGCCTCTCTCCCTCTGCCCATTTCCATCCCTCCCGGCTGTCCCAGCCCTGCAGGCTGTGGTGTGGCTGGGACTGGGGCAGTGACACTCGCTCTGCTGCAGGCTGGGGGCTTTTCTCACTCCAGATCCATTACATGGCTGGTTTGTATAGAGTCATGGAATCGTTGGGGTTGGAAAAGACCCTTAGGATCATCGAGTCCAGCTGTTCCCCTGGAACTGCCAAGGCCACCCATGTCCCCAGGCGCCACATCCACACGGCATTGAAATCCCTCCAGAGATGGTGACTCCACCACTGCCCTGGGCAGCCTGTTCCAAGGCCTGACCACCCTTTCCCTGAAGGATTTTTTTCCAATATCCCACATAAACTTCCCCTGGTGCAACTTGAGGCCGTTCCCTCTCAACGTGTCCCTTGTTCCCTAGGAGCAGAGCCCAGCCCTGCCCTGGCTGCACCCTCCTGTCACGGTAGAGTTGTAGAGAGTGAGAAGGTCCCTAATGAGCCTCCTTTCCCCCAGCTCCCTCAGCTGCTCCTGGTGCTCCAAACCCTTCTCCAGCCTCTTGTGCTCTTCTCAAGGGACTCCCAAATGTTGGTGCTTGTATGACCTTGGTACCACTGCGTGTGGTTTCAAAAAAGACAGAAACAGGAATGCAGGAAAATGTGGAACTTGGAGCTAAATGCTAAGTGAGGTAGGAAGAGATCCTATATATTCACCTCTTGTAGGACACAGGTGCCAGACTACCCAGAAACCTGCTGTTACACATCAGTGCTCGTGCTGGACACCAGATTCTGGGATTTTGGCAGGAGCACCCTTTGGAGCAGTGACTTGGGACTGTTGTGGTTGAGCTCTTGCTGATTGAACTGCAGCTTTGTCACTAACAACTTCCCAGCATCCACATTCCAGCTTGCCATCCTGAGATGGATGTGCAGGGCTGAAGGAGAATAGGGATTGAACGGACACAAATCCAGAATGCAAACCAGTGCTTTCAATCTCTTCAGTTTTGCTGGGTGCATCTAGTGGTCTGTGCAGCCTTGCCACGGAGGGGGTGCCTGAGGCCTCCTCCTCAGCCTGTTCCTGGCCCAAGGCTCTGCTCTTGGAATTTCTAAAAACAAACTGGTGTACAAAGTCTTTAGAAGCTGAATTTTGGTCTTTCCTTTGAGAACAATAAAACAAAAACCCCAAACAAACAAAAAAATCCCAACCTGACCCCAACAATAACAAACCAAAATAAGGCAACCAGACAAAACCTCCCATCCCCAAGCTTTGGATCAAAGCAGTTCCTTTCCTTTCTAACACCTCAGTCCTTTGGAACAGCTGCTGGCAGGAATTTTTTCATGCTTTTTGGGGTCAGGTCACCTTTGAGAGATGTTCCCTGAAGGCATCCTGAATTCTTTGTTTTCCTAAACATTGGTTCACGAATCTTTATTAGGGGCTAATTAACAAAAATGAGGCCAAAGCAGTAAAAACAAGGTGGTTAATTGCTGTCATCTTTAGTGCTGTACGATATCCACCAGTATGGAGATCCAAACTTGTGCTGCTTCCTGCAGTTCTCCTTGGACAAAGCTTTGTCCTCCTTCACATTCCTCCCCTTCCCCTTGTCCTCCAGCAGCCACAGTTGTGTCTCCCAGCAGGACACAGGCAGCAGGAGAGGGAATGAGGTCATGGTCTGCAGCACAGGAAGGACATGGACCTGTTGGAGCGAGTCCAGAGGAGGCCATCAGATTGATCAGGGGGATGGAGTACCTCTCCTATGAGGAAAGGCTGAGAGAACAGGGATTATTCATCCTGGAAAAGTGACCTGATTGCCCCTTCCAGTACCTGAAGGGAGCCTAGAGGAAAAATGGCGAATAACTGCACAAGGGCCTGGAGTGCCAGGACAAGGGGAAATGGCTTCACACTACCAAGGGGCAGGGTTAGATGGGATATTAGAAATAAATTCTTCCCTGTGAGGGTGCTGAGGCCCTGGCACAGGTTGCCCAGAAAGGCTGTGGCTGCCCCATCCCTGGCAGTGTCCAAGGCCAGGTTGGACAGGACTTGGAGCAACCTGGGATAGTAGAAGGTGGAACCTAGTGGAAGGTGTCCCTGCCCCTGGCAGGAGGTGGGACTGGATGGGCCTTAAGGTCCCTTCCAACCCAAATAATTCCAGGACTCTCTGATAACTCTTTCAATGTGATTGCCCTGCAGATTTTGTGCCTTGGCAAAGCGTCGAGTCGAAGGGATCCCGGGCAGGAAAACCATCATGGTTCCTCCCTCAGAGGAGTATTCCACCCCTCTGCACCGCAAGGTGCCCGAGGACACGGACCCCGAGCTGGTTTTCCTCTGTCGTCACGTCTACGACTTCAGGCACGGGCGCATCCTGAAGAACCCGCAGTAGCACAGCCGTTGCGCGGGAGCGCGGCAGGATGGGCAGCGCCCGTGGCCAGGGACACCTGTGCACTCTCCCCCACCTCGTGCTGCTGCAGGTGGGAGCGCCCAGCGCTCCAGCCTGGGACTCAGGAGCGTGCCAGGAGGAGTGGAGCCCGCGGAGGGAGGCAGCAGTTGAAAGCACAGCACTTCGTTAAAAGCATAAATGAAAATATATACGTAAAAAATAAATATATGTATATAGATATAGGGATTTGCATAAGTAAATCTATATCTATATATGTATGTAGAGCTGCATCTGTTGGGAGGGTTTGCGGGGGATAAAAGCCAGGAAGCAATGCAGAGCCATGGCTGGGGGAACGGTGGGAAGTGCAGGGTGGATGTGTTGCTGCAGCGTTGGTTGAGTCTGGCTGGGACAGTCGGTGGTTCTTCAGGCCCTGAACTGAGCCCACGTCCTTGGCAGAGCACGGGAGAGTTTCCTTGGTTCCACAGGACACACTGAGGGTTCCCAGGGTGAGAGCTCCTTCAAAATACAGCTTTGGGAGCTGCCTGGGTGCAGTGGCCTTGTGTCACGCTTGGATAGGCATTGCTCCGTCAGGGGAAGAGGTGACCCCCGTTCTCCCTGGTCTTTTCCCTGCCCTCACCTCGCTGCTCCAGGGGGAGCAGCCAGGGTCACAGGTGTTACACCCCAGTGCAGGGTTGGAGCTGGGGCTGTCCCAGGTGTCCTGACCGAGCCACAGGATCTCGTGCCCCATTCCCAAAGCCGCAGCGCTCACCGGCACGCATCGCTCGGAAGCACGGAGCTCACAAAGTGGGCTCTGCTGGGGAGAACCATGTTTCCCCTTATGTTCCAAGTGTTGCTCTTCCTCTGATGGCTCAGAGGGCCCTGGATTTTCTTTTTCTTCCCAGTTTGTTTCCTGTAATGTCGTTTACAGTCCCTGCTTATCCTCATGTCTGCAGTGGGAAGAAGCCAGAGGGGAAAGTGGCAAACCCTTTTCTTGTGTGTTTTTGGCTTTTTAAAATTCCTTCCCCACGTGACTGTCCCGATCCTGGGAGTGCTGTTGGAGCCATCAGCAGCCTCTCCCCCTCCAAACTCATCCCGGTGTCCGAGCAAGCTCACCAAAGTGGCTTTGTGGCTCCTGAAAGGACCTGAGCATCGGGAAAGGTTCGCATGGACCATGTGAGCCCTGCAGGTCCTGCCTCTTGCCTTACCTGTACAGATCCCAGACACACCTTAGATCCCAGACAGACCTTAGCTTATCTCAACGCTATCTTGGAGTTAATCCCGAAGCAAACCAAAGGACAGTGTCACATCCCGGGGAGTCGCTGCACCAAGCTGGGAGTCACGCCTCACATTGCACTAACACACAGCAGAACCGACCCCACGCCACCCACCTTCCTGCTGGCTGGAGCCACTCACTGAAACGAGGGATCTGCGTTCTCCCTGTCTTTTGGGGCTTCTGAACTTGTATTCCAGGGTGGAAATGTCCATTCTGCTTTAATGTCCTATCAGTGGAAGCAGCATTCCCTGGGGATGCAGGGCTTGTCACCTTGCTCCCGTGGCTGCACACCTGCCCGGCCTGGAGAGAAAACCCACGGCATCCAATTCCTTACGTGGAATAGTTCAGGCACACAGGAGTTCTCTAGAGATTTGCTCTACATACCAAAGAGGGGAACATGTCCGGAGGTGATGGCTTGAGGGGATGACAAGGTCTGGCACCCGCAGGCATCTCCCTGCAGCTGGTGGATGATTCCTGCTGGAAAATTCCTGTTTATTCCCGCCTGCGTAGCCCGGGGAGAACACCCAGCTCCAGGAAGGGGGAAATCCCAGGTGTGTGAGCAAGAATTGGCAGGTGAAGCATCTTCTCTCACTTATACCTCAAGATACTGTTGGTGTCAAAGGGATTGCCCAGATCTCTCCTGAACAATTCACTTGGCACTGGGGGTCTCTTGGAATGGTGTGGTTGGGCTGGTGGGGCTGTGTTGGGGCGGGAAGTGGCAGCACTTTGGGGACACTCGGGTGCAAGGAGGCATTGGAGAACGTGGTCTCTGATGCTTCTGGGGGAGGATATGAAGTGGTTTTCCCCCGCAGCAGGGAGGGAGGATGCTGGAGAAGTGGAGCTGCTCCTGCCCGTGACACAGAGGGAATGGCAGTGGAGCAGCTGCACCCTGCAGTGGGTGGAAAGTGATGGGAAGCCCTAAATCCACGTTTGGCTCCATGGGGACTCCTTAGGAGAGCTGCCGGGGCCACTTCCCCCTGGCACTGCCATCGGACATGGAATGCTGGAGACCCACCGGCCGGGTGAGCCTGGGCACTGCTGCAGCTGGGCCAGGTGTGAGAGCAAGCCTTGGAACCACAGTAACTCACCGAAATTCCTCCTTCTGCCTCCTCTCCCCCTGCCCCCACCTCATCCTGGCTCTTCTCCAGGTAGCAGGAAAATTATCCTTGCCCTGTGTCCACAAAGGGCTCCGGTCCAGCTCCGGAGAGGACAAACCTGACTCTTCTCATGTTGAATCTGCTTCAGGCCATGAACATTGAGGTTCACGTGGTTGCTGATGCTGTTGTGCAAACAGCATGTAAATGAACTGAAAAGTCTTATCCCTAATGAAAAGATTTCCTGCTTTTTTAATCTATTAGATATGGAAATATTTTTTGAAACTGAAAAATGCAGTTGGTAGAATTTAAATTGAAGCGTAATACATGTAAAATATATTTTAGTTGATAATTTTGTAAAATGCACTTTTTTGTGTCTCTTCCCTGGTTTCCCAGATCTGTATTTCATTGTTTACAGATGGAATGAGAACATTCCCTATTCCCTCCTTCTGTGAGAAAGATATATTAGAAGTAATTCTTAAAAAATAAATTTGAAAAATTGTATTGATTTAGAAAACAAACCAGTGCTGGACTGTTCTTCCCATTCTTGCCTGAACTTCCCACCTGGACCTTGTGCTTGCAGGACTTAGGAGTGCTTGGGAGCAGATTTGGGTGCTCAAGGCTGTGGGGTGAGCAATCTGTTGGGTTTTCCATGGAAATAGAACAAGTAGCAGCAGGATAGGCAGGGATTGACTTAGTTTTTTCAAATCTGCTCTTGACAGCCCCTGTCAGAGGAATATTTGAATCTCTGCTGTTCAGGCAGGGAAGGTGTTGGTGGCAGAGCTTCTCTCAGCTAGGCTTTAGGAACTCTGAAGGAAGCATTTGGGAATGTTGCTTTGGAAAATCATCTTGGTTTTGGAGCACTGTCTCTACCTGCTGCTGCCATCAGAGTGTCCCAGCCCTATGGCACCAAGTGCCACACGCACCCTGAGGACAGCTCCAGCAACTGAGCCATCTACACAGACATCCCAAGTGGCCAGGAGGATTCCAAGGGGGAGAAGAACCGACAGGAGTCAAATAACCTGCTTGGAATGGTGCAGTGAGGAGCCGGATAATGGGATCAGGAGTACCCGGTAGGAGTGTGAGCAGCCACGCTCAGGTGAGAGCTGTCCAGGGCAGCTTGGGGTGTGAGGCTGAAGGCACAGGCAGGTGCAGGGGCATTGCAGGGGCTCCTGCACACTCATCCTCAGGGGGAGCAGCTCCCGTGGCCCCAGCCAGTGGCACAGCCATTCCCACACAGTCCAGAGCCGTGGCTCCTCTGGAGCTGTCCTGTAGGCTCCTCCTTGGCTTTCACGATTTCCACTCCCTGTTGAGATGCCCTGCTGCTTCCTGGGGCTGTGGCCTTTGCACACTTGGGGAGGGAGGGCATGAGTTCTGGGAGCAACATGGGCAGAAGGAAAGAGTGATGTCTGACATGGAATCAGCTCCTAATAACTGAGAAGGGAGTGAGGGGCACATGTGGCTTGTGGGGTGAATGCAGATAGGGTGGGCATGGAGGAACTGCATCCATAACCTGCCTTGGATCCCAGCTGCATCTGAAATTTGCAGCATCTTCCACTCCCAGGTCACCTTGAGCAGGAGATCCTGAGATGGTCCCATCAGATGAGCTGGGGCTGCTCAGTCCCTGTCCCCTTGCAGCCCTGCCGGCGTCACCTGTTAAGTTCCTGGTTGGATTTCTTCCTGGGATTAAGGATTTTGCTAGAGGATCCTTGCCTTTTCTTCCTGCTCCGTCTTGTCAGCACAGCTCCTCTCCGGGAGCTGCTGGAGGCACAGACCTGGAGGAGCAGATCAAACCAAGAGAACTCCTGAAAAAGGAAACCACCACAATGACGAAGTGAATGCAACCGGGAATTTTCCTCCCAGTGGGAGAAAGGAGCTCATCCAGGGACATTTACATTTGTGATCTGGTTTGGGGTCACTGAGCACATTATTCCCAGGCCAACGTCCTGGTATTTCTGCTGAAGAACGAATTTGAGATTTTCCAGTTGGATTTAATGGGACTTGGTTGCCGTTGGGAGCCATCGGGAGTGATGTGGGTGCCAGAAATTATGTGGAACAGAAACCTGCCCCCTGTGCATGGCCCACAGCCAGCTCCAGCCCTTATCCGGATGTGTTGGGGAGTCTGTTGGAAAGACAACCAGGGAAAAGCTTTTCCATCCCTGCTCTTCCTGCATGGCGAGCCGTCACCAAAAGGATAATCTGCGGCGGGCTGAAAAGTTGGGATTAATGTCAAACAAAATTGGATTTACTGTAGAAATCTGCTACCCGAGGGAGACGCGCGGAGCTGTATCCGGCTCTCCTGGGTCTGACGTTCGGCAAACTGTTCTTGTATCATGGCTGATGCTGCCAGGAACGTCCTGCTGCCACCCTGACAGAGTCCTGTTGGCCACAGGTTGCCCTTGGAGTCCCCCGTGCATCAGGAAGGTGTGGGCTCACCAGCTGGGAAGCATGAGGTGTGTGGCCATTGGAATCCCGCCTGGCTTTCGCCAGCTGGGCATCCCCTGGCAGGTTTTGATGACCAGCAGTGGTTCAGGTACCTGGCAGAGCCAACCTGCTGCATCCCATTTCCCTCATTTCCATGTTCGGTGTCTGAAGCCTTGCAGGGAGAAGGAGGCCCTTGGGGTGCTGGGAAGGAGCTGCTGGGGCTGTGGGCACTTCCAGAGGCTTTGGATAAGACTTGGGCACTGGGACGAGCACACTGAGAGGGGTGGGGGATGTTCAAAAGTGGATCCTGACCTTTGGGGATTAATCCTTTGAGAGGCACTGCAGTTTCCTGCAGATTCAGGGATGCTGGGGTGGCTCTTTGTTCCATTTTGGAGCAGCTCCTTTTGCCAGGGAAAGTGCCAGCTGGTCGCCTGGTGCTGCCGTGGGAGCCTTCCTGGGGCTTCCCCACCTCACTCCCCACATGTCCCAGCCAGCAGATCCCGAGCAGCATCCAGGACTGGCTGAAGTGTCTTCCCACCTGGAGCGAAAGCCACGAGCTCCCGCTTGCACTTAACTGCGGCTTTAATGCCGCTAATGATAATTGGCTGTAATTGTGCCAAAATCGCTGCGAGCCAAGAGACGGAGCAGTTGGGACTGTCACATTAATGTGACAGAGCGCTCCGGCACCCGCCAGCTCCTCCCCTGCCGATGGATGAGCCATGCCGGGATCCGGGGCGGGATTTGTCCCGTTGCTGGTGGCAGGACCAGCGCTGGCAGAGTCGGTGCCACCCAGGGAGAAGGGATACACATCCCTTTAACCTGGTGGCTCCAGGGACCTGAGCGTGGGCAATTCTTCATTTTACTGTGCCCTTCTCACCCCATCCATATGGGATAAACGCTTGCCTCGCCGAGCTGGGGGCTTGAGGGGAGATCATGGATAAATGCTCACTAATCCCTGCGTGCCAGCGTTGGCTCTGCTGCTCCAAGTGCTGCAGTGGAAGCACAGGGAGCCCTCGGATCCATCCGAGGCACAAGCTCCATCCATGGGAAAGCAGCCGCAGCCTCGCGGAGCCACTCTTGGAATGGCTCCTGCACTGGCTGTGTCACTTGAAGCGGAATAAAAATGAGGTTGTTCTTCTCCAGCTGCTGCTGCTGCGGTGGCTGCATCCCTGTGCCCAAAACCTCGGGGTCCTGGAGGTGCATGGAGCTGTTTTTCAGGAAACATCAAGCTGGGCATTCCTGGAGGCTGATTCCTGCAGTAAAGCCCTCGGCAGAGAGGTAATTCCCATCTGGCCCTCGGGAATGGAGCTGTGCTGAGAGACCACACGGGGACTGGCCAGGACTGCACAGCTCCAGCATCCTGCAAAACGCCAGAATCCAGCTAAATCACCCACTGATACATCAATTTTCCTTAAATTCCAAACACCAGCCTGGGACACATGTTGAGAACTCTGCAGGGCCACTGGGAATGGTGCTGGGCAGCATGAGAGATTGAAGCCAAAAGCAGGGAAAAAAGAAAACAATGATCCCAGAAATCAGGGGAACAGAGGAGGAGTCAGCTGACTCCTGCTGCTGCCCGGTGCGCCAGGAAGGCATCCAGCCTCTCTCCATGTGTTCCATATGGGATGGGACTCACCGGGGCGGCGTGAACTTGTGACATGGGGCTCAGTGGGGTTGTAATTAACAGTGGGAGACGGTGATTAATAACTGGAGATGGTATCAAGGGGATACCTGAGCGGGGATGGAGCCGAGGGTCTGGCACGGAGTGCGGGGTCTGTCGGAGCACGGCGTTGCCATAGGGATCCGACAGCTTCTCCGTCAGAGCCTCCGGTGAGAGCAGTTAATCTGTTTTTTAGAGGAAAGGATATTTAATAAAGGGAACCATTTAAACTGGATTTACAAGGCGCACTGAATGGAGGCCCCATTTATTCCGTGACTTCATATTTAATTTTAATATCTCTATAAACCTCTCCAGAGTGTTCTGCACAAACAAGCCGAGGCGGAGCGGTTCGACCGCCCAGTGATTCTTAAAAGCAAATCCATTTAACAGGGCTGGAAAAAACCTGCCTCTCCAGGAATATTCTTCCGCTTTCAGAAGGAGCACCGGAATAGCCGTGTTAGAAAACAACAAACAAGCTGTTCTGATGGAGAGGGATTTTTGAAAGGACATGGAGCAAAGCGGGGTTGGGAGCCTCCTCAGCGAGCCAGGTTGTTGGGAATTTGCTTTGTTGCTGTGTTTTCTCCACACTCATAAATTATGTAATTAATAATCATGTCACCGCATCAATACTCCAGCTTTTTTTGTAGCTGTGCTCGCTGCTGTTCCCGTGCTGCTGCCTGAGCAGGGATGCGGTGACTGTACAAAGTCCATAGGAAAGCTGGGATGGGGACGATGGCACCTGGCAGCATTTAGCACTCCATAAATGAGAAAAGCACAGGAAGGCAGCCAGATTTCCCACGAGGAAGCAGTTTGTGACTGTTCCCAGAGCGTTTCTGCTTCCCGCACTGGGAATGCTGTGATTTTGGAAGAATCAAGTTCTCTGGGAAAAGCTGGTGAGAAAACTCCCTTCTTCCTCTGCAGCTCTCCTGCTCCTCAGCACCTGGCTCAGGGCACAGAGCAAATTCCCTGGGTTTCCTTTGTCCCTGGAACGTCTCATTTTTCTTTATTTTTAATACCTAGGTAGGGATTGTGCCACACAAAGCTGGCTCCAGTTTCTCCTTCAGCCTTTTGGGTGGTCCCTGAGCCCAGATTTAAGGAGCAGAGCAGGTGCCCCTGCCCATCACATCCCAGTCGGCCCACGCAGTGGTTTGTGCTCTCAGATCACAGAATGTTCCCTCACCTCCGCTTAATCCCTTTTTCCTTCTACACAAATGACCCCCCGGCAGGAAACAGCATCCTCTGCTCTCCTGGGCCACGGAGAGGGTTTTTTCAAGGAGGGGACTCTGGACTGCTCATAATGAGGGTGATTTAGCAATTAGATATTTCTCCCCGACCCAGGCTGCGGGATGTTTCTCCCTGTCACAGCCAGAGATCCATGAGTGGGGTTGGATTCATACCACATCAGATAATTAGTCTATAAAAAGGGAATTATATGGCACGTTAACGAGCACGGTTGGGTTTTGTTCTCATCTCCCTGTGAAATGAAAGCTGGGATCCGCTGTGGGAATTGACTTCCCAAAGGGATCTCCCTGTCTCAGGAACATGATGTCCCAAAAGCAGCCCCACGGATGTGTATGGGTCAGGAAACCAGAATCCAAACAGGCAGCAGCTCCCCATTTCCAAGGGCAGACCCCTTGCTCCCAACCCGTTTTGTTCCTAATATTTGAGCAACTTTTCTTGTAATTTAACTTTCTTAATTAGTTTTCTTCTAAAATCTGGAAATAATGCAACTTTTTTTTATGGCTAGAGGGCGGGGGGGAAATCCCTTTTCATCACTCTTTAACAGAAAGTCTCAGTGTTCCATGGTCCAGAGCAAGAGGAGGCACAAACTGACTGGTTTGTTTAATTCTTCCTGATGTTTATTTTAAATTAATCCTGTTGGGACAGATGTCAGGCCAGAATCCTTGCTGGAGTCACTTCTGTTCTTTGATCTAATTAACAATGCCTCGTGTTTTATAATAACTCATTTTTCTAATAATTAATTTTTCATGAGGGATGGGATACACTTGCTCTTTGCCTTTCCCTAGATCCTGAGTTTCCTCCCTCATTTTTCTTCCCTTCAGTGCTTATTTTCCACACCACCTTGTTGCTGATGCATTTCAGGCTTGAAAACACTGGAAATAACTTTCCAGATATGCTTCATTTAGAGAAAATTTCAGATTAATCGTACATGTTTATTCATAAAAGCACTAGTACGATCCTGCTGTGCACACACAGGGGATTCAAACACGGAAAAACAAATGGAGTGAGTGCATCAGTAATAATAAAATAGGAATGATACCACCATGATTCATTGGCCCAGGATTTCCGACTGGAATTTACCGTGGGCTTGATGATAAACCCTCAGTGGGCTTGATGATAAACTTTCCTTGGGAAGTGCCTCCAGAAT
The DNA here is from genome assembly GCA_013397955.1 of Grantiella picta. NCBI lineage: Eukaryota > Metazoa > Chordata > Aves > Passeriformes > Meliphagidae > Grantiella > Grantiella picta. The sequence goes on from VZRM01007271.1 coordinate 43,256, forward strand.
ACTCAGGAAAACGATTTTTAGGGATTACACAGCAATTTAAATAACATGCTGCCTTGCATGGCCTGAAGGCACAAAACTTCCCCTTCCTATAAAATCCAGGTTATGCTCGGAAAACCATATCGAGAAGAACAAGAAAAAAAAAATCAGAATATTGAGAAGTTTTCCCCAATACCTCAACTGAAGATAGGACCTGATGATCTTGGAGGCCTTTTCCAAGGTAAATTCTTCTGGGATTCTATGCGTCAGCCAGCCTGGACTCCACACAGATGGCACCATTCCTCCTATGTCTTATTTATCCCTCCACGATAAATCGCCGTGTTTCCAGACAGATCCCCTCTCGTTCAGCTTATCCCCAAAACCTCCCAGCACCCATCCACCACCAGTCTCCAGTATTCCCCTCAAACAGTTTTCCTGGGGCGAAGCATGTCCTTCACAGGCCATTACCACTCCTGGCACTTGGAAGGATGTTACAAACTTGAACAGGGCTCAGGCGGATGTGTCTTTATGAGACCCTTTCCTTTTTTTTTTTTTTTGCCTTGGGAACAATGATTTCTGGTGTCAGGGAAGAGATGCTGCAGGTTTTGGAGGTGTTGGAGCAGATTCAGTCCTTATCATGCTGCCTGTGAAACCACAAAGACATTAATTGGCTGCAAATTCCAGCAGGAGCTCCACACACACAGTCACGACTTCATTACAGCCCCGCAGGAGCCTCCTGGGAGCCTCGGGAAACTCCGTGTAAAGAGCAGCTGATAGACCCGGAACGAGTTGAGAGACTTGGAGCCTCTCCTGCGACACAGGTTTGGGAGCTGTGTTGGATTTAATGTGTGTTCGCACTGAGCACTGGTGGTAAAACCCCGGCTGGCTGCGTCTCCGAGATGTCTGTGTGTGCATCCGGGCTCGGAGGGATCAGAGATGGGGCAGCGGGGCGATAAAGGGTGCAGCAAGGCAGTTGGGGCTGTTATTAAAATCGGACACGCTCAGCCTGGCAATGGGCTTTGGATGTCAACCTGATTTTGGGGGGGGAAGAGCTGGCACGGGCTCTGCTGAGCGAGTGGTTCCTGGTGGTTCTCCTGGCGTCGAGGAGCTGGAGCTCCCAGGATGGCTCCATCCCGAAGCAATCCCACCGTCCAGCAGAGCAGAGGGAGTGGAACGGAGCTCAGCATGAGGAACGGAGGAAGGAACTGAGTTTGGAGTTAAGGCACTGAGCTCGGAGCAAGGTCTGTGCCAGACCAGCCGACTGCATATCAGTGAATTTATAACCAGATCCTTCCACACAAAGTTTTCCTTGAAAACAGTGATTTTTGTGTTGTGAGCGAGCCTATCATGACCGTCTCCTCGGAATTACTCAGTGTATTCATCCAGAGTGTTTGACTTTGTTTAAAAAGGCTTTTTTCCCCAGAGATAAGAAACTCTGCCTTGGTAGTGAGCTGATTGTGGAGCGGCTTCTGTGCTTATCCCCTTGGATAAGAGGCTTTATTATACCAAATTACGGGATAATCTCTGGACATGCAGCCACAGCATCGGATCTCTTCTCCTCTGCTTGTTTTACTTTTTGATCCAGAGCTGCTCAAACCAATCCAGGGGGTCTCCTCTGCTGGGAATCACCATCGTGGTTCTTGTCTGGGAGGTTGGCTTCGGCCCAAACTGATGTTCTTTAAAGAAACCTTTCTCTCCCTCATCTTTTCACCCATTTGTCCTTTTTGCAGTTCTTCAGACCAAAATAAATATCTGATCTCACCCCAAAGGCCAGCGGGGAGTTTGTGATGACATCAGTGTCCATTCTCACTCTGAGCTGGAAGGACAGGAGCGTCCCTCACTCTTTCTCTCCATCCCCTCTGGGAACTGGCCTTTTCCTTGTCACACTGGTACAGATTCCTGATTTCTGACAGCCAAGGTGAGTTCTGCAGTCTTGCTTAAACCTGTGTGTGCATAAATGCTGCTGGGAGACTGGCTCGGTGTAATGCGGTTGATATTATAATGTAATATTATAATAGTAATGTATTTTATTATAATAGTAATGTATTTTAATGTTTTTCTGCTCATGTGAGTAAACAGTGAAGAAAAGGCCCAGATATTTACTGTTCCAGTTACCCAGGGTGGAGGCTGTGGTGTTCGTAAGGTGAATATTGGGGGTTGGAGGCATCTTGAAGAGGGCTGGATGTTACAAAAATCCTCCTTTTGTACCTGTAAGTGGGAGTTTTAGGGATGAGGCTGCTGCTCCAGCCCCTGGTAGTGGTTCATGCTGAGGCCTGGCAGAGCATTTCCCTGGGAAGGGTTGTGTGGGTTTCCCTTCTCCTGCAGAAGGGAGAACCAAACCCTTCCAACACTGTGGTGTGTTGTATAAACTCATAGGCCAACCACAGCAGCCTGAAGCTGGGTTTCCTCGGTGACATTTTATTTGTTAAATGTGCTTTTTCTGAAGGGACGGATCTGCCTGGGAAATACATTCCCATCATTTTGCACATTCTGAACGTGAGGTGGCTTTTAACTGCTTTGGAAACCAAATTACTGCTCACTCTGGGTGTTAATGAGGCACAGTGAGTGTAACCACAATTAATTTTCCTCGGTGACACGGGGTTTAGCCCTGCAAACCAGCCTCTGAACCCTGTATTTGCTCAGCTGTGCTGTTCCTATATTCCTACCCCATACCTGTACTCTTCAGACCAGCCCTTAAATCCAAGTTTCCTTTGGAAAATAGCCCCACTGACCTCCTGGGCAGTCTCCTATTTGTATTTCCAGGATGACTGGGTTACCCTGTGTAACCGCTCCTGACCTAGAGATATTAGTGGGGAACAGGAACAAAAAGGGATGAGTGGTGCCAGACTAACATGCCTTTGAAAAAACTAAAAATTCCCCTTGGCTGCTTCAGAGTTTGCTGCAATCAGGCTTTTTCTCCGGGAGGAGGGATTGATTTTTGTCTCGGTGACATGGATTATATATGTTGGCACAGCTTCAGTTTGGGCTGGTGTTGAGATCAGATCAGGACCTGCCCTCTGAAATGAGAGCAGGAATCAGATAACACCTCGTGTGTGCAGCTTTGCTGGTGGCAGGGTCGGATATCCGTCTCTTCCCAGAGCTAATGCTGTATTTACATCCAAATAAAACCGGGAAATGTGCAATAATCTAGCTGCAGGCTCTCGCGCTCTGCTCCAAGTGCTTTGTCTGCCTTGGCTGACAAAACGCTCTTGGCTCCCGATCAAAGGAAAGTAAGTGGAAGCTGGTTTTCTCTTGATGTTAAGAAAGCTTCTGACAGAGAGTCCCTGCAAGGCTGGTTAAGAGCCCAGGCCCCGTGGTAGGCTTGGGGAAACTCATTGAGGGAAAATTCGGAGAACAATAGCAGTGCGGAATGATTTGGGAAAGGGCTCTCTGAGGAAATGCCATCCTGAGGCTGGGTTAGTGCCGCAGGCATCCAGGAGATGGCCTGAAGCAGCAGGCGAGTGGCTGGGGTCATTCACAGGGGTGGTTTGGGGAGAATGACTTCGAAGTGTTGGAAAATCCCATCCTCTGGTGGCACAGCCTCCTGGGCTCAGCAGGCAGCCAGTGTCTGCTCCTCCTCCAGGTGCTAAACCTGTGCAGGAATGATGGAATTATATAAAGTGGGGCACAACTCCCCGTTATGGGTAGTTCAGCCTGGTATTGCAGAAAGCCTCCATTATCACCACACAAGGCCACCAAAACGCTGGAATGTGAGCTGTGCTGCCGGCAGTGCCTGGGACCTCGGAGCACACCTGGCGGGCTGTTTGAAAACACATTTAAATGTGTGTTGGGATGAGGGCAGTGTGAGGGATGCCTACACCTGACTGACATCCTGACGTGTCCAGGTGCTGGTGCGGATCCCATGGATGGCTCTGGACTCATTCCAGAGGAAGGATTAGTGGGAGTCAGTCCTATGAGGAGCAGCCGAGGGAGCTGGGGTGCTCAGCCTGGAGAAACAGAGGCTGAGGGGGACGTGCTCGCTCTCCACAACTCCCTGACGGGAGGCTGCAGCCAAGTGGGGGTCAGGTTCTGCTTCCAGAGAACAAGGGACAGGAGAGGAAATCACCTCAAGTTGCACCAGGGGAGGGCCAAGTTGGACATCAGGAGAAATTTTTTCATGAGAAGTGGTGTCAGGCACTGGAAGGGGCTGCCCAGGGAGGTGGTGGAGTCCCCATCCCTGGAGGTGTCCAAGGAAGGACGGGACATGGCACTCAGTGCTCTGGGCTGAGTGACAAGGCGGGGATCGGGCACAGCTTGGATTTGATGGCCTTGGAGGGCTTTTCCAACCTAAATGATTCTGTGATTAAAGGGATGAGGCAGC
>VZRM01007271.1:48002-69143 GCA_013397955.1 Grantiella picta
GCACCCTCCCGCGGGGCCGAACCGGCGGGACGGGCGGGACTCGCCGGCGGAGCTGGAGCTGGAGGTGCTGCGGGACACGCGGAACCGCACGATCCGCGCCCTGTGCGGGCAGCGCTCCATGCCCCGCACCGTCTGGGAGCTGCCGCCCGGGCAGCGCCGCACGGTGCTCCGGCACCTCCTGGTCAGCGACAAGTACCGCTTCCTCTACTGCTACGTGCCCAAGGTGGCCTGCTCCAACTGGAAGCGCATCCTGAAGGTGCTGGACGGGGCGCTGGAGAGCGTGGACGTGCGGGGCAAGATGGACCACAAGAGCGACCTGGTGTTCCTGGGCGACATGAAGCCGGAGGAGATCAGCTACCGCCTGAAGCACTACTACAAGTTCCTCTTCGTGCGGAACCCCATGGAGAGGCTGCTCTCGGCCTACCGCAACAAGTTCGGGGAGATCAAGGAGTACCAGCAGAAGTACGGCGTGGAGATCGTGCGGCGCTACCGCAAGAACGCGGGGAACTCGGCGGGCGACGACGTGACCTTTTCCGAGTTCCTGCAGTACCTGCTGGACGAGGACGCGGAGCGCATGAACGAGCACTGGATGCCCATCTACAACCTGTGCCAGCCCTGCGCCATCAGGTACGACTTCATCGGCTCCTACGAGCGCCTGCACGCCGATGCCACCCACGTCCTGGAGCACATCCAGGCTCCTTCCTTCGTGCGCTTCCCGGAGCGCCAGGCGTGGTACAAGCCCGTCACGGCCGAGACGCTGCACTACCACCTGTGCAACACGCAGCGCCGGCTGATCAGAGAGCTCCTGCCCAAATACATCCTGGACTTCTCCCTCTTCGCCTACCCGCTGCCCAACATCACCGCCGAGTTCTGCAGGCAGTGAGCCGCTCCCGTGGGAGTTCCGCCTCGGCTGCAAGGATTTGCTCGCACAGCCCTTGATGCTGTGTGGAGCGCGCTCCCTCTATGCATTATTTCCTAATTTTCTACTTGGCAATCACTGTTTATATAAAATACTCTCTGCTGCCTTTGCTACTAGGATCCTTTTTGTACCGCTCTGACTTTCCCGTGTACATTCACCGCTGGCTCGAGCACAGTAGCTTTTGTATCTCTATTTTGCTCTAAATCCTTTTTCTATGGCACAACGTGGAAAACTCCCGTAAGAAATTGGTGAAATTTATATATTTTAAGAATTTTTTCTTCCTTTTCTGGATTTTGTACTAAATGTTGGTTGAATTGAGACCATAACACGGCAGTCGATGCACTAAAAATTAGTGCTGTTAAACTGGTCCTGGGTGGGTTTTGGGTATAAGTGTAAAAAAAAAAAAAGGTTTTTATAAACCAGGTCACATTTATCCATTACTTTCTCATTGTAGATGGTACTTAATTGAGGCTGGTCATTTTTTTCTGTGTCAGTAGTACCTCTGGTTTTGATTATTATTATTATTATTATTTACCATTGAAATATAACTAGGGATAGGATAATACCCCCATTTGGGGTGATTTTGGAAGTACAACTATTTACCCAGCATCATGTATCAGATGCAATATCGAGCCATCATATTCTGCTCTTCTCTCTGAATTGAAGCAATACAGACTTGGCATAAGATCAAAGCCCATCCTGGTCCTTAGGATGGAAAATAAATCCCACAGGCCACGTGCCAGCACACAGCCTCATGGGTCCCTGCGTGGAAACCACTGTGCAAAACCCCTTTCTCCAGCCATGTTTGAAACGATGGCAATTTGGGGATTAATTCTCCCTCCGTTAATAGCTGTGCACACCCTTTTTCTAGCTCTTATATTTAATTATGGCTCTGAAGTCATAAAAGTTTGGGAGATAACGCAGGATGTTGTTCCTGGGAGGCTGTGTCCTCATTTCTAATAAAGTTTTTATATGAATTAGCCTGTTGGTGCTTTTCTTCGGGAGTTTCCAAGTGTCCTTGGAGAGGCTGCTGCCCCTCGGGCTGAGGCACAACACAAAGGTGTGATAAATTGGTTGTTCTTGTCATGATTAATTAATGTTTTAATTGCCCGAGCAGCAGTAACACTTGGAGAAGGGACACATCAGAGCTGAATGCATTACAGGACATAGGGAAATGGGATGAGAAGCAGCAAAATGAGCTCCTTATTGCTGTGGAGTTGGTACAAAGTGGTAGGGATGGGTTGTGGTGCTGGCAGCTCCCTGGGATTCCTCTCCTAATTTTCCTTCCCGCTTTTGAAAGGGGTTTTCTTCAGGATTGTCACATTTTCTGCAGAAAGGGCATGAAGCTGCATCCTGGCCCACTCTTGGGGTGAGTAGCCAGGGACAGTTTGGGCTGAGGGATTTTTACCTTTGCTGAGGGGGGTCATTTCTGAGTACGAGGGCAATGATTTGTGGATTTGGGCTCCTGGCTGTGTCCTGAATCTGTGGGCACTGGATCCCAGGCAAAAAAAGGGTCAGAAATTGGCCTTGCTGTCCTTGTGCCCGCAGTAAAGTCGGCAGGATTCCTGTCTTCCCCAGGGGGTTTGGTGCTCAGTGAGCACCTGGGTGGAAGAGCTGGAGATCCGTCCTGTCCTTCAGCCAAAGGCATCAGATCTGTCTGGGAACAGGATTTTGTTGTGTAAACCACGTGCTGCTAGGGGGGATTGGCTGAGCTGTAGTTCAACCTGATCTCCAGGTCTCCCTAACTAGGAGTAAGTTGGTGAGACTTCTCTATCTTTGCTTCTGGGAACATATCCTGCTTGTTTGGTGATTTGATTTTTAATTAGATGTTTATTTCGCAGTAGTTTTAAAGGTTTATGCTGCTTGTTTGTTTATCTGCTGCAGCTTCTGTTCTCTATATTAAATTTCTGTCTCTTGTCCCCTTAATCAAATTTAATGTGCACAGGATTTTGCTTTTCTTTCTCTCAGTCCTTTTCTGGGCATCACTGATCATCCTTTTCTCTTTAAATAAAGCAAGCTGGCTCCCACCCCCTTGTACCTTCCTGTGAGGAGGATTTTAATGCAGGTAGAGCCTTGTAGCTTGGGCAGGAGTTTGTCAGCAGGTCAGCAAAAATGAGAAATCCATCAGGTTTCCATTACTTGGCTTTCATTTTATCTGTGGCCAATGGTACAATTCTCCATGACAGCTTTGGACAAGTAGAATGAAAAAAAAAATCAGCTCCCTCTGCAGCTGTATAATTTCTTTCCTTTGTCAGGTGTTTCTCCAGGGTGGAATAAATCAGGAGGAGATTCCAGAGCTGACAGCAGGCACTGGAAGTGAGAGGTGCAGAGCAGGATGCAGCCAGCCCCTGGAGCACAGGGAAAGGGGTGATGGCTGCAGGAGCAGGGAGGAATGGAGCTCAGCTACAAACGAGGAGGAAAACACGAAGTTATGAACTGGTTTGGATCTGTTCCAGTCTGGCACCTCCTTTCCCCACCTTTCCATCCCTACACGTGCAGTTATCCCACAGAATCAAAAGGGGATCTTCCCTCTTTCGAGTTCTCTTTTAATCCTCTCTTTAATCCTGACTTCTGCACTGAATGCCCCAAACTTCCCCAAGTGAACAAACCCAAGGTTTTGGCTCTGGGGTTTGTCCTTTGTTTTTCCTCACTTGCTTATCCCAGTTTTGGGCTGGTAAATCCCATCCCCGATCCCCCTGTTCTCATGTTCTCCCTGTAGAGCCCTGTCCAGGGATGTGGTGACACCCCAACAGTTTAATTCCACCTCGTGGCACAGAAACCTTCTGATTCCCGGTAAAGCACCACAATGTTACTGTGTTTTAATTTGTCATTAGTCACTTCTTCTGCTTCATTTTTGGAATTTGGAGCTGGTTTGGTATTCACCTGTGGACCAGGGAGTGGGACAGGGTGAGGAACTTTTGCTGTTCCAAAAATCTCACTTCACATGTCATCCTCTTTCCTAGTTCCAACATTACACCTGCAAAGCCTCATTCCAGCCGATCCAAACCCCAACCTGTTGGCTTTTGGGCGTGTGGCTCTGGGGAGGGCTTTGGAACATGTTCCCTCCGGTCCCCACGCTCAGCTCGTATTGTACGTCAGGTTTCTCCTCTTTCCTGTGGATTTTGCAGGAATAACCAACTTCCTGGCCAGGCAGTGGGGCTGAAATAAACGCATTAAGGCTGCCAGTCGCCACGTTGGCTGGTAGCCATGACCCCGGATCTAGCAGGGATAAAGCTTCGGGAGAGGCGGCGAAGGCAAGCGGTGCCAGGACGGCTGCAGACAGCATCACACCAGCCTGGCTTCTGCTCCTCCTGGCTCCCAGCCTCGCTCCTGGTGCACGAGAGTCACCACGGGCTGTGGGTCATCCTTTGAGCATGAACATCCTTGGCGTGTTCCTTCTCTCACGGGCAGGATTTTGAAAGAGCCGAAAGAAAGCGTCGCCGATGGGTCTATTGCGTGTAGAGGTATTTTGGTCCTTGTAGAATCCCCGAATTGGTTTGGGTTGGAAGGGACCTTAAAGATCATCACGTTCCAACCCCCTGCCGTGGGTGGGTTTGAGGGAGTGTCAGGCCCATCCCTGGACGAGGCTCTTGGCCACTGCAAACCAAGGAAACGAGGAAGGCTGGGATGAAAATCTGCCATGCCCAAGCGCTGCCCCCATCCCGCACCTCTCGGCTTTTATCGAAGCTGTTTTGCATGTGAATGAGAACTTTCCCGCTGCCTTCTGGGGCTTGAATTGGAAAACGGGGAGCTGTTAAAAAAATCTCCAGTCTTCAGCCCCGACAAAGGATGGTTGCCATGGAAATAATGGAAGTCGCATCGTGAGCAAAATCTGTCCAGGCCCAGCGCCAGCAGGAGGGAGGAGGGAACACCTTGTCGGTCACACATCTTCTGCCAGGGCCCATGTGCCTCCACGTGGTTTTCCTTGTCCCTGGCAGTTTGTCCTTTGGGTTAAAAGAGGAGAAATCAGAAGTGTCATGACTGGCTGGGAAGGGCTGGTAGAAGTCCTCCTGCTCTTTCCACAGTGTTGGTGCCGCTGGATTCAGCAGAGCTGCCATGCGTTTGGGATGCCAAAGGATGCAGTTAGCAGGGTTGGGAAGCAAAGCTGGAATCCCACCTCAGGTAACAGGTAGGACTCTCTTGTCGTGGTTATATCCGACCTCTTCTTCATGTCAGGGAATCTTCCAGGGCTGTTTTCCACTATCCTGCAATGACAGACAAGGTGGCTTCCTCTTCTGGGAAAAAAACCACCTTTGTGTTTTAAACTCTCCAAAAGCCTTTTCCTTTGCAGACCCACAATTATAAACTGTATCTTCCATTCCTTTCAGCAAATCTTGGTTTTGAGCCAAGAAACTTGAGGAATTTGCTTTATACCTCTCCAAAGTGCTAATGGGAGCCATAGAATCCTTGCTGAGCTATGAGAGGGACTAAAATAAATCTCCATCAGGGTTTATCCTTGGAGATAAACAGAGCAGGGCTCTTCGGTGAGGCCCAGGATCAGTGTGGGAACTGCACCTTCCAGTGGCTCTGCTGAGTGGTATTTGCTTGGAATAGGGAACCACAGGGCACTTTGGGGCCCAAGCACATCCTTCTGCTCTCCTGGAAGCACCAAGGGCTTGGGAAGAAGCTCAAAGCAACCAGCAAAATCCTGTTTATTGCTGGGGGGGAGCGTCAGGTGAGGAGGAAAACAGGGATGTGGGAAGCAGCAGCAACACACAGGTGCCTGAGGAAACCCCTGCTGGAGCTGCCACTGTTTGGAGGCGTTTTAAGGTGCCAGAGTGAGGAGTAGAGGACAGAGTGTGGCTGGGTGTGAGCTCAGATCTCCTGCCAGCAGCGGAACAGAACTGAGGAGCTTCAGGCTCATTTCTAACCTGGGAAAGGGCCAAGCGGGGGGAAGCAGCAAAGGCTTGAGATTTAAAATGTAAAAACATAATAAATGCATATAAATATCATGGATCCCCATGCTGCTTGCTCATCCCACACCTCCATCCCACTTCCATGAGCAAGTCCAGGTGAATGTTAAGCTGATGAGAGCACAGCGAGCCTGACCTTGGGGAGAATTCCAGAATGATTTTGGTGGGAACAGACCTCAAAAATCATCCAGTCCCACCCCCTGCCACGGGCAGGGACACCTTCCACTACATCCCAAGCCCCATCCAGAATCAAGCTGTTCTGTGGGATCCTGGGGGCCAGGAGGCGTTTTGGGTCTGGGGGCTTTGAAGGAAGCAGCTGCTGGGGATGAGGAGCTGGGGACGCTCGGGGTGGCCAGGAAAACATCTGGTTTGTGGCAGAGCCCTGACAGCAGGGCAGGGCTGGGGGATCTGTCCTGCTGAGTGCTCACAAAGAGCTCCCTGGGGCCAGGCCTGGCTCCGGCAGCAAATTCCCAGCGCTGACAGGACGATGCTGCAGAAGTGCAAAGTCTCAGCTCCGTGCCGGAGCTTTCCCCGGAGCAGCTCTGCAGGAATCCACCCTCCTCTCGCCGGCTTCAGAAAATTCCTTGTAAAAAAATCCCTTTAACAAAGTCTCGCAATAGCAAGGGCGAGCCCTGCGGTGCTTCAGTGGACCTTTGAAGAGCTGTGAGTGGTGAGTGTCCTCCGGCATGGGCTGGGACAGCTGCTTGGTGGGACACTGCTCAGTGCCACAGCCCCATCCCCGGCTGGCTCATCCCTGCCTTCCCTGCTCCAGGCTGGGATGCTCCTGCACATCCCTGCCGCCCCTCTGGTCTTCCAAGGCTTGGATCCGCCTGTTTGCACGGCGTTTAACACACCCCCATGCCCTCCCCTTGGCTCCCAATCCCAAACCTGCTCCGTTAGAGCATTATTTTTCCGGGAGGGCTCTGCCAGCTGCTCACTCCCATCCACACGCGGCCCCGGAGGGCTCGGCAGAATTCCCCATCCCACAGGGACTGCTGGCAGGAAGCAATCTGGCAGACAACATGTTTAGAGGAGACTAATGTCTCAGAGCCACCGAACCGTTTAATTGCCAATAAACACAGCCCACATGTAAATAATTATGGAGACCCAGGAACTGTGTCGTTTTCGGTGGAAGGAAGGAGCTGGCAGCCTGGAAATGCCCTGTGGCAAGGGGAGAAATTAAGATTTCTTGTTAATACAGGAGGGATGAGCATCAGTAAACCTGCCTGGATATTTCCAGGCATTCCTTCGGGCTCAGGGTGACCCAGGAGGCAATGGTTCCCGACGGAGTGAGAAGGACCAGGCTGTGCCTTGGGGTGAGTTTGAGGGTAAATCTTGAAAATTCATCCATTTGCTTCACCTGGCTCTTGTTGCAACCCAGTGGAATTATTGCAATATCTTTTTTTGTCACGTTTTTGGAATAAAGAGCTGCAAGGCTCCTGGTCCAGAACTTTGCAGCTTTATCAGCACTGTGCACATGCACAGCAATGCAGTTTCTCTTCAGAGCCCTGGTAAAGTCTGCAGGGACACTTTGTCCCCTTGCCCGGACATCTCATCCCATTCCAGCCCCTGCCATGGACAGGGATACTTTCCACTATCCCAGGTTGCTCCAAGCCCTGTCCAGCCTGACCTTGGACACTTCCAGTGATCCAGGGACAGCCACAGCTTCTCTGTGCCAGGGCCTCACCACCCTCACAGGGAAGAATTTCTTCCCAATCTCCCGTCCTGCCCTCTGGCAGTGGGAAGGCATTCCCCCTTGCCCCTCCAGCCCATGTCCCAAGTCCCTCTCCAGCTCTTTAGGAGCCCCTTTAGGCACAGGAAGGGGCTCCAAGGTCTCCCTGGAGCCTTAGGCATTCCCACCGCCGCGTTTTGCCTCCCGAGGCTGCCGTGGTTCCATTCCTGGAGCAGGAGGAGGTCACCAGGCAGAGCCCCCCACTGTCACCGCCGGACGAGCCGCCTCGATCCAGCAATTTGGCTTTTCCCGGGGGGTGTTGATGAGCTCCTACGGCAACCGAGAGTCGCTCCGCAGTCTCGCGTCGATCAGCGCTCGCCTCCTTGACGGAATTAGCGCCTGTCGCCCAGCCTCGGCCTCGTTCCACTCATCACAGCCAGGACACGGGCTGGAGCATCCGGGGGGACAAACCAACCACCGCCTGCCTGGGGGGCCTGGCTGGAGCATCCCCCAAGTTCTGTGCTGCCGGGGGCTGTGGCATGACCTGGTGTGGTCCAACGTGACCCCATCCCTGCTGCAGGAAACGTCTGGGTTTCCCGCATTGCTCCCAAAATTGGATGTTAATATGTGCAGTAAACATGATGCTTTGAGCGTGGGGATTTTGGGGTGTCTCCCAGCCCTGCTCCATCCTTGGCCTGCTGGAGAGTCCGAGGAAGCAGCACCAAGCCAAGGATGTGTCTAAGTTTTTGGGGTCTGGCAGAAGGCACCCCATGCCTCATCACCACCTTGGGGAACAATGTTGAATTAAGTCTGGTAAAGATTTGTCTGGTAAAGACCCAGATTTGTCCCCGGGTGAGGGCATGGTGACCGTGGTGTGTGACTAAGGAGCTCCTTGGCATCTGCAGGATGACGGATAAGCTAGAGGAATGAGCAGTAAACTGGGGTTTAGGCAATCTCAGCTAATTTGCTGCAGCGTGGGCTTGCTATGCTCACAGAAATTAAAGTGTGAGCACTCCAAAGCCTCTCGCAGTGACGGATGAGCAGGAGGAGGAGGCACCAGGGGAATATGGGATGAGTTGGAAGTGGTACATCCATAAATCAGCTGTGGTGCTTTCAATAATTCACCAGTGCTGGAAGATCCAGCAGTTCACAGAGAGGTGACATCCACGGGCAGAGGCTCAGTCTGCCTGATCCAATGGGATCCAACCCCTCCAAGTGCTCAAGGCCAGGTTGGATGGGGTTTGGAGCAACCCAGGCTGCTGGAAGGTGTCCATGCCCCTGGTGGGGGGTGGAACTGGATGGGCTTTAAGGTCTCTTCCATCCCAAATCATTCTGGGGTCACCATTGTGGGCCTGAGCTGTACCAATTGTGCTTTTAGCCAAAAGAAGTGAAAATAATCCTGATTTACTCATGTACATGGCACCTGCATCTTTAGCTGGAGCCAAGATCTGGGGAGAAAGAGTTGGCCACAGTTTGTACAGCCCATGAAATCTGCTCAGAGAAATGCAAAAGGTATTTTGCAAGACCTTCAAGGAAATCCGAAACGGTGGCTTGAGTCAGAACATTATTCTCAATAAACCAGGAAGTAATAATAATAATAAATGAATCAACATTTTTTAAACATTTTCCAGCTCCAGAAACAAAATTATCTTGGCTCAGTGGAGGAGCTTCTCTGTTCCTGGCTGTTTTGTCATCACTGGTGACATCCAGACAGAACAAACACAGCAAGAGCGGAGCTAAAGTCAGTGAAAAATTACCAGGCTAATTTTGTTTGTTGTGCCTGATTGGGAGACAAAGGAGGAAATTTCCAGGAGTACACATGGAAACAGTGTTGGTCCTTCGTGTGCATTTGGAGCTGATGCTCATCTCAATTCATTCTGCAGTGCAGGACAAAGGGCCTCATCATCTGCAGCAGTGGGAGAAGCCTGGATGGGGATCAAATAATGGGAATGATGACTTGTTTGTAGGTAAGCTCTTTCAAATAATCATCTCTGGAGTGCTTTCAAAAGAACAGCACTGTAATGAATTATATTATCTGCCCCTTAGAGCTGTAGACACCTAAACAGGCTGACCAATATTTTCCTTCCCTGGGCTGTGTCCTGGCAGATGGGAGAGTTACAGGCACCAAATCCCAGGAGAGAAGAGGATTGTAGAATCATAGAATTGCTTAGGTTGGAAAAGACCTTTAAGACCATCGAGTCCAACCGTTATCAACCATTTTTCAAGCAACGAGAGAGTTGTTTTCCTCCCTCATATATCTAATTAATTTACTTTCATTAAGAACACAAACCATGTTCTCCTTTATACATCCACTTTCTGTGAACCACAGACTGCGGCTCCGGGATTTCTGTGTTTATTCTCAAGAGTCACTCAGCTTTTAGCTCACCCTTCCGAAATGGTGTTTTCCCTTTTCCTGCAGGTAATTTGGGGAATGAGCAAACATCTCAGCAGGGGGACCTGACAGGGGGGATTCGCTCTCCTGGTGCTCAACAACTGCAAATTCTAGTCTAGTCGGGAAATATGGAAGAGGAAACCTCATCCTCTTTGTGAATCAGTTCTCTGGGATGGATATATGGATTTTTAAATGGTTCTGCAAAGAAATAGTTGCAGTGATGGGGGTGAGCATGTGGTGGAGCTGGGAAGAGAAAAAGGGTAAGAATAATTTAGGGAAAATTAGGGGTTTTAATGAAGAGTGAGGTAACAGAAGTTGGGATGAGATAAAATGAAGAGAGAAGGGATCAACACTGGCACTGACAGGACAAGGGGAAATGGCTTCAGTCAGACAGAGTGCAGGGTTAGATGGGATACTGGGAAGAAATTCTTGGCCCTGAGGCGCTGGCAGAGGTTGCCCAGAGAAGCTGTGGCTGCCCCATCCCTGGAAGTGTCCAAGGCCAGGCTGGAGAGGACTTGGAGCAACCTGGGCCAGCTCTGATCTCAGCCTGACACCCAAGGATCTGCCACTGCCCAGGACTGGGACAGAACCAAGCACATCTGAGTTGGCATCTTCCTGGGATGTGACTGATCTGCAGTCAAAGGTTTCTTGGTTTTGTGGGATTCACATCAGCGCACACACAGCCTGAGCTCTTGAAGCCTTTATTACAGGAAGGACAAACAGGGACCTCCTGCCTTGCTTGGCTCCTCTGGAATGAACAGCCCAGGCCCAGGAAGCTGCAGGAAGCTGAGGAGGGAGCTGCTCTGTGGGAAGGTGACAGAGGCCACCGGAACGGCGTTGGGTGGATCCCTGTCTCCGCTGGTCACCCCACGGAAGATCACAAATCCTTCTAGGGCCACCACGAGGGCCTCAGCAGGAAGGTGGGTGAGTTTGTGGATGGGCACAAGGGGAGTGGCTGAGGATCCTTTTGGGGTCCAGCCAGGCTGTGTCTGCACTGGAATCCCCCCAGCTGCTGGTGGAAGCGGGAATACTGACCAGTGCTGTGGGCAGGTTCCATGAAGGGCTGAGGAGCTGTTGCCTGGGGGGTTTGAAGTCCTGTTCCTGGTCACAGCTCAGCCCCACAGAGCCTGGCAGCACGTGGTGAGCCAAAGGCATGGCTGTGGGCAGCCAGGAGCTACCATGCCCTGAGATGTGGTGCCAGTGGGGGTGCCGGTGGGCTGTTCCCAAGGGTTTCTCCTGGGAAATCAAGAGGTTAAAACCTAGGTGGGAATTGGGTGCAAGGAGACGCTGCCTTCTGCAAGTGCTGCTTGCATGGAGCAGTCTGAAGAGCCACCAAGGTACCTCAGACACCGAGGAGCACCGACAAGCAAACCCACCCTTCATCCAGCAGCTTCTGGGATAGATCAGCCTGACACTGGGATTCCCACCTCCACTGCAGGATGCTGAACGTGGACATACATCAACCCAAACTTCCCCAGGACCAGAGTTTGAGACATCATTCCCAGCAAACTCATCACTTGAGATCTTCCAAGTCCTGCTTGGCTGTGAAGAGCAGCGATGACTTCATGGATGTGCCCAGCTGCATCCTCACATTTGGCTGGAGAAACTGGGATGCCCTGTCTGGTTGTGGGGCAGCTCCTCCAGCAGGCCAAGCAGGTCACGAAAGTCACTCCCATTCCAAACCAGCCACCTGCTGTCAGCGGCCACGTGCCCCCATCTGCACCTGCAGAATGCACATTTCTAAGCCTACATTGTCCTTTCACCAATAAGCCACAATTTAAAAGGATAAATGCTCAGCAATTTCACAGCTCCCCGTGCAAGTCGACCTCTTCCCGTGGCACAAAGTGCTGCCTGTTGCTTAGGAACAATCTATATCCTACAAAATGAAGCTGTGCACTCTCCAAAGAGTTTTTTACACAACGGGTGTTTGCCTTGCTCAGACGCTGACCCACCTCCAGCACAAACCATGGGGTGAAGCCTTTGCGCTCCAGATGAAGCACTGGACACCCACTACACCCAGCTGTGATTTGGGACATAGGGATATAGTGATATAGGGACGTGTCCCAGCCGTGGTTTGGGATACAGGGCAATGCAAACCTGATCCCTCAAGGCCCTGCAGCTAAGGCAACCTGTACTGCAAAGCTATCTTGTCCCAAGCCCCGGTGGGAGCATCCACCAGGGTGGAGCAGGTGTTCAAGCGGGAAGCCTTGCAGGACAGGGTCCTGGAGCTCTTCTTCTTGCGGTAGAAGTAGCTGCTGAGGTGGAACCAGAACTTGTCGTGGAGGGAGGCGTAGATGAAGGGGTTGTAGCAGGCGGAGCTCATGGCGATCAGGTGGCACGAGACCTGGATGACGTTGACGTACCTCTTGTCCAGGATGGTGAACTCCTCGTCGATGTCCCGGATGAAGTTGACCACCTGCAGGGGCAGCCAGCAGACGGCAAAGCAGACCACAGAAACGGTGAGCACCCGGAAGGTCTTGTGCTTGGTCCTGGTCCACTTGTCCTGGCAGCGATGGGCGGCGCCCGGCACGTTCCTCCTGCGCAGGCGGTAGGTGATGGCGCAGAAGGAGACAGACACGGCCAGCAGCGGCAGCATGTAGGACAGCAGCAGCATGAGGCACGAGTACAGCAGCCGCTCCCTCTCCTCGTGCTTCCAGAACTCCTCGCAGATGATCATGTCGTGGCCGATGGCGTTGAGGTCCAGGTAGTGGGTGTGCAGCGAGGTGGGCACGGAGGCCACGATGGAGAGCAGCCAGATGGAGGCCACGAGGCCCAGGCAGGCCCTGCGGCCGATGCGCCGGCGGATGGGATATGCCACCACCACGTAGCGGTCGATGGCGATGGCCGTGAGGGACAGCACCGACACGAAGACGGTGGCGGCCTGCAGCAGCGTGACAAAGTGGCACATGAACATGCCAAAGAGCCAGCCCCGCTCCTCGAAGGCGTAGGACACGGTGAGGGGGACGCAGGCCAGGCACATGACGAAGTCGGCCACCGCCAGGTTCCCGATCAGGAAGTTGGTGGTGCAGTGCAGCTTCTTGGTGAGGGCGATGAGGAGGATGAGGAAGAGGTTCCCGATGCACGCCACTGCCACCAGCGTGGCGTAGAGCGGGATGAAGAGCGGCTTCAGCTCCAGGAGCAGGTCCAGCCCCGTGAAGAGTGGGGCAGAGCCGTTGTGCCAGGAGTCATTGGGCAGCTGAGCCATGGCAGCTCCTGCGGCTTCTCCACGCCTCTAAGTCAAACGCAGACAGGCCTGTGAGCTCTGAAGGGAACAGAAGCACACTTTGGTTGAACTTCAGGGCAGAAGGACCTGTCCCCAGAGCCCAAGCCCTGTGCTGAAGCACTGGCTGGCTTAAGTGACTTGGATAAGAGTGAAGGTGCCCTGTGACAGACACAGAGGAGCTCCTGTATGGAGCAAAGTTGGGAAGCTGGCTGTGAAATGGTTAAGCAGCCAGCACAGATCTGTAGGGAGCTGCCAGCTTGGGGCAGCAGGACCTGGGAATCAGCTCAAGAAGCCTCATGGAGAGTGATCTGGGAGCTGTGCTGACGTAAGGCAGGAAAAAAAAGGACGCTCCTGCATTTCTTGCTTTTTATTTTTCCCAGTTAATCCCACGCTGACCCACCAGCCCCTGGCCACCTGGCTGGGCAGGAGTGTCCTTTCCATTCCCTGCACTCCCTTGTCTCTCCCTGCCACCCCACCCCACCCCATCCCCCTGGGTTCTTTTACCCCTTCAGTTATTTCTTCACCACCCATGGAGCCTCGGCTTCTCCCGTCTTTCTCTGTAGCAGCTGTGATGGGAGGGAGAGAAGGAGGGAGTGCCTGGCTCCCTGCCACAAACCCATTCACAGCAGCACAGGGGGATGAGGTAAAATATATTCCAGCAGAAAGTGTATGGAAATCAAGAATTCTCCTACAGGATCCTCCTTTCAAGCCCCACACTCTCAAAATTATTGTGTGATCCCCCTTAGCAGGGTCCTGGACAGTGTTTTCCCCTCAGTGGAGAGTCAAACCAGCATTAATTAAGAAACCCATGTAATTAACCGAGGGATATTGTGGTTTTCTACGTCCCAGCTGCACTCACTGTGATACAGCAGCTCCAGGTCCCTGTGCCCTGCCTGGGGCAGGAGCACAAAATCCACCAGGAAACTTGCAACCGAGGAGCCAAAATGCTCATTAACTTATAGAATGAAAATTCTGAAGCTCAATTAAATTCTTTAATTCTGCTTTGTGTCCCCACGAGAGTCAAATCAGCCCTTCTGTGCCTCGCCAGGGTCCTGCTCCCTCTCCGATAAATGCTAACCCCGCGGCTCCGGCTGGGTTTTGGGGGGTCCAGGGCGTGTCTGTGGGACCCCCTGGCCCGGTCCCGGAGCGCTCTTACCTGCCGAGGGCTCCGCGGTGCTCAGGGCTCGGAGCTGCCCGCTGCCCGCCGCTGCTCCCGTGAGGATGAGGAGGAGCGCTCCCTCCGCAGGGTGTTGCTCGCCGGGAGGCTCCGGCACAGCCCTTCTCACCCGGGGTTTTGTGGTGTTGGGGGTTCGTCTTTCCTTATTATTTTTCCCCCCGCTGCCTGAGCCTTTCGGTCCCGCAGGAACAGGACGTTCCCAGCCCCGGCGCTCGGTGCTCCGGGGGGACGCGCACATCCCGCCGCCCCGCGCCGCAGGTGGAGCCGCATCCCGCCCCCAGCCCGGCGGGGAGCACCGGGGGGCTGCCGGGAACCCCTCCCTCGCCCTCGGGACCGGATCCAGGAACATTCCCCCGGCAGGGAAGGAGGGGAAGGCGCGGCGGGGACGGACGGGGCGGGCGCAGGGACCGCGCGGAGCTCCGGAGGNCGGGGGCGAGGGAAGAGGCGGGGAAAGTGGGATAAGGGCAGAGTAGGGTGAGGGGAGAGTGAGGTGAGGGTGGCTCAACCATCTGGGTGATGACCACCCAACCCGGGGGTGCTGGTGGCCCAGCTGGGGGGCAAGTTTAGGGTGGGATGGGGGTGGTCCAGCCACTGGGAATTGCCCAAATGAGAAAGGGTACCAGGGCCAGCCTTACTTAAATGAGGGGAAAATTATAAATAATGATCATCCACTGGAATTTTCGGGGGATAAGAGAAATGGAAATTTTGAAGTTCTGCAAAATGGAGAGCTTTGGTGCGAGAGGGTGATTAATTCATCCCAATCTGATGGAGCTGGGCTGGTTATTAAAGCTGGCTGAGCTGATCCAGAGGAGAGTGCTCACCCCTGCCAAATAATCAGCAGGAAGAAAATCATCTTTGTCTCCACATCAGCGCCTGATGAGAACTGCTGTTAATTTTAAAGAGCAGAACAATCAGATAAGGAGAGCCAGAGGCTGGTTTGAGCTGACAGCGGAATGACGAGTCCACCCCGAGGCAGCAGCAGGCTCCATCCCTTGTCCCGATGCACCATGGCCAGGGTGACCCGGCTGCAGCACTGGGAGCTCTTCCCTCTGCACGGGTTTATCCTGGAAAAACCTTCTTTGACATCATCTTTTCTGCTTCCAGAGCCTGCAGGATAAATCACTCTTATTCCCAAAGTTTGTATTGTCCTGCCCCAGGCCCTGGCTCAGGGGTATCAGGCTGGGTTTGAAAGCTGCAGCCTCACGGTCCCTGATGGGAGGGCTGGAGGTGCTGCAGGCATCTGCCTTGGCATCCCAGTGTCCCTCCCATCTCGTACAGACGATGGGCAGCAATCAGTTTGATGTGATTTTTATTCTTTTTTTATGTCACCAGGGTGGTTATTAGAAATAACCAGACGTTTTCCTAACCCAGATCCTCGAGAGACTGTCAATTCCAAAGGAGGATGGAATATTTAATGGGCATATGCTGAAGGAGGGAAGGTTTAGAGCTGATTTTGGGAAGGAATCCCTGTGAGGGTGGGGAGGCCCTGGCACAGAGTGCCCAGAGAAGCTGTGGCTGTCCCATCCCTGGAAGTGTCCAAGGCCAGGTTGGACAGGGCTTGGATAGCGGAAGATGGAACTGGATGAGCCCTAAAGTCCCTTCCAGCCCAAACCATCCTGGAATTCTGTGATCCTCAGCATCACCAGAGGGTGCTGCCAGCTCATGCTTCCGTGGAACAGATTCCTTTGGTCCAAGCTTGTGGAGGAACACCTTTCTGCCCCTCTTTGGGTGAGTGGGAGCCTTTCCTTGCTGCCCAAAGTGCCGTGTCAGCCCTGCCCTGACCCTGCTCTGAGAAGGCAGCAGAATTGTGTTAGATACAACTTTATTCTGCCCCATTTTGAAAGCAAACTCCTGCCTGGCTGGGGCTGTGTCACCACACGGGGGAGATCCAGGTCTCCATGGGCATCGAGTTATATCCACATATGGGAAGACTGGTGTTGCTGTAGAAGCAAAACCCACCCCTAGGTCTATACTCTGCGTTGTAATTTAATTATATATCATTGTATTTATATATTTATTATATATGGGAGGGGAAAAATAAGCTAACTCTATGTTAATAAGGAAATTATTGCTCAATCCTTGCAATGATCAGTTGCTTTTTCTTTTGCCCTACATGTTTCCATACAGCAAGTCAGAGAATCTTGAAATGGTTATTATTTTTACAAGTGAAATGGTAAAAGCTGCTCCCTCATATCACTTCTCCAAAGGAAACATTTGGTGATGTGGATGTGGAATTATTTCAGTACAGTTCTTCTGGATACATTTCTTCCTCAGATATGTGTAACAATAGATAAAACAATATAAATCATCCTCACAGTGCGTGCTAACCTTAAGAAGGAATTTTATTGACTGGGAAATATGTTGGGGACAGAGAAATTGCTGCTTTCTCTCTCTGCACAAACAATTTCCAGGAACAGCTCAGAGTTCTGCGTCTTTGTCACGGCTTTGTTACATCACCGGTGAGAGAGATTTGCACAAAAACACAGTCTGAATATAACAATGGACAGTTTAAGGATTAATTAAAATGGACATGAAGGATAAATTAAAAGAGACATTTAATGACCAAACCAGCAAGACACAAGGCTTGTGCGTTGCGCATCACTGGCACTCAGATGATTCACCCTATTTCTCAAGGTTTAAAAAAACAAGGGATTGTTTTAGTGGAGATTTCCGAGCATGACTTTTCTGGGAGGTGAGCCTGGGGTGGGAGTCACACCGGGAAAGCTGATGGTGGGAACAACCTCTGAGTTGTGACGCAGGGACTGAGAGAGCAGCGCCTCTATTTGTGCACAGAGACAGGAAACAGGGAGGCTCCAGCAAGAATTTACTCCTAAAAATGTATTTTCAGACAGATACATAAAGGAACATGGTATGAATTCGGTGTGGATTAACTCCCACGACCACACTTTCTCCTAAGGAGCTCTGACAGACTGTGCTGCTTCCCTCTACCGACCTCCAGTGTTGGTGCCGAGGCAGAACACACGGATCAACAAAAAATCAGCACAAAATCAGATTCTTGGATTAATAAAGGGAAAGAACCCTCTGCAGAGTTAAGCAGGGTGTACAAACCCATTAGATATAAAATATATTTCAAGTCAGAGAATTCTACACAATTCTGTGACGAAAACAAGTTGTTTGTAGCCTCCCTGGCTACCACTCTTGGTTTCCCAATATAGAATCTCACCTGATCTTCTTCTGGAGTGGCTGGAGGGATAAAGAACAGGTACAAAATGACCAACAAGAGGAAAGATGCTCCCCCTCCAGTCTATAATAGAGAGTTTGGGCAATAAAGTGGGACATTAGGGGGTACATTACAGAGAGGAATGTGAAATAGCTACAAAGTCAATGACACCATCAATTTATTGACTGCAGTGAGAGCTTCCTTCAGGGTCCCAAATTCACAGAGCTGAGGAGAATTTGTCTTCTTCCTGGCACGGCTTGGGGCCAAGTCAGACCGAAACAGTAAAGATATGGAGAATACACCAAAGTGGACTTGGGAGGAGAGGAAAAAAATGCCCGAGTAATTAAAAGGTACAAGACAGGAAGAAAAGTGATTCAGTGGTTTCTCTGCTCTGTTCTAGACCGTGACGTTGTCTGGTGCTTCTCAACAACATTTTTTTTGCTGTTGTTTTTTCATGTGTCTCCTGATGGATTCCAAACAATCCACATCCAGGCTGGAACGATGAGGTGGCTGCAGTCTGGGAGAAGATCAACGTGAGGTTTCAGTTCAGCCGTGTCACAGGTGTTCCCTCTTGTCCCTACCAGTGCCACTCGCTGTCTGCGGAGCTCCAGAGCTGGAACTTGGTGTGCTGGGGGCTCATTTTTTAAAAATAACTTTCTCAGTTGCTGATCATTTGCTCTGTGCCCTCCTCCCTGCTACGCTGACAGCTGGGTACATCTTCCTGGGGACAGGGACAAGAGCCCTGGGCAGGCTGGGGACTCTCACTGCTCCGCAGCTGGAGGCTCCTCCTCGGCCTCTGGCCTCTCCGGCTGCGATTCCGGCGGGATGAGGCACTGCACCTCCTCGGAGCTGATGGCCACTTTGTCAGGCTGCAGCCAGCGCTTCAGGTGCTCCAGCGTGCTGGGGACAGCAAAGGGACACTGTGAGGCCAGGGAGTGACAGAGATGCGCAGGGATGCGTGAGAGAAGCGTCAGGAAAAGCCTCCACGGTATTTCCTGCGCCTCTGCAGGTATTCCTGTTCCCACAGGTGAGGCCTGGCGTGGGATGGATACTTGTGCCATAGGGACAAGCAGAATCTGTCATTCTACAAAGCCATTGCCTGCAGTGGGCCTTTTAAACTGCGGTTAGAAGATGTTTTATGCTCTGATTTCTCTCAGTGAAAAGGACTTGCACAGGATTTCTTTCTGTCTTGTTAGCCAAAGACTCCAACTCAATTGGACACAGAGTTAGATGGGACAGGGTTAGATGGGATATTGGAAGAAATTCTTCCCCATGAAGTTGGGGAGGTCCTGGCACAGGTTGCCCAGAGAAGCTGTGGCTACCCCTGGATCCCTGGAAGTGTCCAAGGCCGCGTTGGACAGGGCTTGGAGCAACCTGGGACAGTGCAAGGTGTCCCTGCCATGGCAGGGGGTGGCACTGGATGGGCCTTAAGGCCCTTTCCAACCCAAACCAGTCTATGAATCCATGAGTTCCCAGCTTTCTGGACTGGAAGTAAAAAGCCTCTTGTTCAAACAAACCAAACCCCCCAACTGCCTCTTTGTGATGAAGATTGGGAAATACAGTGGGGAGAGGGGAGGGAACAAAACCAAAGCAGGAAGAACATCTCAAAATGTGTGAGCATTAACAGCACTGGAAGGTTAAAGAATCTACATAACTCTGGAAATCTAACATCATAATTCTGTGCACTTTAAAGTTAAGGCTTGTTTGATTGCATTCGTGGGTGAGACTCAAAACTTCAGCACCATTCAGAAGTGACCTCTATCTTCATAGTCAAATTCTAGGGACTGGAATTTTTTCATGGATAACATCCTCACCCTTTAAAAACAGTAGAAAGAGCACACAAAACTTTGGTTTTAAATATAAACTGCATTGAAGTTAACTGGGGACCAAAGAAACCATCTGAAACCTCCTTATAAAGAGGGATTGCTTTTCATAGTTCTGGATTAAGCAGATTTTCTTCAAGGGAGAGAAATAATCTTCTTGTCAGCCAGAAGCAATCATGGAAAATGTCAGCTGAGAAACTAGGAATTTAGAGAGCATTCCATGTGATTGGGAATGGGAGATTGCTTAGGAAAAGGGCTCCCATCTTACTTCTGACATCATCTGTGAGAGGGCAGTGGGGGAGAGAGGAAGGGAAGGGAAGGGAAGGGAAGGGAAGGGAAGGGAAGTCTCATCCCAAGACTGGCACCAACCCCAAATCCCCATCTAAGACACACTGGACATTCCTCCTCTGCTCTGTTCCTTCCCTACCCGAAGTGTGAGGAGGGAAATCACTGAGTAGGTTCCAGCTGCTTCCACACTGTCTGAGGGGTGCAAAGATCAGGGAAGAGCACTGCAAGCTCAACCCCTACGTGCTCTGTGTGCTCCCTCTAGCACAACCCCATTGGGCAACCCCAAAATGCTGCAGCAATCCCACGGCAGGCTTCCCAAGCTTCAGGGACACGGTATTTCTCTGTCACGTCCTGACAAAACCTTTTTCTGGCTTTTAAGAGGTAAGTGGTGGCCCCTTCCCTCCGACTTGCTCATTACCTCTCGTCAGCATCGTGGCCCTCAAGGTAACATTCTGCCTCAAACTTCTCCTGCAGGAACCTGTCCCAGCATTCCTTCTTGGCCTGGGACAGCGTGCGCAGCATGTCCTTGGAGGTCACCTCCTGGGACAGGCCTTTGATCCTCATCAGTCTTCTCTCTGTGAGGAGAACAGGGGGTTTTGTTATCTTTGTTATTGGGTTTTTCCTGAAAGGAGAGAAGTATCTGGACTACTCTAGCAAAAAGAAAGTGAAATTAACTTTTCAAGACTGATTGCTATTTTAAAAGTAATTTTCCACTTGCATTTCAAGCCTGCAGGAGTCTTCCTTATATATACACAAGATGATATTTTTCAGGGAATATTTCTGAAGGAAATAAGGTTTGTGCAATGAGCCAACTCTGCCCATCTTGGGTTTTAATCACTTTCACACTTACTGCTCAGTTTCCATGAAATCACACAGGAGGGCACAGATCTCGCAGGCACTGAGTTCCCACGATTTCCATGCAAATTGGAATATAAATCACTCTCATTGCACTACTTGGTGCACTGTGAAACAGTAGTGAAGGCAAGACGAAAGTTCTGGTAGAAATAAAAGCTTAAGAAGCCACTTCTGCCACCTGTCCTGTTGCTGTGTGCAGCCTCCCACTCAATGTGGACGGCAAAAAAACAGTATTTTCAGCTTTTGCTTGACAAAAAGTTGCTTTCTGTGGCAGAGCTGAAGAAGCTTCACGCTGAAGAAAATGAATCAGATTCTCTGGTAAACAGCTGGGAGACTTTTCGACCACAGCACAGACAGACAGAGCTGTCCCCAGGCACCTCAGCAGCGGGAGACTCACCCAGGGATGCTAAATACACCTCGGAGTCGTTCAGGGGTGCCCAGGGCTTCAGCGTGGGCTGGGGAGAGCCAATGGATCCGCTGCCCTCGGCGTAGGAATCCACGAAGGAGTCTGTGAAAGCATCGCCGGCCTCCTTGTGCTCGGGATGCGGCAGGCAGGAGCAGATCTCAGCCCAGAGGTCCTCGCTGGACCTGGTCACGGCGGAGTCCACGCTCTCGATCATCCTCATCGTGGGCTCCTGAACGGGGGGAACAAACCGTGAGCACCGAGCAGACCCGCCCGCCCAGGCCTCTCCCGCCTC
>VZRM01007271.1:74798-99890 GCA_013397955.1 Grantiella picta
GTTGAAGGGGAAATCGGGGCTCCCGGGTAATCCCTGCCCCACTGCTGTCGGGAATGCGTGGATCCTGCGGCCCCACACGTGCCCCACGGCTCCCTGTTTGGCGCTTGGGAGTGGGAATGTGCTGTGGGCAGGTGATTGGATTTGCACGGCGCCATGCAGAGTTATTATCCCAAATGCAGGGTCCCAGGGCAGCGGGGCTTTAATTCTTCTCCCGCAATATCAAGTCAGCGTTGTTCGTGGCCGGGTGGGTGGTTACACGAGCCGGATTCAGGCTAATTGTCCCAATTCCTTCCAGAACAACGACTTCCTCAGGAACACGGTGCACCGGCACGAGCCGCCCGTCACCGCCCAGCCCATCCGCATCCTGGCCGAGGACGACGAGGTGGTGGTGGTGGACAAGCCCTCGTCCCTGCCCGTCCACCCCTGCGGCAGGTTCCGGCACAACACGGTCATCTTCATCCTGGGCAAGGAGCACGGCCTGAGGGAGCTGCACACCCTGCACCGCCTAGACCGCATGACCTCGGGCGTGCTCATGTTCGCCAAGACCGTGGCCGTGTCCAAGCGCATCGACGAGCAGGTCCGGCAGAGGCAGGTGAGGGCTTGGAGCCGCTGGTACTGTGCTCTCTTGGAGCAGGTGTGCTCCAAAGTCAGTCAGATTTGGATCTAAACGGGCTCAAGTTCCCCAGACAGCTCATGGTTGTGTTGCTGTTCTTATCTGTTGGTGCTTCTCGTCCTTAACAGGCTAAAGACAGGGTGAAAATTGAGTTTAGTAATGCTGAATTGGAAGGAAGCTCCTGAAAAATTTGACTGAAGTTGGTAATATTGGATTGATAGTATTAGATTGAAAACTCAAAAAATATAACTGTTTTTGCTGATACCGGATTGGAAGGAATCTGAAAATTTAGTTCAGTGTGGTAATTTAATTGGATTTGGTAATATTAAATTGGAGAGGGTCTCTTAAAACTTTAATTGATTCTGGTAATTTTAGATGAATGTGGTCTCATAAAAATTTTAATTGTTTTGGTAATACTGGATTGAAGGGGATCTTCTTCCCTAAGGGATTGTCCCACAGGACTGTGCAAACTGACTGGGATCATGCAAACCAGTTATAGAGCAGATGTATTTGTGAGTGGACACGTGCAATTATCCACTTGTTCTGCAATTTTTTTGAAAATTCCCATTTTTCCATAGTCTCTTGATCCAAACAGAACTTCCAGGATTGACTTCAGGGCTGTAAACCAAAAGCTGTGGAGAGATGGTTCCTGAATTTCATGGGGGAAAATAGGCCAGGCCTTTCAGTTCTTGATTTCCTGACTAGCTGGGAAAATATGAGGGGAAATTTGGCTTTAAGTAGCTGATTTAATATTTTTCCCTTTCCTGTTGTAATAAAAAGGTGTCTTTGGATGTATTTTATTGAGGGGAGAGGGAGGAGGAGCAAGGATGGAGCAAGGATGGAGCAAGGATGGAACTCAGGTGTGTTTTCTGCTGTTTCCTGAGCCTTCCTCTTGTGTCTCCTGGCAGCTGGAGAAGGAATACGTCTGCCGGGTGGTGGGGGAGTTCCCGGAACACGAGGTGGTCTGTGAAGAGCCCATCCTGGTGGTTTCCTACAAGGTGGGCGTGTGCCGCGTGGATCCCAAGGGGAAGCCCTGCCAAACCCTCTTCCAGAGGCTCAGCTACAACGGCAGCAGCAGCGTGGTGAGGTGCCTGCCGCGCACGGGCCGCACGCACCAGATCCGCGTGCACCTGCAGTTCCTGGGACACCCCATCGTCAACGATCCCATCTACAACATGGAGGCCTGGGGCCCGGACAGGGGCAAGGGCGGGAAGATCGGCAAGACGGATGAGGAACTCCTGAAGGCGCTGGTAGAGGAGCATCGTTCCAAACAGAGCCTGGAGGTCTTGGGTATTGGGGAGGAGGACTTGAACTCTAGCGGTGAAAGTAAGGACTGTGGGAATGCAGGTGACTGCGCGAGGTCTGTAGAGGCTGATCCTGTAAATGGGAATTCCTGCCCTGCTGGGGACGAGACGGATGTAAAGGATCCCAAGAGGAATGACATAGCAGCTTGTCCACTGAACTCTGATACCGACCTGGAAACGCTTGATAAAGACAAAGATCTCAGTTTGTGTGGGGATCAGGATGGGCAAACGGGGGAGAAAGGCTGGGAGGAGAAGGACCCTCTGTGTATGGAGTGCAGGACAAGCAGGCGGGACCCATCTCCCAAGGAGCTGGTGATGTTCCTGCACGCCCTGCGCTACAAGGGAGCCGACTTTGAGTATTGCTCCAGCATGCCTGAGTGGGCCATGGAGGACTGGCAGGAGTGACCAGGACAGCCAGCAGTCTCTGCTGGCTAGGAGAGCGGCGTGGAAAGACCAAAGATTGACTTTTCTTTGTGTGTGAGGTGAACGAAGTGTGCCTTGAGCTGGGGTGTGAGAGATCAGTGGGGCTGGAGAATTATCCCTGCTTCCCACAGGTGCTGCGAAAGATGAGCAGGAAACGAGACTAAACCAGGAGTTTTAAGTTGCCCTCCAGTGAACTGGCACTTGAGGGCTACAAGGACCAAACTCCACTCAGCACGGGCAGCTTTGCCTTCAGCTCAATGGATTCTGGATCAATTATCCACACGGATAATGAAGTGCATGCACTAAAAGTCAATAACTGATTTTTCTTCCAGCCTGCTGTGTTCCTGTGTCTTAAAGAGCTGCTGGATGTCATGTCATAAAAAAATCTTTTTACTGTATTTTATTGTCAGATTGATTTCAAAACTCCAAGATTATCCCTGAGAGCACTGTGAGGTAAAACCAGAACACTAATCTGTTTTGTGCCTGCTGTTTGTCA
Organism: Grantiella picta; assembly: GCA_013397955.1. Lineage (NCBI taxonomy): Eukaryota > Metazoa > Chordata > Aves > Passeriformes > Meliphagidae > Grantiella > Grantiella picta. Next base: position 77,635 of record VZRM01007271.1, read on the forward strand.
GCAAGAAACACTTGCCTTTGAAATTACCAGTATTCATTCAAATAATTACTTTAAGTTAGTAGTTCTGGGCGCAGTTATTGGGCCTAGTTTTAGGGGTACTAGTCCCCAGAGTTTGTCTTGAAGATATTTTTAAATATCACTTCATTGTGACTATCGGCTTTCAAGAAAGACAAAAGCTGTTTATGAAGCAGAGGAGTTTTTAAAAATAATTTTGTATCAATATATTTCCAGACTGATAAATATCACCATAGTTCTTCTTTTCCTCAGTGTTTACACAGTTGATTCTTGGCTTCTGGGAGGGTGTTCATATTAGTTTTGGAGATCTCCAGGTTGGCCCGCCCACAGGAATTAGTACCTTCCTCCTAAAATCACTTGATGATGTCACCAGGGCCAGGACGTGGCTACCAAACCACAATAAACCAGTGCTCGCTTCCAGTAGCTCAGAGGAGCCAAGTGATGTCTTTCTCTGCTGGATCATCCAGCTGATGTTGAATATTTCCATTAAAATTCACTCAGGTTTGAGCTTTGCTCTTTCACATCCTGCCAAGGGTTTTGTGATTCTAATTTAATTCCAGATATTTAGCGAGATGATGCTAAAAATCAGCATTGTCCAAATGTTTCGTGCATTGGAATACACCTTTCATGGAAATAAATGGAGCTTGGGCACCTTCAGTGTATAAAAAAGTGTGGCTGGAGCTGTCACTGGATTTGGATGCGGGGAAAAGGGGGTAGATTTAAGGATGACCATTAAATTAGACTTTGAAGTGTCCCAAGTTATGTTGGGAGGTTTTTTGGAAAGAAATGTCCGTTACAAAAGAAGCCTCTGGCAGGAATTTTCCTGACTGAGATTGGGGCCAAAGGGCCTGATGAGGAACTGGAGCTCAGCACTGCATTTTCCCCTTTTCCTGGAATAACGTCTGCAGTTGGCAACTTTTAATTTCCTTTTAAATTAAAATTAAAACTTTTAATTTTGAATTTTCCCCTGGGCTTCTGTTTCGAAGGTTCTTTAAACAATGGAAATTTAGGATTTATTTCACAAGGATCCTACCTCTAACTGAATTTTATTTTATTTTATTTTATTTTATTTTATTTTATTTTATTTTGTCAAAACAGTGTTTGATGTTTTGTTGGCTGGGAAAATGTTGCTCTTGGAGATGCCCTGTGTTAAATTCCCACCTGAGACTGGGTCTGAGGTAAATACTGGGTCCTAGTCGTGGGCATAAAGTTTTCCACGTGAAGTGCAGGTCCTGGAAGAATCCCTTTATTTAGTACAGCTTTACTTGGGTATGCCTTGACAGTGCTGGGTTAGGGTTTGGATTTGACCTTGAAGGTCTTTTCCGTCCTGAATGATTCTATAGTTCTATCTTTATCCATACAAATAAACCCTCCTGGCAAACTTCCCTGTGCCTCACCCTCTTCCTGTGCAGGACTGACTGGAATTAGCCCCTAAACACCCGCCTTCCACACAGTAACAATTATCCAGTTGTGTTTTACCAGCTCATTATGTTTGGGAGCATATTGTGAGGCTGCACAGTTGGGATCTGGCCACTCTGAACAGAATTTGGTGTCTAATTTCCAGAAGGATTTAAGTGTAGTTAAAACTGTGGCAGCGTGTGCAGGGAGAACTCTGAGCTGTCACAGCAGAGGTGTGAGATGTTCCTTCCTCTGTGTTTCATTAACTTCCACTTCCAGGCCTCTCATTCCAGACTTTTTTTTTTTTTCCAGTGAACCATGGATGGCTTAGGCAGAGAGAAGTTTTCTTGTATCTCGTCCATACACTCATTTACACTTTTTAAAGTGCCGTAACTTGATGTAAAACTAAGCCAAGTGCAGTAATTATGTATCTGAAGAAAACCTTGATGTAATTTTGAGTGAGGGGCTGGGACCTTGAAGTCCATGCAGTTCCACCCCCTGCCATGGGCAGGGATGCCTTCCTTTATCCCAGAATGCTGCAAACCCCATCCAACTCAGCCTTGGACACTTCTCTGGGTACCCTGTGCCCTAACCCAACCCTCAGCCCCCTCACAGGGAACAATTTCTTCCCAATATACCATCTAAATCTCCCCTTTTCCAGTTTGGAGCCGTTCCCCCTTGTCCAAAGTCCAGCTCTCTTGAAGCCCCTCTAGGCACTGGGAGGGGCTCTAAGGGCTCCTGGATCCTTCTCTTTTCCAGGCTGAACAATCCCAGCTCTCTCATAGGAGAGACCTTTCATCCCTCTAATTCTTACCCAGAGCTTTCACAAAGGACCCGGCCAGCCCTAAAAGGACATTTGGTTGGGATTCCAGAGGAGGTTGAGATTAAAAGGGGTTTGTTCCCTGTGTTGTCACAGCTGGAAGCTCTGCAGCAGAGCTGGGTTCTGAGGAAAAATAGGTAAGTCAGGCTGCCCCAGGGAGCGGGACGCTGGGTGAGATCCTCTCAAGTCCCTCGGGACACTTTGTCCCGGTTGTGGCCCCTAAATTCCTTAGGACACTATCGTGGATCACCCCCAGGTCCCTCATGGCTCTCCCTCTTGGCTGCCACCCCTCGTACCTTTGGGACATTCCTGTCTGTGACTCGAAATTCCTAACGACACTGTAGCCTGGCTGTTCCAGCCGCCATCTCCGCTTCTCCTTCTCCCTATAAGGGCCGAAGGTAGAGGCGGGAGGGTAAAGATCCCTTTAGACGTGTGGGGCAAAAAAAAATTTCTTTGAATGAGAGGGTAAAACTTTCGCTCCCGACGAGGATGGGATTCGAACCCACGCGTGCAGAGCACAATGGATTAGCAGTCCATCGCCTTAACCACTCGGCCACCTCGTCACAGGGACAACTTCCTTACCGGGCATATAAGGAAGTGCGCCCACCGCCCCCGCCGTCTCCTCCCGCCCGCCGCTTCCCTGCGCGGCGGCGCCGCTCCGCGGCCCTGCACAAGCACAGTGCGGAGCTAAGCCACCGCGCCGCGACCGAGCACCCCGTGGTGCCCATGCAGTATCGCGCCATCCCCATCACCGCGGCTACGGGCGTGCGGACCGCGGGAGACACCGAAATGGCAGCTGCGATGCGATTCCCGGAGGCCGCCATGTTGTACGGCATGAGGGGGCGCCATGTTGTACGGGGCCAGCCTGCATGGCGCCAAGGTGTCGTCACGGGCGCGGGGCGGGCGGCTGGATTTGAACGGGGCGGCGGCGGCCGGGGAGCGGGAACCAGGACCGGAGACCCGGGAGCGGGAGGTAAGAGCGGCCGAGGGGCCCGGCGAGGGCAGGAGGCGGCTATTGCCGGTGGCTGTTATCGCAGCAGCCATTGCCGGTGCCCGGGGCGAGTCGTGTGGGGAAGGAGCGCGGGAGAAGGCGGGGGAGGCTGGCGCTGCCCCGGGAGCGGCCTCGGGATGGGCGGGATGGATGGAAGGAGGGCTGAGCGTGTGGGGAACCCTCCGGTAAGCGCGGTGCGGATCGATCCGACGGGATTAATGCCTGGGGAACAGGTTAATGCGGTGTGATTAGTGACAGAGTTGATCAACGCGGGGTTTGGGATTGATAAGTGATTGGCGCCTGGGCTGTGAGGGCGGCAAAGCGAGGGCGCGGAAAGGGACAAAGAGGGACGGAAAAAGAGGCAAAATCGTCTCATCCTAAAGGGGAACAGGCCGAGGAGGGGTATCTGTTCGTTTTCTCCAAGTCCAATGGCCAGATACCTAGCCCCTTCTAATATGCACCACCCCGTTTTTTCTTTGTATCCTTGTTCTTTTTCTCTGAGTCCAGGAATTTAGCACGGCCTTGGATAAGCAACAGTTTGTGTCAATAAGTAATATTGTCCTGTTGCTTATCTCACCTATGAGTCTGGCTTCGGCAGACTCAGAGTTTGTTTGTAAAAACACATTCCTCTTATTCCTTTCAGGAGGGTTTTATGGAAATGGAGTCAGGCTCTTCTGGTTGTATCTAGAGAAGGATCAAGAAGCATCAGGCGCAAGCTGAAATAGCAGAAATTCAGTTTAGAGTGAGAGGGAAAATGTCTTGTGTGTGTCAGAGCAAACTTTGTCCTGGATAAGGTTTGATCTCATTTATCTCCCAGCATTCGCCAGAATTTTAACTTTAAATAAAAGCTCAGTTAACCAGTAATACTTAAACTGTTAGCACAGCTGTTTTCTAATATGATATGCAGTAAGGAAATGTATGTCTCATATTAATATAACAGGAGAACATGGACTTGAGAGGCCTGTTGTACTTCAGAGCATTTCCGAGGCTAGAGAAGAATGGAGAGGAAAATAAACAGCATCAAAAGCTAATAGCCAGTTGTGGGTTTATGCAGTTTTCCTGCTGAGGTTCATTAATGGTCTTGAATTTTGGTGCTGTATTTTATAGGACAACCACGGCCTTCAGCAATGGACAAGATTTACACAGACCCTAACATGGAAAAGTGAGTTGAAACCCTAGAAGAATTTTACAGTGGTATAAATATTGCCCTTTAGAGGCAAAATTTTTGTTAATGCACTTCAACATCCCTTGAATGAAATGTGTTTTCCGTTGTGAAGGGAGTTTCTTTGGTGTTCAGTGAGAGGATTTCATAGTGAAGGATTGTCAGGAGATGAACTGACCATGGGACTGGGGGCAGTCTCCTGAGTTTTCCAAAGCTTATTCTGGGAACCAGTGCTGAAATGATCAATCTGTTCCAAGCACGTTGTTTATTTAATTTCACACTTGTGAAAATAACAGAAAAGTCGATTTATTAACCTCAAAACTGTGGCAGAACCATTCAGGAAACACACCTTGGTGCAATTTTGTGCCCTCATACTGATGCCTGGAGGCAGAACACAAACTCTGCCAGACATTATAATGTTAATATAAAAGCAAACCTTTACCTGAAAGCCTTTGGGTACAAAATATTGCAAAAAACCACGTTCAGAATAAGATCCTTACAATTGATAAGATTGGGCAATTAGAATATCTAGCCAATATTGTCTAATTAGAGGAGCAGTTGGTTAGGTACTCTGCCCCCCTGGGTTCTGCCCTCCTACTCTACCTTTATTATGCCTGTTGGTTACATGGTGCAAAATCAAATGTCCTTGGAGAATTTAACAGCAAGATGTAACAAAATTTCAGGAATGTGTCAATAAGCACCTGTTCAGCGTGGGAAAGAGAGGTGGGAAAGTGCAAGAAGTTATACTGAGGCATTTAAGAGTCTCCAGAGCTACAAATATATGAAAAATAAATGCTAAAAACTTTAGGCATCAATACCTGTTTACCTTTTTCCCCTGCAGTGATAACACAGAGCACATCAGAAGGAAACGACTGTCCTCCGTGAGTAACTTACAGCATTCGTTGAAATAAAACTGTGTATGGGGGGAAAGGATCCAAGGGAAGCTGAAAGAGGAACTTGCTTTCTCTTGGGAATTGAAGAAAAGCATTCCAAAAGAGCCTGTTAGACTGAGAGGATTGACTGGGGCACTGCTGGCTCTTAGAAACTCTCTCCAGCCAAGAAAGCAGCTCTTAGAGCTGGACCTGATCTCAACTATCATGTTTTCTTTCAGATATTAAAGGCTCCACGAAATCCCCTGGATGATCTGGGACATGGGAATGAAATGACACAGGTAGTTCTATCAAGCCCTTTCCTACCAATCCCCCTCAGTGTTTTGCTGATTAAACCGTGTCACTGGAATAGTGCAGGTGGTTTTAGTGCCCCGTTTTTGATAATAATATTAGTACACCGCTTTGGTTGGGTGTTTCTCGGAGAGCTGTGCCCGTCGTGGGTAGCAACCTGTTGTGTTCTTTTTTGGCAGGACCTCAGCATGGAGAGGCGCAGGAGGAGCTCGCGCAGGGTCAGCTTCGCCAACACTATCGAGTGCGTGAGCTGAAGGGTGCACACCTACATCCTTTCCTCAGGCACAGAATGCAGGGAATAATCCTTCCCCTAAAACTGTCCTCAGCGAGTCATCACAAATGGCTACAAGCAGCGGGAAAATTGTTATACCGAGTTGGGTTGAGCCCTGAGAGCCGTTATTCATTTTCTCTTCCCAGCTGAAAAAATTCCCAGTTCAATGAAATTAATATAATTAGGAATCTTTCTTTTCCCTTACATCTTCTGCTGATTTCCATCTTAAGTATCGTAATGGCATCTTTTCCCTGAAAAATGCAGCTGGATTCATTACACTTCTGGCTTTTGCTATCTGATTTCAGAACATGTAGAAAGGATTGAAGATAGTGCTGATTTTTTAAAAATTTGCTTTTAGAGATGATTTTGTGTTTTCAAAAACTGGTGGTTTTGTTCTTAGCTGCAGAGTCTTCCAGCGAGATCTCAAGAATAATTCATCAGAGACAGAAAATACAGGTAAAACTTCTTTTTCTTACAGGATTCCCAGACTTAGCAGCAAGATTCTAGCTTGAATTTAAGAAATCAGAACTTTTCGGTTTGGGAAAGGAACAGCATGGTCAGTTCTTTACCCTGGCCTGGCTGAAAACCCCTTAGTCACAGAGTTTTTGCCACGAAAAGACACATCAAGAGGGAGAGCTTCAGAACATTCTTTTCTGTGCAGTTCACCCTTGTCTCAATGTTTTATCGAATCAGAATCATGTGGGTCAGGCAAAACCTTTAACATAATCAAGTCTAAATGCGATCATTCTTCTCACATTCTAATTTTGTAATTTTCTTATTTTTAGCGTGTTCAGCCGATGAGAAGAATGTTATCTTGACTAATGAGTAAGTATCATGTCTTACAGATATTTGTTATTATTCAATGTTTATTAGCAAAGTTTTTCCTTAGAAAAAGATGAAATGTTATTCTGGCATCAAATTTCTTGTAGATAAAATGCAATTATGTGATCTGTAAAATTAAAATGACTTGGTGGCAAAATAACATATAACACACTTTGTATGTGAGAAGGGGAATTTCACAGAACCATAGATTCTATAAAAAATAAAGAATTACTTTTTTCATGTCATTGAAGAATTAAAATTCCCCTGTATGTTGAATAGTGCCCTGTGGCATAATAGCGAGTTTCATGGGAAAATGAGATTGTAACTCAAATTAGAATATATTGTAGACAAGTAAGCAGTGTCTTGCATCTGCTGCCCAGACCCACATGAGCTCTGTGTGAGAATTCTGTGCAACACAATTCTCTGCCTCTTCAGTTTATTCATCAAGGCTTCTCTTTGAAACCTTTTAACAAACTCTTTTTCAAACTTACCTTTTGTAGCAATGATGACCCAGGAGCTGCTCCGTGTGAGATCACTGGTGAGTTTGTATTTAATAACAAAATGACTCTGTTCATTTGAAGTTATTGATTGTGTTTGAGTAATTTTAACATACCTAGAGCAATTTCCTTGCCTTGAGACAGCTCCCTCTGAATGGACTTTGTCCCATGAAGCTGTTTCCAAGGATCCTGTTATGGAAGTCTGGGTGGCCCCTCGAGGTGCTGAAGGGAGTAATGAAAATATTTTCCAGAATATATTTGAGTATTTATTTACTCAGTGCATGGATCTTCAGCGTAGTGAATAAAATAATAAGCAAATAGCACAAAAAGTGGAGTATTCCCTTTCTTTCCACAGGGATGAACACTTTGCTTCACGCCCCCATCCAGGCCCTGGGGCAGGAGACTGAGGTATGTGAAGGCTTTTAGTTTTTTGGTGGTGAAAATACCAGTGTCCAAAATAGATCACGAGAATTTGTGTGCTAAAGATAAAAAATGTTAACTGCCTAAAAAAGAAACCTTTGTATTCACATAAAATTCTTCTGAAAGTAAATATTCTGTATTTTGAGTGTTTCCTAATCTGATAGGCGTTAGACTGCAACATAAATAACTCTTGCTTCTCAAGTTTCTCTGTAACTTCTTCATATGAAGGGTAAGATGAGACACATTGTTTCATTAAAAACGATATTTTATATATTTGAATAATTCAGTCATTGTCCCTTATTTGAATATGTTACTGCTTATCAGGGAGGCCTGAAATTACAGGTTTGGAGCTTTTTTATAGATTTATTGAGCTAAAACCTTAGGGCTTTGCATTAGTAACATTAGTTGACTTCTGTTTTAAATAGAATAAACCATTAATCATTTGTTTTAAGTGTCAGTCACTGAATTCTCTTCTTTTTTTTTTTTTGTTTGTTTTCCAGCGGCATGATGTGGACAACGCCACTCCAAGGACAGACAGGCAGGACACCACCCTCCTCTTCTCAGAGGAGAACGAGATGGACATGACAGCCAGTCACACAGCCATGATACAACGGAACCTCACAGCCCACCAGCCTGACAAAACCGAGAAAATAAACTTCACCTCCTTCCTGGCTAAGTTACACTCCAGCCATGCGAAGGCAGAAAGCAGCAAGGAATTGAGTTTGCTCTCTGACCCAGCAAACCATCCGGACCTGTCTTTGGAACAGAAGGAAGAAGCCACCACTGTGAAAAAAATACATTTAAGTGAATTTCTGCTGGGACTGAAGGCAAACAAGGAGGGACACAATCCTGCTGAGATCCCTGACAAGGAGAATGTTTGCAGTGTCCCTTCCCAAGGCCTAGGAGATGTGGCACGCCCATCCAGGGAATTTGGCTATTCCCATGAGCCGCTGGACACCTGCAATGTGACAAAAGTGTTTCGAGGCCAAGAAGGTGGGATGGAGATGACAAAATGTGAGGCAGCTGATGTTAAAATTCCATTCCCGGGCATCAGTGTGGCTCCCCCAGAGCAGCGGGAGTGTGCCGATGTCACCGAGGCGTTTGCAGACGAGGGCATGGACATGACAACCAGTCACACAGCAAAGGTGTGCTTTGCCCTCTCCACTGCTAGGAACCGAAGTCTCAACTTCCAAAAGGATGTCCAAGCCAGAGAATTAGATAATTCTGTGTTAAGGAGAGCATCTAGTCAGGACTTAAATGTTCAGCAAGATCCTCAGCTTTGTGCAGACAGAAAAAGAGCAAATGCTGAAGGCAGAGGAGACCCCCCAGTGCTGCGAGCTGGGAAACAGGCCAGGGCAGTGTCTGCCATCCAGGGATCTGTTTCATCTGAGATCGTCTACCGACAGGACAAAACTGCTGTGCTTTCTAAGTGTGATGATATGGAAATGTCTAGGAATTACAGAGACATCATCTGTAAGGACAGCACCACAGAAAAGAACAGTTCATGCCAAAAAATCTGTGAGAAAACAGTGAGTACCAACCCTCCACTCCCTGGGAGCAGACCCCCGGCGTCTGGGGACATCCCAAAGAGTCTGGCACCTGGAGATAATCCTGCTGCTGTGCCCTATAAAACCAGTGCACTTGAACTGCCTTCAGCCTCAGGTGGACACATGGAAAACATGTCCCAGGCTCGTAGTCCTGCTGCAGCCAGCACTGGGTTTGGCTCACATACACGTTTGGTGGCTTCCAGTATTCTGAAGAGCAGGTTTCATCCCTCTGCAAACCCCCAGCTTGTTTTTTCAGGTGAGAAGACAGTAATGTTTGCAGGAGAAGACATGGATGTGACTAAAACCTTTGTTAAGGATGATGGAAAGAGTGTCAATAATGAACATCCCACTGCAGTGTTCACCTCTGTCACCTGCAAACCTCATTTCCTGGGTAACAGATCCACATCTTACAGTGTAACTGAGCAGGAAGAAATGGAAATTACGAGATGCCACACTGTTGTCTTTGATGGTCAAAGCGGTGGGATAACAGCAGAACCGAAACAAATGCCCTGTAACATCACTCCAAGAAAGAACCAGAGCAAAAATGTCACTGAGGGTACATATTCTCTAGATATGGACAAGGAAAATGTTGAAGTGAGGAGTATTGATGGGAATATTAAAAGGAGCCAGGCTATGGAAAGGAATACAGATGGCAAAAACTCAGAGATGCAAGAGAAACTCCAGCCTGTGAAGGCAGTAAGCAAAGTATTGCCAACCTTAGGAGACTCTGAGAGACATTTTTCCATGGGTAAAACAGGTTCTTCAAGAGAGGATTTAAAAACTCCCCCCTCAGCTCTTGGGCTGCTCCAGAGAGGTGCGAAAGAGCCGGTGAAGGCCAGGAGATCTGAGCCACCCAAGGAAACTTCCCACTTGCCTTTCTTTGGAGAAGAGTCTTCTGTGTTTCTCCACAGTGAAAACATGGACATGACTGGCAGCTGTGTGGTGATGGTTCCAGATTACAGCATCAACGTTCTTTTGTCACAAAATAAAGCAGCACCTGGATGTTTTGGTCAAGGTGGAAATGAAACAATGTCCGTAGAAAAAGAGGCCATGACGACAAAGACAGCAGAGCAGGGTGGGCAGGAGGCTGCTGCAGGTGGCAGAACAGTCAGTTTTGCTCTGGCTTCTGATATGGAGATCACCACAACTCACACGGCACAGTTCAGACAGCCCATCCCAGCCGTTCCTGCTGACAAAACCGTCGTGTTTGCCCACGACCAGGAGGATATGGACATCACTGCATGCCACACCGTTGCTGTCAGTAAGAACATCTGTGGGTTTGAGGCCCAGCAGGTGCCCCACACAAACAGCCAGCAGCCATCACAGTGTGAAATGGATTCCTCACAATATGCCACAAAACCTAAGGATAAGCCCAGCATTCCCTGTTCTGTTTCATCAGCCTCAGCATTTCCTAGTGAGAAAGGAGCTACCAAGGTCACCAGTGTCACAACACCGCATTCCATTTATTCTGTCTCACATCAAGAAAATGCTATGGATGTGGGGGCACCACAGGATCATGGCCTTCCTGGGGATAATTCTGTCCCTGCAAGCAGGGAGCAGGATCTCAAACCACCAGAAGAACTGCGATCAAAGGGAGTATCTGTCACATTCCCAAGTAAGGGCCCTGTGGATCACAAGGAAGAAAGCGGCAGTTTGGGATCCTGTGTTCCCTTTCCCATGCAGGAATCAGATCCTCGGAAGGGTCATTTATATGCCCCTAGTAATCAGAGAAACCAGCTAGTGGAAGAGGATTCAGCTCGGCATGAAGATTCAGATGTGGGCTTGGCTGGAGAAAACCTCATTCTAGCTGCTAACGAGGAATCCAAGAAAAATGAGGAGCTGTCAGCTGAAGGGGAGGCACTTCCAAAAGACTTTCAAATGAGCTCTGAACAAACTAAGCAACCTTTGGTCGGTGACAGTCCAAGGGATCAGTCAGCATCAGTTTCACGTATTTTAGGTATTTGTTCAAAACTGGAAGATCTGAAAAGAAAATCTCTTTCTGTTTCCGAAACTGCTACTTCCGATCAGCTGCCCAATTCCTCAGCTCAGCCAGAGGATACCCTGAGTTTGGAAAAAAACACTGTCAGTAAAGCAAATAACTTCTTTGATAGCAAAAAGCAGGAGAACACAGGTCTGGAATCTGGACCTACTCCTATAGAAATGGCACCTAAAGATAAATATCCAGGAATAAATATCCCTCTGGGTATATTCCAGCCTAAATTACCAAACAAGAGAAATCTTGTTTCCAGTGTACAAGACATAAATACAAAATCAGACAGAGCAGAAGCCCCGGTTCCAGCAAACAGCAGTGAAAGCCCAGGTAACAAGTCCAGCAGGCAGAATTTCAGCCCTTCTCAGTTCATAGCAGAAGAATTTCTCCCTGTGTGCCTGGAGGATACGGATTCCAATGACTCTCTCATCTCCGAGCTTGTGGAAAACGCTTGGGATGATAAAAAAAAAAAACAAATCCCCCACTCTGAAAAGGATCCATTTGAAGAGGCAAAAGCTTGCAACACAAAAAGAACTTTTGACCAGGAGGAGGAGGACCAGAAGGAGGAGGATCTTCAAAGCCCAAAGAAGGCCAGGAGGGATGAACATGTTGATGTTGGGACCTCTCAAGACTTGGAGGTGAGCTTGCTCCCTCACTGTAAGGTTGTGGGGAACACCACTAGGGCTTAAATTTTGGGGGTGTGAGTGGATCTGTTAGTAGGTTTCCTTGTTTTTCATAACCACCAGTTTGCTGTCATTTTCCTGTGTCATTCCCTGTGGTTTTCGTTGTTTTGCCAAGTTAGAAGAATCAGGTTGATGCGTGCAGCATTCCAGTACCAGGCAAAATGGGCAGAATGAAGGATTTGCCCATTTTAAACCATTCTCTGCATGGTATCCCTTTAATCCTTTCAAGGAAGAGCTATAATAAACCCCTGGTCCAGTTAGATTGTTTCATATAACTGTATTTTTTTTTTTTTAATTTGTTAATATTAGGTGACTTTTGATGGTGTGCCTCAGGACCAAGCAGAAGTTGGCAAAGGTGGAGAATCTCCATATCTCTCAGCTAAAAGCCCTGAGTGTCCTCAAGCCAGCACCAGCAGCTCCCTGGATTCTGTGAAGGCTGACACAGAGTTAACAAGTAAGAGACCATTTGTGATAAGAGTCCCAAACCTTATGTTTTTTGCCCTATAAAAATATAATTACTCCACCAATACCCCTCCCTTTCTATTTTGTTTTCCCAGTCCAGCGCAGCAGTCAGGTGGAGTCCCAGCTTCTCACGGACAGCATTTGTGAAGAAAATTTGTGGGAGGTAGGTATGGACAGGGCTAGAAAACAGCAATTTTTTGTCCTAACAGGAAAAAAAATCCCGTGTGTATACACCAGTAAGCGTTCTATCTTGAAAAATGGACTTACCTGTGTTTTTCCTCAAATGTACAGAAATATCAGAGTGGTACTATCACGGTTGGGGAGTTTTTTGCCCTTCTTCAAGTCCACATTGTGATTCAGAAGCCCCGGCACAGCCAGCTTCCAGCCAGTGTGAGTGGAACAATATAACTGACCTTAAATAATACTCCTTCGTTGTTTAGGGTCTTAATTTTTAGCAACTCAAACATCTTTAAATGAAAACTAGAATAGATTTACATCTCCTCACTGAATACCATATATATTACTGTTCTTGGATGAATACGCTATTTCTTGATTTTTTAAGTTGTTTTAAGGACAATAAATTTGAAAGTAAGAATTAAAAGCTCAGTCTGATCTTTCCACTTGGTCTTCTCACTATGTCCAACAACCACTACTGCTTGCAGCTACTCTGCACTACTCCTGCCTGTTCTACTCTCTACTTTAGAAATGCATCACCATGACATTGCTACTCTTTTTTTCCTTGCCTGAAGAAAGGGGAAGAAATAAAGAAGTCTGACTTCTAAATCTCTTCCATTTTTGTTTAAAATGCTCCCCCAGCTTAGCTACAGTTTACTTTACAAATTTATTCATACTTCTTTGTCTCTAAATATTCAGTAGGCTTAATAATGTTGCTACTGTGCACCAGTGACTGATAAAAAACAGCCACCTCCACAAAAGCCCCTGAAAACTTTCTCTGAATGAGTGGAAGTAATTAATTTCAGTTATTTATTATAACTTTATTATAACTATAAGAGCTTTACTATACAAGCAGCTTGCTGAAATACCCTCCTCATATTTATTTGAGGAATACAGCTCAGTAAGGCTTCCCTAAGGCTTGGGAGCTTTGATTCTGAATTAAGCATAACTTTGAGTTAAGCACTGTTTTATTGGGGAGCACTGTTGTTACTTGCATTCAAGACTACTTTCAAGTCTTCATATAAAAGGGAGTTAACCTCTTTCAGTAATACTTAGTTTCTTTTTTTTGAGCTCTAATGATGAGGCACATATCCCAAAAGGAATGTGAGGGAACACAAGCCATGAAAGCTGAATTGAATTGATTGGAAGTTACTATTTCTGAAAAATATGGAATTTTTTTTCTTTTTTTTTCTTTTTCTTCCTACTTTCCCCTGTGTTTTTTCCCAGTGTGATGTCAGTGCACCTCCCAGTGCAGAAGATCTTATCTACAGCCAGTACGTTCACCGGCCCAAGCTGCGGATTTATGAGGAGGATTGCCAGGACCTGTCTCAGAAAACAGTGGAGTGAGTGGTTTTCCAGTCACACAGTTTATCAGCAATTCCATTTCTTCAGTTCTGGGTGTATGGAAATGGCCTGAAGAAAGTTAATACATTACTTGTAGGAAAAGTAAAAATGTAGTTAGTAGTTTATTACAGATTTAGAAATGAATTGTTTAAATACCAACGTGCTGCTTTATGTGGTCAATGCAATTGCAACAAGACTTTCAACTTTTTTTTTTTTTTCCATATTTCAGGTTAAAACCACATGTGAGTGTCCTGGATCAGCCCTTGGTGCACGTGAACAGGAGTTTGTGGGAAGTGATGAGAACCTGCACTGATGAAGAGGTAATTCTGCATGGAAAGAATGTTTATATGTAATGAAGAAGTGAGGATAATTTATTTATTCACAATAAATAAGAACCAGAATGGTCACAAAGTAACAGCAGGTGAAACAAGGCACAATATTTTTCTGAATGGAAAACTGCTGAGAACTTCCAGCATGTCAGGAGAGTGCAAGGAAATATGTCCTTTGAAATATATTAAAGAGGAAATAATGACCCAGAGTAATTGCATATAAAACCCAGAAAATTTGTGAAAGTATCCCGCAAGAATTGAGAAGGTGGATCAAGAGATTTTCTTTTTTGTGGTTAGAATAAAGATCTATTCCTTGAAAATTAAGAGTCAAAATTGATCAAAGACGGTATTTTTCATAGTTCATCATTAGTTTGGCATGGGATATCACTGACGTTAGGTGAATTAGAGTCAGGAAGAATTATATTTCCATTTGCTTTCTCTTCTGTATTTCCTATTCATTGTAGCTGAGGAACTTTGGAGCAGAACTGAAGAAGATGAAATCCTGTTTCACCAAGGAGGCTAAAATCTTGTCTCACAAGGAGAAGGAGATACTGTACAGGAAACTGCTGCAGTGTGCTGAGGTAAGGAGCCACAGGGCTGCAGGGATTTACCTTTAAAAAGTTATTTCTACCACATTTCTTGTCTTAAAATGTGTAGGAGCTTAATTATTGTAAGAGTGCACTCTCATGGAAGTTTCTTTCTTATAAATGCATTTCCCTTTTTATATGTAAATACAACAGCAGGACAGTGACTTCCTTGCAGTCACACTGTAGGAGCCTTCTGCCCTAGAGTTTTGGTGATTAACAGAGTGAAAAATGGGAGAATTAAAGGAAACACCACCAAAAATTTGCTCTTTATACTGTAGCAATGCCAGTGTTAGTAAGTAGGTAAGCAGTAGTAGTAGCAAGTATTTAGGAATAAATTCTTCCCAGTGAGGATGGGGAGACCCTGCCACAGATTGGTAGAGAAGCTGTGGCTGCCCCATCCCTGGAAGCCTCCCAGGCCAGGTTGGATGGGGCTTGGGGCAACCTGGAATAATGGAAGGTGTCGCTCCCTGTGGCAGGAGATTGGAATTGCATGTTCTTTAAAGTCTTTTCCAGCCCAAACCATGCAGGGGCTCTCTGATAAGTAACAACGAAGTGCACCAGTAGTGCATTCTGACAGGGATCAAAGGTTTGTATATATTAAAGCTCTAGGGAGTTATTTATGTCCATATCTTATCCCTCTGTTGGGAGATTCAGTAAGCACTTAGTAATTTCTTATTATTGGCTACTACCCCACTGTTTGTCAGTTGCCTCTTTCCTCTAAGGACAGATTTTATCAGCTTTTTAATTAATTAGCAAGCAAAGAGCCCCATGGTGGTCCCAGAAGAAAATTCAGCTTTTAAAATAATATCACTGACTCAAGTACAATTCTCCCATCTTAGGACCAATGCAGAAAGCTCCAGTCGAGAATAGGAAAGGTGGATGACCTGATGAAGGAGGCTGACAGCTCTGTGGTTTCTCTGGAATCAGGTGTGTGTTTCCAAACAGGTGATCAATATGCTGTTTGTCCTTCTTTCTGCAGAGCTGCTGTTTAAAAGGTTCATTCGGGATTCTGTGTTTGTGGTTGGTTGATACAAGCTGCAGTCAGAACTTGGCATTACTGTGTAATGATGCTTTGTAGTTTCAATGCTTTTCTTCCAGTGACTTAAGTAGAACTCAAATTGCACAGTAGCAGCTCTAAAGCAGTGCAATAAAACGATTTTTTCTTGTTATTGTCGCTTTTTGAGGTTTTTAGTGGATACTTTTCCATGTCTTGTATTTTTTTTTAGTTAACTTTGAAGTGCTGAGATTTCTAGAGCCCACGGACAAACAAAATTAACTCTTTAAGTATTGAATCTGAGAGTTCTGCACAGACCTGATATTTCTTTCCCACAGATTCTTTTTGGCATGAAGAGGAAGCCAGCGGCAGTGCTGGAATTGCAGGAGGGCAGAACCTACTGAAAGGTAACAGAATGCCCAGCTGAATGCCCTTTTTGTCTGGTGTTTTAGATCCTGGAGAGGGTGATACTCAACCCCCACCCCGAAGTTTTGACTGTGAGAGGCATGGAGACACTGCTGCTGTCTTTCCTGCATTGCACATAGCTAATTACATAGATGTTAAAGAATGAAAAGGACTGGTTTTTCCCCTGGAAAAAGGGAATTTAGAACTTGCTACCTGAAGAGTGTGTGCTGGCAGTCATATTCAGCATTTTGATTGTCCAATAATTATAACCTTTAACTCCATAAGGACAGTGAGTGCACAGCAAATTAGGTCTTCCCATGCTGTTCTTTTCTCTTATTTTTTTCCTTTTCTCTCCTTTTTTCCCTTTGCTTTAGAAATGGCAATCATCACAGCCCAAGAGGAACTTCTGAGGTAAGATGTCAAAGAGGATTTAAGAATAAGGTGCACACTCAGTTTTTAGAGGGTTGGTCTGTTTTAAACCACTGTACCACATCCCATGGGATTGGTTTATCCTTGCAGAGAACTGTCAGAGATGGACGCTGAGGAGGAGCGTGATTTGGCTGAGATGGAGGAACATAGGAAGGCTATAAAGGCCCACATGGAAATCCTGCAGAAATATGAGTAAGGAAAACACCTCCAGGTGTTATTTTTTAATAGCTTTATCTGGGGCCTCATATTTGTACATGAATGAGTTTGGGTTTGGTTTTCCTTGTTTGATGTGGGAAATCTTGGAATGCCCATCTCCTTGCCACCTAAGGTAGGCAATAAAGCCTTGGACAACTTCCATGTGTGAGGCAGTTATTCCATTAACAGCTTTTCAGTACTACTCTTTGTTCAGGATCTCTACCTCCAGCTCTCCTTCAAACTCCAAATCTACATTTATATCAAATTTATAGTAATATGCTTGTATTCCCAACAGATGCTTATATTCTGTTGAAATGTAAGACTCCATTAGGCATTGGAAATTTAATTGGTGTATGATGTGATAAGAGCTGCAAGTGCATTTAATAGTCTGATGTTTGTTCCTCGGGAAGTTTTTTGGGTTGGTTGGTTGAAACTTAAGGTGATGGTGGGGTTTTTTTTCCCCTTTTCAGCCTCACTGAGTGGGAGCTGGTGGAGTGGAGTGAGCAGCAAGCTGTCTTTAATTTTCTTTTTGATTCTGTGACCCTCACAGTTGTTTTTGGACCCCTAATAGGTGAGTCACAAAATGGGTAGGTTGGTGTTTTCTGAATTTGAACTGTTAAGGGAAGAGAAACATAAATTGTCCATATTTGTAAAGATCTGCTGAAAGAAAATAGGAAATAGAAAATACACTACAGTGTGTAAGCTGCTCTCAGGTGGCTTTGAATATGTTTTTCATATGAAAATTCAGAAATTTATGTAATGCAGTGCTGTTTCTGAAGATGAAGAGCTGTAACTCCAAAACTAAGCATGGAAATAACTGGGGTTTTTAACTTTCCTTCTCAGATGGTGAGTTTTTCGCTTCACGTCCTTCCAGAAGCATCGTTAGCCTGGACTTTGAATCCTTCCTGGATGGTGAGATTTTTTGAACAGTGTAAAAGTAGCAGCCCTGCTAATCTGCTGTTGGGAAGATTCTAACTGTGTACTTTATCTTCTAATGCTTCTTGAAATGGCTTTTCTTTTTTGTTGCAGAGGAACAAGCTCCACCCTCCTCGTGTGTAGTCCTAAGACTCATCTTGCAGTTCATTGAAAGCCGGGGAAAATGGCAGGAGAAGTGTCGCACAGTGCGCTACTTGCCCCAGGTAACATTCCAGGGTAACTTAGAAGACTCTGAAAAAAACCCAATTATTATTTTCTGCCACAAAGAAAATAGAGCTGAGATGAGAACCAAAGCACCTTAATGAAAGCTTCAGGAATGCAAACCAAAATCTGCTTCAGGAATATTCTGAGGTGTGAGGGGAAATACCTGTCTCTGAAGGCAGGAGTCCTAAAAGCTGGAGTTTATTTAAATTTCTTTTTTCTGTGAAAAAGATAAAGAATTGAGCCAAAGGCCATTCTGCTTCCTAAAGAATGTAGGTTTAAATTGCCAAGCCAAACTTCTGTGTTCCTGTGTGGCTGTGGACCTGTTGGCAAAGCTGAAAGGACAAATTTAAGGCAAAAAATGTACATTTGTTATACTTGTACTATTTCATTTTTCCATCCAAACTGAGGTAGCAGAGCAGTTAAACCACCTTTATTTTTATACTTTCTAGGATGAGCTGTGTGTTCAAGCATCATGTGGTCACCCCCTGAGTGCTGATGTTGCTTTTCTGATTGCTCCCCCCAGGCTCTCTTTGACATCTCCTTGGTGGTGAATCGCTGCAGAATCTTGGGACAGGAGTTGGAATTTCTGGAGAGGTGGGGTGCAAAATTCCATCTCCTGGAGACAGATATCAAAGACACAGAGTGAGTAAATAAAGATGATGGTGGTAGGATTGTTGGGGTGTCCTGTGCAGGGCCAGGAGCTGGACTTAGATCCTTGTGGGTCCCTTCTGACTTGGGATATTCTGTGATTCTATAAGATGGTGTGCACAGCACCCTTAAGAGGGAGTCTGGATAATCAGAAGCAAAACACTGAAATAGTTTCAATGTGGTTTTCTTAAAAGTGACATTTTATGCAGCTATTTTTAAGAACAATTTAATTTATTTTCATACAATTGCACTGTAGTGTTGCAGTGCATGGAAATTAAGATGTTCATGGATTCATCCACTTTCTGACTATCAGACAGCCTCTCCTTCCTTGCTGTTTTCCATCTTGACTTGCCTTTCTTAAATATTTAGGCCAAATTGTAGCAATGCAAAGGAAACAGAGCCAAAAGTTTACCTGTAGCTTTGGGCTTTGTTTCCTTTCATTTTCTGTTTGCCTCAGCCGAGCAGAATCAATCATGGAAAGAAGGATGCCCTGAAACTAAAGTTTACTTTCTTTACTTTCCATTTTCCCTTGCTACTTCCCAGTTCTGTGACGTGTCCTAGTGGGACCAGACGAGTACAATTTCACATCATCCTTCCATTATTGACACATATCTTTAGTTAAGAAGTGCCCAGTTATTAACTTGCTCTGCCCACCTTGGTGCTGTTCCAGAGGTTATTCCAATTTTGTAGCTCCCTTTGCAAGCGTGCCAAAAATTCCATGGAGCTGGAGGCAAATCAGTCCTACTTAAAACATTAGAAAGCCTTAACTATCTGGGAATGTTTTATGTTAATTAGAAAACATATTTTAGACTCTATTCTCCCCTAATATCTGGATGATTCTGTAAATTATGTGTGCACTAACTTTTTCTGTGGGGGAAGTTGGGGGTTTGGATTCTGAAGTGTTGATAAAGTGTGAAGGGTCTTTTTTATCTTGTTCCTGTGGGTCTGTGCGGGAACTCTTTAGAAGTTACTGAGCTTGTTGCATCAGTGACATCACTTTTTTCTGCTCCTGGCACTCATTCCACGGCAGAAGCAGCCCATTTGACTGTTTTGCACACATCTTTGGGTTTGTTTCCACAGGGTGAAGCTTGTGTTCTCCTCTGCCGTGGCTTTTGCCAAGTTTGAGTTGACTCTGGCTCTCTCTCATGACTACCCATCTGCTGTACTTCCCTTCAGTGTCCACACCCTCATTGGGAATATCGGGTGAGCTGACAAAGCACTGCTCCACGTGACTCCATTCCAAAGTAGGGATGGGGGATTGAATGCTCTGGATCCTCTCCAACACTTGTGACAATTTTATCTTCCCCAGGGAGAAGGAAATTGCTGCTGTTCTCTCCAGTGTTCCAGTTGGTCATCACTATCTGCGGAGAATAGTTGCATCGATCAATCAGAATCTGCTCCTGGGTCCCAAATGATCCACTGGATCCACGGGCAGGACTGAGGCAGTCAGAATGGGTAGTCTGGGAGTTTAGTCTTATGAGAAATCCAGCTGTGTCTCCCTGGAATGGGAATGCTGTCACCCACTCAGCTCTAGTACTCCTGCCTATTTGGTATTCTTGTGGCTTAGACCAAGTAGAACACTCGGTGTAGGCCACAAGTTTTACAAAGGCAGGGGTATCTAAAGAGGAGAAGGAAGAAATTCCTATGTTCTTTCTAAATTCAAGGTGACTTTTTAATCTTCTGTCAGTCACTGGTGGTCATTCCTGGCACAAACAGTCATGACTCAATAATCATTCCTAGCTTGGATGTTCTTCTGCCATAACCAATTAATTTTGTCCAGGGTTCATTTACAGAGCTCTTGGTCAAAGCAGTGAATCATTACAACTGGAATTTGCTTCCACTGTCATTATTTCACATATACCATGTACAGTTTAACAGATCCCATCATGTCTGTTGTTTATCCATTCCCTGGGACCCCTCCCAGGCCATTCACTATATCTCTGTGTTCCCGGCTCAGCTCTCAGAGCTGCAGCTGCAAATCTTTGGACGCTGTAAAAAATGTTGAATTTTAAAATGTTTTCCTGTATTTCAGTGTTTATATATTTTGTCTTTCTACAAAGTTTTCTTGTGTTTGAAAAGTGAAAGTTTAATAAAGTTTAATAAGTTTAACTTAAACTTTCTGTTTTAAGTGGGGATTATGGGTTTCTCTATTTAAATTGATTGAAAATTCAATACAAAATTCAGTTTAAAATATTGAAATAATTATATTAAATATTTGGGAAGACTTTTCATAATGTTTTTTTTTCCTTGCCTTTCCTAGTGCTATTCCTGAAGTTTTCTATGTCCTGGCTTTTCACAAGATTTTATTTTATTTAATTAGTAAGATAGCACCCAAATCATTCTCAACTTAGATAGTATACCTGGAATTTTGAATTTCCCTAGGCCATTCTCTGTGCATTACTAACTAGCAGAGAATGCTGCAGCAGTTATCCAGGAGCATTATCCACCTCTTCTTTTTGTCTTTTCTGGCTGGTTTTCTTTTCTTTCATTGTATTTACACACTAAAGCATCAATAACTACAAAGGCTCAAGTGAGTTTTTGGTGGAGTTTATTATATTGCTCTGAACATTGAACCAAAGTATCAGGTGAAGCCACGCGTTTGTAGTAGGAAAAGGGGCTTGAGCAGAAACAATTCCATGATCCAGCTGTAAAAAAATAATGGAAAACTTCATTTGCCAAGAATCAGCAGCTCCAATCTCTGCCAAAGTCAAGGGATGGGGCTTCCAGTGCGGAATCACAACCTCTGCTCCAGATGTGTCTTGATCTCCAGCTGCTTGTTCTGGGGTGGTGGCTGAGGAATTGTTACTGCTCAGGAATTCCTCGTGCTGCGCAGGCTCCTGGATTTATGGGGCCACAGGGCTGTGCTCCAACAGGGAAAGGACAGAACAAGAAAATAAAAGGGAAAATAAGAGGAAATAAAGGAAAGGAGAAGCAAAAGAGAGAAAAGGAAAAGAAGGGGGGGAAAAAATGGGGAGAGAGAAGGAAAAGAAAAAGGGGGTGTGAAAAATGAGATTCACTCTTCTGTTAGGATTTAAAAGTTTAATAAAAGACAATAGGGGACAGAGAAAAAGCAAAAGTACAGTGCTGGGTGCTTGGCATTCAGCCAAAGAGCACACCTGGTATTGACAGTGACACCCTTCACATACCCTTCGGATTAATGCATATCCATTGACAATTACGCATATTCAAACTTTTCTCCAAACTAGTTTACATGCTCCAGGAACTGTTTAGATGCTCCTCCTTGGATCCGCCTCCTCAGAGCATGGCCGTCCTCTCGGCTGTGGTTTTAATTAGTCCCGTCATCACTCCCAGATTTTGGTTTCTGCAGACCACAGGTGTTGATAAGGAATGTCGGTGGCAGGGTCCGTTCGCGGGATGTTATCCAACTCAAGCCGGCAGTTCAAGCATTCTAACTGTAAACTAGCATTCTAAACTACCAGCTATTTCAGTACTGTGTCCAAGCTTAGCTAGCAACAAAAAGAAAAGACGCCAGTCATCATTACACGAGCACGTTTTCACAGCAAGGCTGCCTTGGTAAAAAAGAATTACGCGCGCAGCGTGCATTTTGCGGAAAGCCAACATTATGATACGTATTTACCACAACAACACAAAGCGAGACAAGCACGAGGCGGGAAAGGGAACGGGAAAGGGAACGGGAAAGGAACGTCCCGCGCGCTCCCGCCCCGCGCCGCGCTTCCCGCGCTCCCCGTGCACGCGCCCCCGGGGGCGGGGCGGCGCCTGCGCGCGCGGGG
>VZRM01007274.1:0-105811 GCA_013397955.1 Grantiella picta
TTTAGGGTGTTGCCCCCACAACTCACTGTTAGGGACATGAGACTCCAATGCAAGGGATAAAGTATTGCAGCAGATCTGACAGATATTGGAAGGAACCATATTATTTCTTCAATGGCAAACTGACCCACATGAGGAGAAAGGCGAGTATCCTAGTAAGGGATCAGTAGGGCTGTGTTAGGAAATCTTGAGCTTTCTAAACTTTAAGATCAAGAAAACATGCTAAAAAAAAGGGAAACAGCATTCAAAGATGTAACTTGGGCTGATAGGAAAGAAATAATAAAAAAACCCCAGCCCTAAGACATGACTTTACATCCAAGAAAGAACTTAAAATACAACAATAAGATGTATGGAAAATAAAGAAAATATGTTTATTCCTAGGTGGGAGGATATAATACTGATGATGAGAAGGGTTAAAACATTCAACTCTTTCTTAGCTTCATCCCTCTCAAAAATATGTTAATTATAACCAAAAGATGAATTGAATGCATTTTAGCAGAATACTACAGGATGAAACTGCTTATTGTTTTTCTTACCACATTTGAAAATCAGGATTTATTGACCAGTATTATAAAAAAATATAACAGCTTGATCACAGCAAGAAAGGGTCTTCCATTATGTAGTTTTAAGATACATTTAATTTCTAAACAAACCCCTATTTTATTTGCTTTCTAACAGACTAATATTTATGTCATATTTGAAGGTATCCAGTCATGGTGCACACCACTAGAAACTGAATTAGGAGGAGCCATTTCTTTATATGTCAGATAAAATGTCTATTATTACTTGATTATTTTGTTCTTATTCAGTATTTGTGTATGTGACAAGCCATAAGAGGCTCCATTTTACATTTATAAAATATCTAAAAAATATCTAAACATGGTCCATTCTTGGAAAATTTTTACTTTTAGTCATTTGGCAAGTTCGTTGCACTCTTGTGAATAAATACATATAAATATGAAAGTTATTGCTACATAAAAAAGGAAGAATGAAGGAAAAAAGAAATACCACCTTTTTGAGAAGAAGAATGTAAAGACAAAGTATATAGAGGTAGTTTTTTAGGTATTAGATAACAATGCCTCTTAGGCTCTTTAGGGTTTTTAAAAATATTTTAAGTCTGCCTAAATATCTATGATTAAAAATAAAAATATCTGTTCTAAAAAGTACATGTCCAAACTGTCTGAGACTGTTTCCAATGAACTGTGATGAACAATAGCAACCACAGATGTTTTGGTCTGTTCTTGCTTTGTCCACTGCTTTATTAATCCATAGATTTTATACCATGATTTTGTTGTTTTGTCACTGCTGCTGTTCAAATAAATTAATTCCTTTTTCAGATTTATTCTCTTATATAGAAAAATAGTGAGTTTCTAAAGTTGTCACAAATACACAAGCCTAATGCCTTCCTGATCACTCAGAGTCCATGGCAAAAAACCCTATAATCCTAAATAGAGATCGTCTGATACCATGCTAGAAGATATTACTGCTGCTAAGTTTAATAAAATAAGATTGACTTGCTCTCTTTATCACGACCAAGATCATTTTCTTATAACAATCCAAGATGACTGAAAACTGCTACTGAAAAGCAGAACCTGGAGACTCAATACTCAGTTCACTAAAACCATTTTGTTAAGAGCCATTTGCTCCTCTGCTGCACTCAGAGCACAAACTCTTTTTTCTGTGTTGTCACGTTGAAGACACATTTCCAATTCTTGGAAGGAGTCCTCAGCATAACTTCTGTGTCAGAGAAAGCTCCCTTGGTTTCTTCCTGTCTGAGACTATCCCTTCAGTACTTGTCATCTTGTCTCAATTCTCCAAAGAGTCCATAGAAACTGTGCTAAAACTCATAGAGCTTCTGAAGAAATAATGTGACCCAAAAAAATGACACTGATTCATGAAACCTTACTAACCAGGAGCACTGTTTGTTAGTTAACTGAAATACACTGCACGAAGTCCTGCTGTTTGCAGAACCAAGCCCTACCTTAATTTGGACTCAATTAGCAAAGCTGTCTGCTTTGCTTGCCCGGAGAATCTTCTTTTCTCTGTTCTGATTTACTGTGAAAATTAATAGCTAAGCTGCTCGCACTTGGATCCCAGGCTGCCAGCTGTTAAAATCATGATATCCACTCATTGCTGCCCAAGATGGGTGAATGCCACTTCAGTTCCATACAGAGCAACAGAAGAACCAAGATGCTATTGCTCTGTTTTTCACTTTTCTCAGACTCTTAAAAAAAGGAAGGCTTTCCAAAAGAGATTTAAGTCATTCAGCTCAGGTGGGTAATTTTAGAGGCAGGTGTGTACATTCAGTCAAGGATCTTGTTCAGAAAAGCATTACAAAACCTCTCCACATTGTTCATAACAATTTTCATTTTCCCTACAGAAAGGAAGAAGTAAATAACCTGTGTTACAGAGAAAACTTGAAAAATGAGAGTTCTAGAAGTTCCGTCATTAAATGTTCTTCTAAAAGTTTAAAGGATAGACTATATTTAGCTTCTCGAAATATCGTGTAACTTGAAAAATATCTTGGGAAATCAGAGACACTGATTTTTTATTTTGCATAATTTTCAGTTAAAGCTGAATTTCTCATATTAAACTTGAGCACATCTTTTAAACTTATAGAAAGTAAAAATTAGGTTAAATTCACAAACTGAATATTGACAACATTCAGCCATCATTTCTCTCTGGTTTTTTTTTTCCTAAGGTTTACTCAGATGAGTCATACAGTTGCATTCACATGAAGGCTTATTATGCTGGTGATGTATTCTTGTGGAGGCACAAAGATGTCCATGCAACCATCTGTAACCAAAGCAATATTAATGGGACATTTGGAACACAGTACATCTGAAATACTGAGGCAGAGTTTATCACAAGTTGCCATGAATTTGACACATTCTTGGTCTTCCATTTGAATGAGGAAAAAATAACTCATAAGGGTGTATGATAAATAATTATTCAAAAGACCAATATAATTATTTTTTATTTATCTATTATTTTTCACTTACTAAATGGATGCTGCCTTAGGAATACATCATTTATTTATTTTTAAAACTGTACTAATCATCTATTATACTCTCTGGTTGGCCACATGCACAAATCCTATCTCTCCACACGGCAACCACCAAACTTACAGTAGTTCTTTGAAGTTGTTCTAATTGTATAAAGCCAAGGTTTATCAGTTATAATTCATGAAGTCTCTTCTAGAGTACTATGTTAAGGATGCAAAGTGTCAAGTAGAAAAGCATAAAGAAAACACAGTTTGAGAACAGAATTTTTTTTAATAAAGGATACCAAAGATAATATACATAACATAACAATATTATTTTTCTACTAAAATCCTGTCCTTACACTTTTCTCACTCTTCTGTTCCAAATTAATACACCTTTTCAACGAACATTTGGTTATCCCCAAACTTTGAAAACAGCATGCTAATTGCAGCATGCCAACAATCAGCTCCTCTTCAATTCTACAATCAGGATGTAAACACTTATCTTCAAGATCCCACTAGGACCAACTCCATTGTGAAAAGAAGGGTTTTAAATTTTATTATAAACCTGCTTTTTAGTTAGGATTTAACCAAAAACCTGATCTAAGTAGGCTCAATGGTATTCTGGTGTTGGTTGACTGTCACAACAATGAAACATAACACCATACATGTATATAAATTAGTCATTTGGGCTGTATTTTCCATTGATATCCAGAAACAGGAATAGAGGACATATAGTATGGAACCTTTTGACAGAGCCCTCAAATTATCTCATTCTGCACTGTTTATTTTATCATCATCTGCTGTGAAATGTGACTTCAACTAAAATCTATGGCTTAGATCCCACTTTTTCACCAAAATCTGAGCAGATGAGCCTTTTGACATATTATTGAAAACACAGAAAATAAAATAATATGATTTTATATTCTCTAGGTAATATGCTTTAAAATTAAATGCCAGGAATAACCTTATTCCTCCTCCATTTTTTCTCCTTCCCCCTGCCAAGCCTGACCCTTATTTTTGTTTGCTTATTTACACACACACACACACACACACACACACACACACACGCGTGCAAACACACACAGAGACTTAATGTTTCTCAGAGCAGGGATGTGCAGGTCTTCCATTTGGAATTACATTACATTAAAATACCTGATAATCACATGTTTTATTTTCTTCAGTCATTCAAGGAGATCACAAGGTCTTATGAAAAGCACAAAAAATTTAATGTGATGTTTTGATGTTAGACCAAATGACAGGAGAGGCAAAACATTAGTTTCTAATTAGAACAGTGTTAACAGACATAAACTATTTCAGTCACCTCACAGTTACCTGTTCAGGCTACTAACCCATTGATTAAAAAGTCTCAATCCAAACAAAACACAAAAAAGAAGCCTTCTAAGACAGCAGTTATCCTAAAATCTAAATAAAACCACAGAAATACGAGGTTTGAGAAAATTGTGGTGTGCAATGTCTGACTTATTGTTAAGGGAGGCCAGTATTAGAACTTAGATTAGTTTTATCTTCTTTTGATAACACAGCAGAACATTTGCTAAGTCATAAAGCAGACCCTGATCTTCCTAACAGGGGTTGTTGATATTCCTACACTAGCTTCCAATTAATACCAGTGGGAGGATAACAAGTCAGTTTGTTTTCATTCCGGGTAAATCGCTAAAAGGCAGATTTAAACAAAACAAACCAAAAATTTTTCTACAGTTGAGATGAGATCCACTTTACTTCTCTACCTGAAAGTTTCTCTTTTCTTCCTACCTAAGCTTATAAAAGTTAGAGTGAGTCATAAGGACTTTCTCTGTAAATATTCTGGTTTGGGAATCTTTTCCTTGGAACTACCAGACACCAGCTCTAAACTTTCCTCGGTAAGTGCGTATACAGTGCTCCCCACATGATCACATTTAACTTTCCTTCCTGAAGGGGATGTTCAGTTAAAATGTAGGCATGTTGGACTAAGGTACATTCACGTATAACTTTCAGGTTCATGAGGTTATGTAAAGATCCAAGCCCTTAAAACAATTAATGTCTTCCCCCAAGGACTGAAAACTCTCAGCTTTTATTAAAAAATGACATTCCATCATCATAGAATGGCTTGTGTTAGAGGGGGCCATAAATATCATTCTATTCCAACTCCCCTCCGTGGGCAGGGACACCTTTCACTAGACCAGGTTGCTCAAAGCCCCATCCCGCCTGGTCTTGGACACTGACAGAGATGTGACATGCACAGCATCTCTGGGCCACTTCGTCCAGTGCCTCACCACCCTGATGGTAAAGAATCATGAAAACAAAAACAAAAGCACATCTTTTTTTTTTTATCATGAAAACAAACATAATATTAGTGTTTTAATACATAGAGTCAGTGTACAGAATGTGTGCTGTAACTACATTGACATGTATTCAGAACCTATTCCATACCTTTATGTTTATGTTGGTACAACACACTTGACAACAAAGTGAGTATTTCAAACATAACTGTGTAACAGAATTTATGGCAAGACAAATGTTAGCAATAAGCTACTAAAATATAGCAATGAAAAGATGAACACTTTAGCTAGATGATCTGTATACCACTAAATCTGCAATCCCCAAATCCTCTGTCTTAGATAACAGATTCCTCTAAATCAAACATATAGGAAAGCGTGCAAACATGATGTGCATTACAACACAGGCACATCTTCTCTGTTATCTTCAAATTTTATATAAAAGGATGGGAGGGAAAATAAAAAGGATCAAACACAAAACCTACCTTTAGTTCAAATTCCAGCCTTTGGAACAGATATTAAAACCAAAGTCCTGATGAAACATTGCTGTGTTAATGCCATTATAAACTGTTCCTTATTAGCAGCATGGTACTTCGTTACATTTCAACAAGCTTTCCAATAGATGTCAGTTGCACCAGTAGAAGTTATATTAAAATTTATCTGGTGTGTTTCTTTTACA
This sequence comes from Grantiella picta, assembly GCA_013397955.1. Taxonomy (NCBI): domain Eukaryota; kingdom Metazoa; phylum Chordata; class Aves; order Passeriformes; family Meliphagidae; genus Grantiella; species Grantiella picta. Next base: position 5,936 of record VZRM01007274.1, read on the forward strand.
TACTGTGAAAGAACTCTGTTGTGTTTCAACAAAATCCTGAGCTTGTTTTCTGTTGAGCATATATTGATGTCCTCTAAAGAAGGGAAATCTCATATTCATCATGTTTCCCCAGCAAATTATTGTGGGTTAGTTACTGCTGAATACTTCAGAAGAACTTAAACCTGTCATTTTATCCTGAGTTACCTCAAATATACTTATCTTAAATAAATGGAGTACTGGGGAGAAAAGAAGCATTTTTCCTCATCCAGTCCAGCCACAATTTCTCTAACAGGAAGGACAGAGAGACATGACACATAACCTGGCATTAAAAAGTATACATCAGTATACATGGCTTTCACCCATACTTCTCAGAGGTGAGAATATGTATTATATGCATTCTATATGTATTATACCTTACAGAAATGTAGCCCGAATTGATTACAGAATATCCCTTTCCTTTTTACCAATTTCTACTTGGTATTCTGCTTCCTATTCAACTACAAGTGAAGCCAGGCTCCTTTCTAGTCAATATTTGGAAGTCAAAAATTAAGCTTTTTGCATATTGAAATCACCAACATAAAAAAATATTTGCAGATTTTTGCAGACTTAGGGAAAAAGAACTTACTTCTTCATATGCAAAGTGGAAACCTTTGTCTTAGCAACACAACATTCCACCAAGCAAAGACCTGACACCAACAGCTCTTTTATAGCCAGTGTTGTCTTTTTCACAGAAAGAATTGAAATGGACTAATTTTACATTTTGTTTCAAGAAGAGACCATCAGCACCCAGTCCACACACCAAAAAAGTCTCTCAGAAAACACCAAATCTTCCATGGGGAAAGAACAGCATGGATAAAAGCCAGTGGAAAACTTACTAACTACCTTGCTTCTGTCCTCTGCCATAAATCCCCATTAGCTGCCGCAAGGTAAAGAGCATCTCATTTGATGTAATGAGGAACATTCACAGAAACATCATTCTGAATGATACAATTGTATCATTGAAACAAATACAATTGTAATCAAATACAATTGTATTTATTGAAACACTTGACTTTACAAGTCTCTCTCCTGTTTTTTTACTGACAGCACTGTAAATCTTGCAGTCAAAATATCCTTTTTTTTCCCCTTGGATTGATAAATTTGAACATAAAAAATGGAAATGAGAGAGAAAAGGTGTGTCTGTGGGCTTTGTGTTGCTGTTATAATTACATCCAGTTGCAGCTAAAGCATCTAAAGTTTTTTCAGTGGTATATCCTAGTCATAATATATTTATATATAGAGAGATATTATATAGAGATATTATGTAATTCATATTGTTATATAAAAATATAATTATATTACTTAATATATTATTATAATAATATGCAATGTAATTGTATAAATTGATTGTTCTGGTCATAATATATTGTGCAGACAGGGGAAAAGGATTTACCTGAGTGAAAGTATCCCTGTTTACATAGACTGTGAGTCTCTTCACTCCTTGTGACAATGATTGAAATTGTGATTCCTTGAGTCTCTGAAAATCAAAGTTTAAGCACAAGAGGAATAACTGATCTTTTACTTATGTCTTTAACAAAATTCCTACTAATTCCAGCAAGAGCAGAAATTAGACTTCCATCAGCAGGTTTGGTCCATCTGTAAATAGTCCAATTCCTCCTGTTTAATACTTCCAAATAAAAGGTTAGTCATGCTCCAAAAATAATGTAAATGCAACTAAAGGTTAATCTTCCTCTCAGGATTACATTGCCTTAAGGTTACACATGCAATTTCTTTAAAGAAGATGTGTTCAGGCATATGTAACCTGGCTGTGCTTGGAAAAACATCTGGAAATAGTGATCTAAAGTGGGTAATGCATTATTAATTCCAGAGAATAAAATAGATAAGGTAGCTCCCAGACAAATTAAGCTGAGACAGAACTTGTGTTCTGTACTTTTTTCAAAGGATCTAAGAGAAATTGGCCAGTGATGTGTAGTTCTAGCAACTATATAGAGAAAACTATCATTAAACTATATTGTGCTCCTTAGAAACTATTCTTTGTAAAGGATAAAATGTTTCTGTTCAGCTCCCAGATTGCTACTGGAGAATTATTAACTGTTGCCACATGTCCCCTTCACTACTTCAAAGTGGCAGTTTAACTAAATTGAAAGGGATTTGAAATCAGTCTTCACATCTTATAGTTTCCTCTCATTCACTGCTGTATGTTCAGGATTGCCTTACACGCTGAGACAGGGACTTTGTAAGAGATTTTGGAATGAAGAAGTCTTTTCTTAAATACCAGAAATGGTGTCTGCAACATACTAGGCAACTTTCTCACAGGGTTTCTCAAAGTTAAATATTTTTCAAAATATTTTGAGACTCTCCATTTATAGTTTCCTAGCAACTACATCCTTTCCACTGTCACATAAAAGCCTTCATTACCTTTTTCCCTCTTGTATACTCTTTTCTGTTATACAAAATATTTGAGGGGGATTTATGAGCATTATGTAACAGAACATCTATCTGTCAGCATCTGCAGTTTGATAGTAATGTCTGTATCAGCTGAACAGAAAGCATTTTGCAGGTGGTTGTGTGAAATCCTGCTATCCACAAGCGAGCAGAGTCCTCCCTGGTTTCAGTGTTCCTGCGCAGCTGATTTGAGCTACAACATTTAAGCAAGACTCACAACATCAGACCATATGTTTGATAACTGAAACATTTGCAGCAGGGCAAAGCCTGGGTGTATGTTGATCACTTGGCTGCTGGGTTCTACATCTGCTGTAACAAAGAAAACTCATGACTAATGCTGCACCTCATCTAAAAGGAAAATTAGTACTTCTGAAATGGTAACAGTCTGACAGATTGCCAGATATTTCAAGGGGTACTGCCAAAATCTGGTCAGCAGAGGATCTGAAGGAGGGATCAGCTTTAATGGAGTTGAAATTCCTTGTTTTACTGAATAGGAAAACATTGCAGCACTGTACGTCTTTGAGCACACAAAATTGCTATAATGTTCTTTTGTAAAAGAAGAGGAATACATGGCACATCGTGAGAAAATAACAATGCTTTACATCTCATAGCACCTTCCTTCTAATGACTGAAGTATATTGTAATGATCAGTAATGAAATTTCCCAGTACCCTTTCTAGAGCCAGGTATATAAGGATCAGAGGGATGTAGTTCCAAGAAGTATTTATTTCTGATGAAAATTTTCCTTTTTTCTAGATATGAAGTCTTGTAGTAGTTCCACAGGTACACCACTGGTGAGCCTGAATCCACTTCCCGTTCAGGGGAACAGAGGGCAAAATCACACACTGAAGCACCAGGGAGATGGTGCACTTCCAGTGTGGGCACAAGGTCCTCCAATACCTTCAGGTCTTTTCTTACTAAAATTTTATTTCTTTGTGTCTCACACTAATTGTGCTACTCACCATTTCTGGTGAATATGTAGGCAGTTTTGAATATCTTCATTCCAGGACATCAAGAGAAGGGGCAGTTTGTGATTTGTTTGACTCAAGTTGTTGTTCCCTGAGATATATATGACATATATATATATATATATATATATGACAGAGATATATATGACAGAGTTTGATGATGATAAAAAAATTATTCAGAACAACGAAAAGTAAAACTCTCATGAATTAGTCTCGAACTGACTGACTTGGCAAAAAAATGGCAAACGAACTCTAGTGTCATAAGTGCAGAACAAGGCACATGGATGAAAACAATCCTGTGAAGTACTAAAATAACTTGAAGTACTAAAAAAACTTGGGGTTTTGTTACTTGCTCAAGAAAATTATTTGATGTGTCACTCTCAGCTGAAAATTCAGTAATGTTAAAAAAAAAAAAGGAAGAAATCCCAGACTGAACATCAGCAATTATTAACAAAGGAACTGAGAAATGTACAGCATAAGTACATGTCTGAATGAACAAAATCCAGGTATTGCATGCAGTTCTTTCAAAATAGATAGAAATAGAAAAATGTGGAAAAAGACAGTAAAATGCTGAACTTATTGAAATTCTGATGTATGAATTAAGAGCTATATAACTTTGAAAAACAGATGAGGGGAGAGGGAGACTAGTTATGAACAACTTGCAAAAAGAATATGTTTTCCCAAAAGAGTAGCTGCAGGGAGAAGGGTGCAAACATAAAAGTTTAGTGTTTCTTTTAGGAGTTTAAAGAAGATTTTTTTTCCAGCAACATGCAGCAGAGATTACCGAAATTCACTAACACAAACATGTTGTTCATGATTATAGAAACAGATTAAAAAACAAAAATAAGTAGTCTTCTTGAAGAAAAGTGAGTAGGGATTACTACGTGCATGACACATTGATGAGGATATGACTTCCCATCAGGAAAATTAATGTGATATATACCTCTGGGAGCTAGCAAGGTATAGAGAGTCAGCTGGACTACTTATGTCCCTTTCTGAACATCAGCTTCTGACTACTGCCAGTGACAGTGCACCAGGTTAGATGGACCATATTTCACACAGCACTACTTATTCTTGACTAATTTTAACTGAAAGATTGAGTATTTTGTAATAGATTTCTCTAGATAAACAAAGAGATGATATTCAAGGTTCTTCAGAATATTTATCTAATTATTCTTTCTTTGAGGGGAGTTTTTTGATGGGTGCCTGTTGCCTATTTTTATGGGAACAGTAGGCATTTGTAATGAATGATGGCACAAGACGGAAAAAGAGAAAATTCTTTCTCTAGGTTCTTTCTCCCAAAATATGATCTAAACCTGAATCAGGTACCCAGTATCAAGAATTTATAGCCAGATTATATACAGGTTATGTTAAGCAGAAAATTGCTGGAGAATAAGATACATGTGCCATAGTTATCTGAGGGAAGGGGAGGGAAATGAAGGAGTTCAGAACATATTTTGGATTTTTGAGATCTCCAGGTATACTGCCATTGATAATAAAATAATAATACTGATAATATTATTACAGATACTGATTATTACATACTGATAATAAAATTCAACCAAACTCATTTTGAGATGGACAGTTTAATGCCTATAGGAATTCCTTAATGTATCAATAACAAATGAAACTTTTACCAATTGCAGAAGATCTCATATTAATGCACAGAAAAAAAATTGCTTTGTCCTGTTGCTAGCTAACTTTTTCTCTACTCTAATCACCTTCATATTACACATGTAGTATTGGATTCATTCTGTCAGTGCAAGTGAAATATTCCCCAATTACTGCATATGTCACCAGGGCCAAGAACAATGGTACAACTTCTCTGATGGAGCTCGAAGAGTTTTGCAGAAACCTGCATGGCCTGCAAGTGCCCTTTCTCTATTTATGGCTTACTAAGCTCATTATGTAAAGATGCAAAATGATATCAGCAAAGAAATTTAAGACTGAACACTAAGAAAAACTTCCCATGATGATAATTCTGTTTAATGTTCTGAGAGAAATATGAAATATGTCCAACTGGACTAGACAAAGGATTAGCCAATGTGACCCAGGAACATCTGTTCTCTCTGGTATTGAAAGATGATAAGATACCCTGAAATATCTTCATCATCTCTTATTTCTTTGGTCAGAAGAAACCAGCGGAATAATGCCCGTAAACCATTTTTCATACACTCTAAGCTACTACAAAGTGCTTTTTTGCTATCTGAACCAGCCCTTGGTGTCTGTGCTATCACCCAGTAGTCCATTGCTGTGGTAAATGCCAAAGAATGTTAGGGCAGTTTGAGGCAAAACAAGACTGGCAGCAATAAAACCCAGAATAAACCATGCGTGCCTGATTTGCTAAGCCCAGCCTGCTCAGGAGAGCTTCTGCAGGTCCCTCTCTGCACAGGGGAGGCAGTGTAGCAAGAGAAACAAAAGCTGTGTGGTGGTGCAAGCACAGCCTGAGTGACAGTGAAAAGAACATGTTACAGTGGAGAATGTTCACATATTTTTCTGCCCTGATTTTGGCAGCTAAGCACTTGTTCAGCAATGAGGAAACTTTTGGAGATAATGGATGAACTCACCGTGCCTGCTTATATGTTGAAATTCCAGTGGAAATTATCTGTGGGACAAGACTATAGGATATGAGCGTGATGGTTTGGAAAGTTCAGAAAGAGATTAATAAAGGGAGAACTTTTATCAAGGAAACTAGAAAAGAAGAAGGGGTAAGAAACAGTAATATGGGTTGCTATTTTGTGAGGGCCACGTGGTGTGAAATGGCAAGTGGGTGCTACTGTGAACCCAGATGCCAGCTGCAGTGGGCACTGCTGCTCCTCCTGTGACAGGCAAATTCTTGTTGTGAACGTATAACCAAGCAAGCTAAGGTTGTTGCCATCTTCTCCTAGAACCTCATAAAATATGAGATGCAAAACTTCTAGAAAGTTTCAGGCTTAATTACAAAATTGGGAGTTTATTTAATTTTATTCTTGCAATAGACCTTGTCCAAGCTTAAAATTGGCAAAGAAGGAAATCCCTTTTAGCAATTTTTTGTATCTTCTTTTTCTGAGGATTGGATAGAGTTTTGTCACCCTCACCCTCATACCTACTAGCACATCCTGTGAAATTATTCTCATAAAATCTGCTCTCTTTATCCCATTTTTCCATTTCCTTGATGTAGTATTTTATCTCTTGATTCCCATGAGTAGTGTCTGGAAGGAAGACATGGACTGCTATAATTAATTTTTTATCTTCTGTGACATATATCTAATCAAGTATTAGCTACCTTAAGATACCTTGTTTACTCTGGCACAGTTTTCTAATGGGTTACAGTTATGTAAATGACAGCACACTACTTGTTTAATCTGGCTTGATTTCTTCCTCCCAGGTCAGTTTAGAATAATAGAACTAAGCTGCTCATTTTGCATCCACTAGATGCCTCATGGAAAGCTAACACCAGGGCTTTTTTAATTTGAAATTCATTGCTGTGTCAAGCAGAAAGACGTTTTTATTTAACACAGAGAAACAATTGGATGCCTGAGGCACCTGTGCTCTATTTTCTCATCTGTCATTAATTCCCTATGTGTCTTAAGCAGTTCACTGAGACCAAGCTGTTTACATTCATTCAATTAAATATAACTAAATAAACAGCATGATTTGAAATTTTTTTAGTGTATCAAAAAATTGCACTTCAACATTAAGTGCTTTCAAGCAAATTTAAATTCTTAACTTTTCATAAATTTGAAAAGTTTAAAATGACAGTGATTTTTCCCTGGATTTCAACATATGTTTCACGGATATAAAATACCCACATTATAGGCTGCTTTAAGAAATATTTAGCTTTCTTAGGGGACTTAATATCTTCAGATAAAATATTCTTTAGAAATAAAATATGGTAATATTCATGGAGAGGGAAAAAAATAGAGTGTAAGAAAATGTTGGGAATTAGTCGGAAATAGTCACTGAGTTCTCTTTCTCACTGTTTTATCTACCTCCCTCCTACAAAACCAGGAATTCACATCTTGTTTCCTAATCGCTATGATTCTCATCAGCAGTAAAGCTCACTGATGATTTTCTGCTCAGCAGTGTTGAATTTTGCATCAGAGCACCACAACCTGGATCCCTTTCAGCCAATTCAGTTCCCTATTATGCATTTCTCCCATATTGTCATTTGACCAATCCTGTGAGCCTACAAATCAACACAAATTACTGTTTTGTTTTGGTTTTTTTTTAATGAAATCTAAAAAATTTTAAAAAATATTTTTGGATCAGAGACTAGGCTTTGGACTGAGCTGAGACATTGGGTAGTACATTCAGATTCTGCTTGCAACCTTGTAGTCTGCATGCATTTGAAAATATTTTCTAAGATCAGCTATATTTTAAATGAGGATAGTGAAAGTCAAGAATATCTTTAAAGCTTGGGTTCCTTCTGCTGATGTTACAAAAATATGACATAAAAACACCAAACTTGAATTACACTTGTGTCAAGAGAAGCCAGTTACTAAGTGCTGATCATACAACCTGTGCTCTGGCTACCACAAACAGATGGGATTAAAAAGCCTCTATATATACCCTGAGAACAGATGGATATGAGTACTCAGATCCCGTTTTCCCTGACCCATCATCAATTTCTCATCTCCTACCATGAAATTAAACTGACATGACCTTTTGGGTTTGACCCACTCGTCTGCAAGTCACTATTTGTATGCTGTGTCTTGAAAATATTTTCTGGCATAGCAACAAGTGTTGCAAACAAAGAAAAGTGTTTCCAGAGGCAGGAATCTTTAAAGCACATTTCTCTGTATTATGTAAGCCTTTTTATATTGTTATACCTCCAGATGGCAAGTTAAAATTGTCTACCAAAACCTGAAACTGAAAAAAATTTTTAACTTTTATTTAATTTTTGCGTTTAGTCAAGTTTTGTAATTTTTATTTTTACTTCTTTGGGCTAGTTTATCAAGCCTCCTAGTCCTTACAATTTATTTACAAGATCAGATTGTCCAAAACTGGTACAGATACGCCAGATGTAGCTCCAGTGAAGTGAATATGAGAATTGTTACACAAAATTATATACATGTATATATTCTTCTTAATCAAACCTTGTCCAAAATTCTAACTAGTGAATTTTCATTTTATTTTATATCTATTTCTAGTTTATGTACCACTCCAGGTCTGATTTCTGTTATAATGAGGAGAGAAAACTTAATCTTATTCTGCCTGTGGACTTTAGAATAGGTGTCTCAAAACCACAAGCTGCTTCTTGTCCACTGCCCATTATATGGCTTATTTCATCAGGAATCCCTTCAAGTGTAATTCTTGTCTTTTTTTTTTCAAAAACATGTATTTTGAGTTATCAGATACAGGCATTTCTGTTGATTTTTTCTAAAATCAGTATTTCTCCACTTCTTGGTTTCTCTTTTTCTAAAACCTCTCTAGTCTAAATTTTTTAATCCTTCTGGGACCATAGTGTTTGAAATATTTTCAAATCCTTCTTAATGCAATGGTATTGTCTACATCTTCATTCATTGTTTCCTGTTTCCAAAAGCCAAATCTCCAAAAATTCCAGGAACCGTAAAGCTTACCTCGTATATTCGAGCCTAATAATTCTTTTGAAAACCAGAATTGATCAATTAAAACCCAGCAATTTTAACAAAGATCAAATAAATTAGCACATTCAGCCTTTGAATACTTAATTATGTGTAGGCATATTTGTGGTTTTTGTTAATTTCAGTGTAGACTGAGATAGCACTTCATGTACTTGTTACACAAATAATTTCTCTTTGAATTGGAGAATGAGTCTATTAGTCTGCTTCATTATGCAATCTGAAGTGCATGAACGAAAAAGAAACTTCTGAGAAAACATAAACAAAGAGTCATGATTATATACTTATGATACATTGCAATATGCTGTGTCAGACAAAAGGCATTTAAGTCCTGAAGTTGTGTACATGTAAAGTGGGGAAATATTATGGCTGAGCACACACCATCCCCACTCAGGATTTCATAACTTCCACAATGCCTTTCCAACATCAGATGCGTATTGCCAAGGCAAGCTTTACTGGCTTTTCATACTTTTTGAATGATTCTTCAAAACTTGTTTTCTTCAAGTACATTCTATCTTTCATAACAAAGGGAGATTTCTGTTGTCGGGTTTTTTTCCTTCTTCTGATTTAATTGAGATGACTGTTTCTTATTTAACCTTGACTGACCTTTAGCATTACCTGTACTCAGCTGGCAATGTATGAGTCAACCAGTCAAGCCCTCGAGAGGTGTGTGACCTAAACATCAGCACACAACAGAATTATCTATTTCTGCCTTTTGGTGGGTAAAATTAGAGCAATAACTCTTTTGCTTCTAAGAAATTTAGACAAAGCTTTGGGATGATTTTTTGTCCTTGGCTACAGTCCACCTAAAATTAGTCATCAATCTTTAGGGAGTAGCACAAGGTGTTTTATATAAATATGCTGACAACATTTACCAGCTAATTCTAAATGTTTAGACAATTTTACAGTGACTTGCTGTATTTCTGTAATACACTGTTGAAACTGAGGCAATTTCAGTTAAAATGTTGTGTAAAGAAAATGTGTTGCCTTCTAACCTTGCGAGTTAAAGATCAGGGTTCTAAGTGTCACACATGTAGCCTGGAGAAGGTATGGAAAACCAACCCAAAAACTCGTTGTGTCACCATTGAATGACTTTTTCTCCTTCTATATTCCTAGTGTGTTCATATTTTGAGTGAATCTGAAACAAAAGCACTGTTTCTCAATACTACTATCTCTGCTTGGTTGAGAGTATCAGGTTTATTTCCTAATTGACAATGAACCTGAAGGACACATTCTGGCTGATACAGCATGGAGTCAGATAAGGACAAGATTGGAGTCAGTAGTTAAGCAGCAGCAAAGAAACGTGAAGTTTTTCTGGAAAACCTCAGCAAATTTGTATAAATTATTTCTGACTTAAACGTCCTTAACCAGAAAGTTTCACATCTTTATATGAGGATATTGATATAAAACAAAAACCAAAAACACAAACAGAGGAAAACCAAAAGAATTTTTCGCGTGTTAATTAGGCTCTGGAATGCTCTCATGAGTTTGTGAAAGGCATGATATATATATGTGGGAGGCCTAGGAAGGGCCAGATTATTGATGCCCACTTTATAGTTTATTTACCACAAAATTAACTAGTGTTTTCACTTTGTAGACTTGGTTTGTTATTCTTCTGCACTGATTATGTACTGTATAAACTGCAAGAGGAAATGACCTTTGATTGATGATTGCAATCAGGATGATAATATATAATTTTGATTAACCAAAGAAATTTGATTAATTTTGATGTTAGAATTAGAATAATCCTACGCTGGAAGAAAGAGCTTCTTGCTGTCAATCAAAAGGAGTAATAACATAGATAGAAGATAGTTTATTTACAATTCATACAAATACTGAGTTTCAGCTTTTCTAAATTTTGTCAGGAAAAGGTAAACAAAACAATGTTGTAAAGTAAATTCAATATCAGGGATATATTTGCGAGAATATAAATTGCATGCATTCTCTATTGCCTGAGATCTCTGGAATAACCCTCATTTATTTGTGTTTCATTTCTTAAAAGACTAAAGTGACCATTATGTTCAACATCTTTCAACCTTTTTTCCCCTGTGCTACCTATGGTGCCATTCCCACAAAAGTCACATTAAATGCAACAGTGTGTGTTGTCCTCTTGATGGTCTGTTATATACTGTATGCATCCATAAGCATCTGTTTTAACTGAAAGTCAGTTCTCTGTATTCATTTTTGTAGATATTCCTAAAATTTCCTTGGAATTGTTAAGGGTCATATTGCACATTTATTTGATTAACCTTTTTTTTGGGCATAATTCCGTAATACGATCTTTCTACTTCTTTATCAAATAGGATATCTACAAGTAGCATGAAAGACCAGGAGATACAGTACTGGGCAACGCACACTGCATTATGATCAAAAAGATTAATGAAAGGAGCCCATAAAGTTATGATAGGCTGCTGGCTATCGTTAAAATCAAAAAATGACCCTTGCATTCCTAATAATTTGAGAACAACTAGTAGAATAGGTGGTTATTCAAATAAGACAGCAGAGGTACCCAACTTTAGAGCTGACACAGATTGTGGTGGAGTAAAGGACTACAATTTTAAATGCAGCATGTGTTAAACTCACATTACAGATTGCATTTGTTTCTCCTCTATTCTCCTGAATTAATTCTGTGACAATAATTAACTTTATGCAAAGGTTCGATATTTCAGTGCCAAACAGAATCACATCCACTGTGACAGAAAGACACTTAAAATGCATTTCATTCTGTTTTATTGATTTAGGTGGTGTTTTCTACTGTAAATTTAAGCAGAACTGCCAGGGTTACAGAGACTAGGAGAAGTGATAAAGATACCTTTCAATCACTTTCTGTGCATGCCTGGATGCATTCAGGACACAGAGCATATGTTCTAAATCAGATAGACACAAAGTCTATTATAAAACCACAACCTAATACTCCCTTCTGGCCTCAGTGTTTGGTCTGGCATGTAGACATTCTCATCTCTATTACACATAGCTAGGAAAAGTACCCTGAAAATCTGTTATGGTAATATCACCATTTGCAATTGCAGCTTATTGGAACACTGCTAAATGTTATGCATTAGGGTTAGCATACAGTGATAAACAGAAGCGTGTTTTCAGTGCTAGTGCTCCAAAGAACATTGAAGGTTAAATAAAATTTGAACCACAGACATGAGATATGAAATGCATTACAAAGTTTTATTACTACTGTAATAACAGCGAGGAATATTCCAGTTATAATGGATAAGAAACACTTCAAACAGTTGAGAAGATGCTCCTAGGGATAAATTTTAAATTAATTTGCTCCCAGCTTTTGGCTGCAACACCTGCATGTAAATACAGAGGCTTGCAGCAAAAGAAAAATAAAAAAGAGTCTGTGTTAGAAAAATTTAAAATGTAAGTAGTAAATTATTATTATGAATTCTTAAGTATTCTTTTGAATGCCTCTTTGTGGCTCATTCTGAGGCTTGCTTACATTTCTGCCTGCTCTTGGGTATATGATGTGAGGATGGCTATAACCAACATTCCCCTCAGAAATAAGAAGCTTCAGATTCCAAGGTCTCAGTCAATGCATTCACTCCTCAGAGCTCTGTGAAATTTCAGAAGCACTTTTTAGTGTAAGCAAACAACACAGAACTCTAGACTGATTAATACAGCATACAGATAAACCAGAGAGCAATTTTCTAATTTAGATGCAAGAAAAAGCATCACATTTTTGTTCTGGTTTCAAGGAAAAAAAAAAAAAAGGTCCACAGTTTACTTTTTATAGTTTGTAAAAATTAAAGGATAATTGGATCAGATTACATTAATTTAAAATGCTAACATCAGGAGCTTAGAGACTCTGCAAACTAAAATAGTTTAAATACTTAAAGGAAACGAGAATAGTTTAAATGCTTCACAACCCAGCACACCTGTACATATTTTGAAACTGAAAAATCTCTTTCTTAGGTCCTTTAGAATCAAATCAGTAAAGTTTACAAGGGAGTTAAAAGTGAACTGAGTTAAGACAAATATCACCCAGTAGTAACCATACAATGAAGTTGAACAACATTTCTCTAAAATTTGATCTGTAATTGCATGAATTTTGAAGGAAAAGAGAAAATGAAGCAAAACAGGCTTATTTTTTCCCTTTTTTCTTTCCTTTTTTTCCTTTTTTTTAAATAATAAACAAGCAAACACACAAACAAACAAACAAAAAAAAAAAACAAAAACAAAAGGACGCACAAAAAAACCCCTCAGGGAACACCCATATTGCTATAACTTAAAATAGAAATATAATTTTTTTATTATTTTACTCTCACTAACGTATTCCAGATTTAAGCATAGTTAGGTATGAAATCTAAAAGCATTGTGACTATTCCATTTCTCAACAACTGCTTAGTCATATAAATTACAAACCACCACAAACCACAGTGTTGCCTACATTTTCTGCACATTCTGTTATAGCAGGAACTGAAGGCTGCTTTGGCAAGAAAATCTTCTACTGTTTGAAGAAGTTTGCACATTTGAGTTTCTTTTATCTGAACACAATCAGCATATCATGTCCCTGAGTAGCCAAAAAAACTCATACAAAAATGGTAAGAACAAGGAAGGCTTAGAGGTTTTTTAATAAAACAACACATCTAATCAGATTCAAGTTACTAAATTTCAAGGCAAGAGTACATTCATTTATTCTTTCTTGCCCGTTCAACAAAGTTCTAAACTTCCATTTTTCTGTTGTGAATTTGAATATTTTAAAGGAAATAAAATAATTTTTATATGATATGGCACATAAAAGGTCTAAGCTCCCTTTGTTAATGCAATGAGCTGCCTTGAAATGTACAGAAGTCAATGCAAACATTGACAGAAGCCTCCTAGACCTATAAACTACTCATGGAGCATGGAAAACATTTCTTCTAAGAATGCCCAAATAAGTTATTAAGGGATACTTTATTTTTATGTTCTCATGGAGCATTAATTCTTTTTTAAAGCAGTATTATTTTGAATCAGTAAGTTTTGAATGTATGAAAGTACAATATGCTGCAGTTGATACTGAAAAAAGCATTTATTATTCAAATATGTCTCTTCTTCATCATTCATTCACTAAGGAGTATTAACCTAGGTCTTAAAGTTGTGGACTATGCTTCTACAATTTTTTCAGGCAAATAGACCTTTCAGGTTCTGGATGCAGTGTTAGACACAGTTTATTCATGCAGGCATTCCTATTAGACTCTTGTCATTTAATATAGTGCTGGTGAACTTTTCCTCCTTTTGCTTCATGTTTTATCACAGTTCCTGAAATGACTATACTGTTGCACTGTTGTCTGTGAGAGACTACAAATGCAAACTCTGTTCTGGGTCTAAACATTGCAGAAGAAATAATTGTAGTGGATATTATTTCAGTACAGATTTCCTTTTTTTGAGAAAGTCACTGTGGTGTTAAATCTGTTATTCTTGGAAGATAAAATGAACTGTTTCTGTCTTCCAGATCCTGCAGCACTGAGAAATCAGAACCAACTGGTTCCCATCTATTTGAAGTCCAAATCAGCAGTAAAACCTTCATACAATTGCATAGTTTTGTCACCATGAAAATTTGCTGCTCTGGCTGAATTCAGAACTAAAACGAGCTGTGATGACCAAAATTTTCTTCCTCACATGTAGACAAGGTACTTGCAATCATCTGAAAGAGCTTCTTATAGCAATGGCTTAAAGGTGTTATAGTACAGGCTAAAATATTATGACATGAGACAGGCAAGAGAGCTTAAACTCTAAAAAGATTTATTTGAGAAAGCACAGAGGAAATAAGTCTTACAATTTCTTACATGTGCTGAACCAAGGGAAAGAGTTTTAGCTAGAGCCTTGCTCAGAATGACAATTTCTGCTGTAAGCTAAAATTTGTGCCAGAACTGGGCTGTGCAACCAGTACTCTCAAGGTCTCCTTTTGACACTTAAACCTCAAGGATAATCTTTGTTTTATTTTATGCTATGCTAGAAGGATTTTATTTACTGGAAGCAAAACCTTAGTCTGCTGTTAAGGCCTTGTAGGGGCAGCTAGTGTGGCTTTGCATTACAGAAAAGAAGAGCAGTAGGATTTTTTATCTGTGCAAAAAGGTACACACAATTTCCTTTTATCCCAGAAACACAGTACAGACTCCTCATGGTATTACACTTCAGTTCTAGCCGGGCTGATCTGGAAAGGAATCATGAGCGTAATTTGTGGCATTGTTGTGGTTGGTTGAAGTATTGAAGCATCAAACAGTCCCTTGGTCACTGCCTTCCCACCCCTCTCCCCTGCTTCCCCCCAACAGGATGGGGAAGAGAAGTGGAAGATCAGATGTGAGGAAAAAACCTGTGGTTCAAGATAAAGATATTTTAATAAATAAAGTGACAAAATACAAGTGATACAAAGGCATCACTCACCACCTTCCACAAATATGCCCATGTGCAGCCAGCCACAATGAAATGGCTACTTTAAAGATATTAGGCCCTATTTTTCTGCTCTAAAGATGAAAAATAGAGATCAACTACCACTAACAAGCTTGTACACCTCCCTTGTTTTCTGGGTGGTTTTTTTTGGTCTGTTTTTGGGGTTTTTTTTTTTTTTTATTTTTTTTTTTTTTTATTTTTTTTTTTTTTTATTTTTTTTTTTTTTTATTTTTTTTTTTTTTTATTTTTTTTTTTTTTTATTTTTTTTTTTTTTTATTTTTTTTTTTTTTTATTTTTTTTTTTTTTTATTTTTTTTTTTTTTTGTTTTTTTTAATTTTTTTTTATTATTATTATTTTCATCTACCCCTCTAATCCATCTCCAAAGGACTTATGTTAATAAAATAAAAATCTGTTCTTATAAATTTCTTATTCAGTTTCAGAGATCATGAAGTTTGAGCTATTCAGATAATGTCAGCAACCACTCTTAAAGCTTATTTTATCCAGTTGCTGGAAAATAAGGAGGTAAAGAGGCTGGTGTTCGAGGAAGACCACTGCTACCTAAGCAGGCCCTACAGGCCTCGGCAGTATGCTTAGGGCCTGGGGATGTTCTGTGGGGAAGGCCACAGGGAAATGCAGCTGTGCCCTTGTGGTCTGAGAGAATATCGTAAAGAATGCAACAGGAGGACACTTGCGATTAAAGAGAGTGAGGGGGTAACTCTGAAAGTGTGAGAATGGACTACTAGAAAATGTAAACTGTAACCTGTGTAATTAACCAGTAGATTAGTGATCTAAAATTAGAAGCACTGTAACACTATATAAACCACACTTGCCGTGAAATAAATGGAGCTTGCTTATAACTCATATTGAGCTGTCACTTGCTGCCCTCTCGCCTCCTGTCATGAACTGACCCTAAACTGAATGTTTGTCACTAAGAAATAGGAAGTTCTAATGAGTTTATTATCACTGTTAAAATTTTTCTTTTTGGAATTTGTTTTCATACACATGCATGAGAATTCTTTGCAACATAATAACTCAGAATGCACAGGGGGTGTCTGTTTCTGTTCTATTAGCTACTCTCATGCGAAATACTTAATTTTAGGTCCTTCTTAAATGCAGGTAAAGTTGTAGCTGAAAGAGACTTTGACCTATTGCCATCTAGGACTACTTTACCTTGTTAGTTTAGCCATTTGACACAGGAGGCCTGAACATATTTACAGAGATCATAAAATTTAAGTAACCATTCTTGGGGATGTTTAGTCTTCTAGGTTACTGACACCTAACTTAGCCTAGAGTTTAAACAAGTCACTTTTTCATTGTTCATTTTCTAAAAGACTGTAAAACCCCTATATACCTGAGTGTGGTTTCACTCTAGGTGTTCAGGCAGCAAGCTCCGAAGCCACAACGAAACAGGCGAGCTGCCACGTCAACCGGGCACTGGCCAGGTGCAGCAGTGAAGCTCGCAGGTGAAGGCGAGAGCTCCTCCGGGGACGGAGGCCAGCAGGAGACAAGGCGAGAATAAAGAAATGCAGTCTCTCGGGTTCGGAATCCAGGGGTTTATTGGGAGGAGCAGCAGGGCGGTGAAGGCAGGTGAAATCGGGGAGGGATGCAGAGAGTGGACACAGGCAGGATTTGGAGCTCAAGAGACCAGAATGTGACCGTGCAAGGGGTTAAGAGGGGCTGCAGCATGGGAGGGATTTACACAGGAGGACCAACAGGAGCACGAGAGGTACAGGATTGACAGAGATGCCAGGGAATGGGGACACAAGGAGGGAAGGAACAAAAAATTGAAACCCAATAGGGAAACTCAGCTAGAGGGAACAAAGAGGATCTTTCTAGAACAGTAACTAAATATGGGATAAGGGAGGGGAGATGTGCAGGGCCAATGATCTCTAACTGTGGTGCCTCAACCACTAAAACTTGCAGACACACTACTACACCTGAGTTCCTTGTTGTCTACCTCAGGCATGTAGGTTTTTATGTGCTAATGCAATTGGTTTTAATTCATTTCCTAAAACAGTTGAGTGCATTTGAATTTTCATAGCCTAAAACTCATATGTGCAACAATTTCACTTTCAAAATGTCATTAACTTTAAGTCATAATAAGGTAGCTGTCTGTATACTTTGGATTTTAAGATACAAAACTCTCGTTTTATGCTAACTGCCCAAAAACGCAGGCAAGAAGAGTTATTGTTTTCTTAGCTTTACCTTGCAGCTGTCTGTAGGTCTCCTTTTTGTTTCTCAAAATTATGGTGCAAGGGGCTCTTGCCAGGAAGCAGCAAAAGTAGCTGCTTGGGAAAGCAAACGGAGGTGGGAGCCAAGGATGAGAGACAGGAGAGACAGGGGCAGTGCCCTCCCAGGTGAGGAGAGCAAGCAAAACGTGCCTGACAGGAAGAGCAGAGCAGGTGTGGAGATCAGCCAACACCTCCATGCTCAGAGAGCAAAGCTGCAGGGAGAGAGTAAATCTGGGATCAGGCACAGAGCTGAGCACAAACACAGCTTCTCCAGGGAAGAAGCCTTCAAAAGGGTCAGGGGCAAAGGTCTGAGTTTAATGCAGCTCCTAAACAGGGCAGTAGGGGAGAATGAAGACAAGGCTTCTAATAATTCTTTTGATGGAAGCATCTTCTGAGGTCTCACAGATGCACCATATCAGCTTTTTGCCCAGATTAATGAGCAGAGGGAGAAGAGGTTGCAGGGTCTGCTGATGCAGGTAGAACCCTGACAGCTGTGAGGCACAGTGAGTCTTAGAAAGTGTAGAACTGGTGAAGGCTTCTCATCTGTTTAGGCAAATTTCAGGCTCACTACAGCGTGAGAGAAGATTTGGGTGGCAGAAAATGGATGAGTGAAAGTTTTAGATCAGGTAATGTTGCTTGCAGGAGCTCTCAGTAGGACATCCTTTACTTCTCGCACTCTTTTCAGCTATTCTGCTACATTCTTGATCTGGGCTATTTGCTATCAGCCTGAATTTGAATATGCAACTGTGAACAATTGAAGATTTTGTGCACTGAAAGTGAGCAGCACCTGGTTATGCTGCATCATTTAGAAAAGCCATTTCTACTCAAAGATTACTTTCAGTTGTAAACACATGAAGAATTCATAAAGGGAGGTTTACCAAAAAAAAAAAAAAAAAACTTAATGAAGATGTTATTCTGACAAGGTTCTGTGTACAATATCTTCTCTTTACTTGCTTACATATAAATTCTGACTTCAAAAGACATAAGTTCAGTGGATTTGGAGGTTGTTTATTTTTTTGTTTTTAAGAATCAAAATACTACTTTCTAAACAAAACCTTGCAGTATCAAATAAAATGTGAACTGCTCTTGGTCTAATATTCTGTTTTTAATCCTTTTTTTAAAATTCACTGGAATGGAGTAACATTAGTGTGTCTTCAAATGCACAGTAAGTTCAAAACTCTTGCCTGGACCACAGGTGGCAGTACACGTTTAAATATGAACATATATAAGCACCTTGTGTCAGTGTAGAAAGAAACTTGGATGCTGCTTGTTCTGGTTCAGCTAATTGAGATAAAATATTATCTTCTTAGACTATGTGAAGATAAACCTGAGTTTAAAAGGTTGGAATATGTGTAGTAAAGGAACATTGCAGCACATGAGAATGTCCTAAAGTAACTGTGATTACAAATAAATGGCACTAGAAAAGGAAAAGGTTCTGTATTTTGTCTGCTCTGAATTCTGATGGGCTTTTTTAAAAGCAGATGAATTAGTTTATCAAAACTAGACATGCATGGGTTTATTAATGGCTGCATTCTTATGTATGCCTGTAAGATCTCGAGTATTTTTCTCCTCTGCTTTGGATTTGTTTAAATTTTTCTAAAAGTAGACAGTGATTACTAACAGCTTTTAGTATAACTACCAGAGGCTGACTCAAGCTTTCAAGAGACTATTATCCGAAGTATTAAAGTATGCTAGAAAAAGGTAGGAAGCTATTTGAGACCAATAACAAGCTGTTATTTTTGTTGTCTGTAATACTTAAATAGTATACATGCACTAATTAAACACTTTCATTATTGTAGCACTCTTTACTACAGATGTCTGATAAATTCTGAGATATAAAGTGGTTAAAATGCTCCTAATGAAATCATAAAATGGAAAAAAGTACTAAGAGAACAGCTTTTGGGCTTTGTTTTTACATTTGAGATTCATCCTTCATTAGCAAAGCAGCATCTGTGCATTCAGGAAGAGTGATCCAAGGCTACCTTTTACCTGCTAATCATCCTAAATGGCTAGAGAGCAGTATGGAGGGGAGAGTGTTTGAAAAATGATGTAGCTACAACACCATTATCCCATATACATCCAGATATTATTTGTTTTTTTCTTTCTACAGTGTCAGAAAATAAGGGGAAAAAAGTTATGATCGCACATCTGAAAATAGCTATAGTAGAATTTCTTGTCTCTAGAAGGAAAGGGTCTTGAATTCAAT
The DNA here is from genome assembly GCA_013397955.1 of Grantiella picta. NCBI lineage: Eukaryota > Metazoa > Chordata > Aves > Passeriformes > Meliphagidae > Grantiella > Grantiella picta. The sequence goes on from VZRM01007274.1 coordinate 25,730, forward strand.
TTCTGCAAAATACTTAGATCTCATTTTTCTGCAAAAGGTTTTGTCTTTTCAGTTATGTAAAGACAGGCCATGTCTTTTCCAATGTAAAGAGAGTATTTGGATCATAAATCTGTTTTTAAAATGCCATCAGGTCACTATTTTCTGACTCCAATTACTAGTTTACTAAAAAACTACATTTAAAAAGAGTTTATGGCAAAGAGGTTTGGCACCTTTGTTATTGAATTATTATTTTTTTCCTTGGACATTTATACAGAAAAGTCTAGGCCTCTTCTGTCTTTATTTTGCAAGGTTAATATAAAATGAGTGAGGTTTTAAATAAGCAGCTCCCCAAGGACCATATTTAGAAGCCTTTCCTTAGCATTTTCTTGATTAATTTCGTTTTATTAAATATATGCATATATTTTTGCGTTTGTGTATATCTATATTCATATATAAGTTGAGTACAGTATTATATTAAAACTCATCTCGATTCTCTGTACCATGTATTTATCAACTTCCTTTGGTGAAAAATATCTTACTAGAAAATGCACAGTGTATCTGAGGATTACATTTACTTTCTCCATGAAGCTTAACATTCAGCCACCTATTAATTGGTATCCTCATGTTTTTTTCTGTCTCTTTCACTTCAAATTCATTATCTCAGAAAAATACTTCAGCTATAGTGTCTTCAAGTGCTGAACTTCAAATGCAATCACTATATTTTTAACCTTTTTCCCTGTAGTATTAAATCACCTCAATGTTAACTAATTGTTTGTTTTCCTAGGTTTGGTTTGTTTTGGTTTTCAATATCAGTGCTCCTCCTGGTTCTAATCTTAATATATTTCACTAGTACTTCTGTCCTTTATGCAAACACGAGTAATGAAGATGTGATTTAAAAAAAAAAAGAAAAAAGAGGTATCTCCAGATAGATAGTAAGGATCTTTCGTGGATGGAGTGTTGAGATGTTGTAGATTCTTAGACACACCAAGTAGAAGAGTTGAATGAACTCTTATATAGCCACACTAATAAATTATGTACAAATTATGTACATAATAAATTATGTACAATTATGTTGTACATAAAGCCTCCACAAATTCTGTTATGTATGCTTCAAAGAGTGTATGATTAAAAACAGTAGGGTTTTTTTGGCACCGGGAAAGGTTAAAAAATGTTTGAAATAACCAGTCCTACTGTTTCATTTGCAAACGGTTGTGTGCAAGTTTAAGTGGTTTTGACCACTGCTTACCACTTTCCTAATTTTCTCAACAAAATGTAACTTCTGGCAAGATAATATATAGAACTCATCCACATGTGTGATAGAGGTTTTATTACAGCGTAAAGGAACTCTTGCAGTATAAGATAATTTCTTTTAAACACTATGTACCTTTGAAATTGTTTTCCTTTTACTCCAGTGTTTTCCTATGAACTAAGGAAATATTACACATCTCCACAAATCACATGACTTTCATATATTTTATTTATGTAACATTCTACATCATTAAACTATCATTAAAAATGTAAGTTATAGTTATTAATAGAAAAGGTGGAATAGGTGTAAAGCATTTGGTATCACATTTTAATTGAGAAAAGAAAAGAATAATGTGACGATTAAAAAATCTTTAGTGTTTGATCTAATGTTAGTGAGTGTATTTTACTGTACAGGGATTTTAGAACTTCATTAATGCTGTGCCCCACTTCAGATGGTATGAGAGAGCAATCAATAGTCATGAGTAGTATAAAGAGATCAGATACTTGCATACATCTAAGAAACCTGCTTCAAGGGGTTCAGTCACATTGAGATTTTATTCAAATTGTCATATCATCAAAGCCAAAAAGGAAAAAACCTGTCCATTAGCTTGAACTTATGATCTGGAGTTGTTTTCATTATTATTACATTTCACCTGATGATTGTGAATACAGGAGAACTGAGAAGACACTACAGCCAAACAATTAGTATATTTTTTAAGGGTGGTTTGATAAAACAACTCACAATAAAGGCCCAGTGGAAGAAAATTTTATAGTTGAAAAGTGTCTGCTAATACAAGATGTTATTAAGTTACTGTTATTTTTAAAATTAAATTCAAACCTAATCAATATAGAGACAAAATTTAGATTGGTTTAGATTTACTTCTACATTTTGAAACTATCGGATGTTCATTCAGCAGTATTACCTTGGTGTATTTAATGACTAATATTTCAGGTTCCTAATTCTGGATTATATTCCTTCGGAAAACTAAGATAAACTTTTTCTTTCATTCATTTTGAAACCAAAATATCTCAGAAATGCAACATGCTATAATGGTGCACAACAAAATCCGGTGTTCATAGATGCTAGAAAAGCTCCTTGAGACACCTACAAATCCACTTACATGAATACCCAAAACTGTCATAATCCTTCAGCCTATGCCGGTGCCTGAAATTTTAGCCTGATGGAGTCAGAAACTCTCCTTTCTTCTGCTTTATTAACCTGAGAGGACTCTCAATGCCATGTATGGGCAGTGTGAGCCCCGCTGATGACATTCCTGCGGGATTCAGTTTAGCACAATAACTTGCCATGAGATCAATGCGTGTGATGCCCTGTGTGGCAGTCAAAGGAGCTGACGGGATTGCAGAGGTGCTGTTTTCTGTCTGGGACCAGGCTGGCTGCACCAGCAGTGCTAACAGCTGGAGTAAACAGTAGAAGGCTTGGAAGTGATCTTTTAGTTGAAAAGCACCACTGAAATGTGTAAAAATTGAAATTGTAATGGCTTCTATTGATAATGAAATAATGATAACAGACACACTTTTTCTTTCTAGAAATAGTTTCCTAATGAAACCCCTTTGATTTAGATAAGTGCCTTACACATATGGTTAAGGGCCTAAATCATTAAAATGCATGACTTGTCTCTCTACACTCACAGAAATACTGTGGATACTGCATAAAAGCTCTGATGTTTCACTGATTACAAAAAAAGAGAAAATATTAGGTTATTTCATACACAGTTTTTGCTGTGTGCATGTGTGCTTTGCCCTGACATCTTAATTGTAGCATCATTAAATTAATGTCCTATTTCTGAAGCACAAGTTTAACAAAAAGTAATAGTAGGTATTGAACAAGGAATACAGTTTACTGTATTGTTATTTTTGTAACCATTTATAAAGAGGTTATTAGTGGCTGAGCTCAAATATCTTTTACACTTGAAGAAAGAAAGAAATACAAACAGAAGACCGATGTCAAAAGAAACACTTCAGGGGTCAATGAACAGGAGCTCTTCTCCTGCATGTTTTATAGTTCCCTTCATGATTCAATGCAAGAGTGAAAAAGATCAGCACAGGAAAAAAATGCAAGACTTAAAAATACCACATTTTTCTGGTCCTACTTGGTATATGCTACTAACTTTTTGGCCTGCTGATGCTTCTGTTGATAGAAGGCACAGTTTCTCCATGTTATCCTATTTTATTTAAAATGTACTGCATTTTAAGTCATTGTTTCCTATGCTCAACCTTGTTACTTCTTTCCCTGTGTGCCCTGCAAGAGAGAGAGAGAGAGAGAGAGAGTAATTCATTACACAAACCTGTAATACACTATTATGCAAAGTTACTCCCCTTATCAGTGAAATTGCCTTCCATAGAGATGCTTCCAGGGCCACTTTTCTTCATGGGTGAAAGAAGAAAAATACTCAACCAGCTAGAAAAACATAGCTAGTGTAGCTTAACAAGCATTTTTTATATAATAACAGCTTGCATAGAGAGTGTTTTTTCTGAAATGAGGTTGTTTTATCACTTATTAGGATCTAATTGTACTTTCCTACCTCATGAGATTCAGATGTGGTACCCCACCACCCTACCATATTGCCTATTATTCGTAATTCCTGTTTTGAATCTCAAACACAGAGCATGGGGAATTTTGCAGCTTTTAAAGTCATGCTGTTTTTGAAAATGCTGACTCAGGCAACTGAACTGCTCTCTCCTTTGCTTGGCTGGAAGCTGATACTGAGTAAAAGCTGGATGAAGGAGACACAATCACAGCTCTCCAATATTATTGGCCTGAAGAGCTACAGAGCAGCTAACAGGGCAATGGAAGTGATGGCACAATTCTGTAACGGCAGGCTGATGAAGCTGCTCAGCTTCAAATTGCAAAAAGTAAGTCTGATCTCCCCAAAACTACTTTTCATCAATTTTTACCATCAAGTCTCCCAAAAACAACAGGTGTCAGCCTGTATTTAAAATGCCAGCAATCTCCAGGGTCAGGAAGGGTATGACAGTGAGGTGTGGGCTACTCCAACAAGGACACGACTGAATGGATGAGAACGAAGAAGGCAATCAATTGTCAGCATCCTCACAACATGGAGCACAGAAATACTGCTGTCTACTGGTGAATTTGTAACCTGACAAACTCCTGACCAGTCTCAGCCACTGAATACAAGGCAGTGATTTCAATACGCTTCTAAAACGAGAAGGAACAAAAAGGTTTTTTTTTTTCCCCAGATTTTCCCATAGTGCCACTGCCTCTGGACAGAAAAGAACAGGGATGCGTGGTGTCTGAAATTCATACTTCTCTTTCAGGGAAGCACAAATTCTTCTTCTCATAGTCGCAAATGTCACTTAACAGTGAAAACTTTGCAGCACATTTTGTATGTTTTCACTGCCTTTAAATGATAATCAATGTCAATTGCCAGCTCATTACAAACCTTTTTCATGGATCATCAGAAATGCAGTACCTGAGGGGATGGCCTTTCTTATTCTACTGAAAACCAATTGTACCTGCTATTTACTTTAAAGTACAAAATGTAGTCTACAAACTAGCAGACCAAAACAATGACTACATCAGACTCTAATTATTTCTGTTGGGAAATCTTACTTTCTCTATGGACATAAAATTCTCTAATGATCTTTAGCAAGAGAGAATTTAGCAATGACAGTCTATCTAAAGTAACACCATGTTTAGATCTATGGGGTTTTTTGCTTAACATAACAGCTCAAATAAGGGAAGAATATTGCCTTCTTGGAACTCATGCCATTCTCAAAAATTACAGAGTGGAAATTGGATACCTTTATTATGAACAGTTTTCTGCTTAGTAAATTTTGCATAGGTTGGTGAGTTTCTTTTTTGTGAGTGGTGATTTTTTGTTCGTTTGTAATTTTATTGTTTTAGGGGATTTATAATTTGTGTATTTACTTATTTATTGTCTTGATGAAAAGTGAGCTCAGCTCTTTAGACTGTGCCTTTGAGCAGCCAAGAAGTTCAGATGAAGTCAGGAAATGAAACAAAGGTGCCTTTTTGAGCAGTTTATGTGGTTGTCCCCATATTGTAAATCAAAACAGTTCTATGATTTACTCCAGCTTACATGGTCTAAGCCAATTCACTGTGGATTTGTCTAGCAGTGAAGTGCTCAGTCATGGTTACAAAATACCTGCTCCAACCTTAGGTATATTTGAAAGATGTAGATGTTGATAGTTTGAGATTGTTCTGCTAGTTCAATGATATATGAGGAACTGAAGCTCACTGTGAGAAATTCCCACGCTGGGGGACCTAAAACTGTTAGGATTTCTGTTTTGTTTTGTTCTCTGGTGTAAGAGCCAATCTGTGTCTCAGACACAGTGCATGTTCACTTATCACAGAGGAAGTCTGAGATTTAGGAAGCCTGGGTTCTGAGAAAGAAAATATTCCTATTATATGACAGTTCTGTGAAACAAGCAGGTTGTCATGCATTATAACTGAAGTATGCTTTAGTTCAACATGAACACCATAACCCAGGCAATGACAGTCTCACTCAAATATATCAATGGGTAGAGCTGCTGTTTTTCTGACTGTGGCCCTCTTTTTTGAAAAATTACCCCTTGTTACTGAGATTCTTGAGAAGAAAGTGGCTGTGCTGATAACTGGAGCAGAATATAAATTAAACAAGTAAAAATAAACATTTTCATATATTTTCCTTATTTCTTCTCCCCCCCCCCTCCGTTTTTTTATTTTATTTTCTCACTCTCTTGATGCAGGCAGAAAGTGAAATCAGGTACTATTAAGCAAAGGAGATAGTGAGTCTTGGCTATCAAACGGATCAAAATTCAGCCTCTGCTTTAAACACGTGACATTGCAAACACCAATCTCTTTTCACAGTGTAATTTCATCCTTCTGATTACTTACCATAGGTTCTTCTGCCAAGCCAGAAGTATGTACATAATTTTTAAGAAATATGTGCAAATACATACGTGTCAATTGAAAAACGTCAGTCATGGGGGTTTATTTTCACTGTAGTATTAGGGATTTTTTGGTTTCTTTTTAGTGGAGGGGGTTTTGGTGGTTTTGGGAGTTTTTGGTTTTGTTCTTTTGTTTGTTAGGGAATTCTTAAAGAAATAGCCTTCAAACTTGGATGAGAAAAAAAGTCGAATTGAATAAAAACCTATGGTTGTATTTATATTTGGAGTATAGATGTGTATGATAAAGCTTTGTGGAAAGCATTTTTAGCACAAGTTAAATGACAAGACTATGAATTTTCTTCTTAGTTTTTAATCTGTGCAATGAGTAGTAATCCAATTAGTATTTTTAACCACTAAGTTTTGAAGTGTTTGTTCTATAGACATCTCTTAACAGTAGTTATGTCCTGTAATTCCCTATAGATTAATAATGAAGACTTTATATGACATCATAAACCAGAGTTCAACAAATAACAAAGAGCAGTTAAAAATCTAGAAGGCAGGTGTAGGACCAACATGAAATGAGCAGCACATATTAGTTGTAGTTTTATAAAATTAAATCATATTCCATGTGATAGCAGTGGCTTTTCAAAGGCTATTGCTCAAACTACCAGATATACTGAAAATCTATAAAACCTTGGTTGAATTGCTCTGTTTTTAAATCGTACTATTCAAGGGGACTCTCCTAATACCTCAAGCAGTCTAATGATTTTCCTCACAGTCCTCAACAAATTAGCCTATTCTTTTGATAAGTAATCGATCATTCTTGCATCTACTGTACAAATAGAAAAAAAATACTGTTTGATTACTGGAAAGGTGATGGTTGGTTGTGGGGTTTTTTTGGTGTTTTTCCTTTCCTTTTAGACTTTAAAAAAAAAAAAAGACAACAGGATTCCCTTTAGTTTATGATTGCATTTTATAACATCTAATATTAAAATATCTAGAAAAGTGTCAGTTAGTATTCCCTGGGATATTTGATGTTCTGGTTTCTGTAGTACCTTCACAGATGTGTAGAACTTTGGTGTAGTCATTAGAATGTGCTGTTTGATAGATCAACTGACCCAGCTGTGCCAAATGAGATACCTTTGGTTATACCCATCTGTGAGTTAGAAAATTCTTGAACACTGAACAGAGACCCCTGTGAGCTCAATGAATGCTTTCTACTTGTTCATACAATGTACTCATATTGATATATTCTTCATGCAACTGCAGATAACCCTTGGAAAATGCATTCTCCTCTCCTTTTTACTTCCCACTCTTCTGATCTCATTGGGTCTCTGTGCTTCTTCAACATATTTTTCTTCCTGGCGTCTGCAGTTTTGGCCTTTGGTCAGAATGGCAAAGCAAAGCTACGTGGGCCTCTGTGATTGTGGAGCTGAATAAAGTGCTAGTCTAAATGTGATGGTACTTTTTTATTTCAGATTTGATGTAGCTCCTAAGATGTCTCTACCCTGCTTCCATTTCAGTTATTGGTTCTGTGGTAATTGCGCGTTAAGGAAAACAAATGAAGAAAGACAGTTATATATTCAGGAGACAAGAAAACAGTGTGAATTCTACAAGGTGTTATTGTACCTTCTTTGTTCTCTATTTTCAATTCCACTATTAATGAGGTTTGATATTCTCTCTAGGCAACATCTTGACATAAATCAAAAGAATTTTAATTACTCCAAGAGAGACGATTGACTAGAGCAACTTTTTCTTTAATTCCATGTTTGTTCATTTAGAATTTAATACAAATTTTTATTTTAATTACTTAATGTTTAACTGGTTTTAGAGGAAGGCAATCATAACACTAGAAATCAATATTTGTTTTACAGGTCTACAACATACACAGTCTTTGTGAGCAGCCCTTTAACTTTATTTTGAAGTTTTTACTACTGTTTTATTAGAAAAAATGTATTTAATATTTTGCCATAATTAACTTTTCTTCTTTAAGGGCAATTTGTAATGTTTTGTATTTGCTCTGAGATGTGTTACCATCTGGTGTACACTGGAGCACATGCATGTACATATGCACACAGCTACACATACACATATATTTATATGTATATTATATATATACACTAACATCTGATGTCTGCTGCAAAAACAAGATCATTGTGACTGAGATTTGGATTAAAAAGAGATCTGAAAAGGATTCACTGTGACAGGATTCTGAAATGTTCTAACTATAAGTGATTTTTAAAATAATGTGTCAGAATCTTTGTTAAACATAGTATTTTGTTAAGGAAACACAGTAAACATTGATCCAGAAAAAGCCACAAAAATGTTTAATTTATGGAGGTATTGAACTGGAACTTAAGCATTTTGGGCTTTGATTTTTGGTTTCTTAATGTGATTTTTGTTCTTTCTTGTGTACTAGAACCAGTAGTTGCCTTTTTCAATATAGGCAGTATTTAAGAAGGCATTGAGCTATTTTCTACTTTATATTCTAGCTCTGAAAGAATTTATATTTTTGATGTGGCTAATTCCCATGTTCTAATGATTTAATTTAATAACAAATATGACTAATGAAACTCAGGAGCTTGTATTTCATATTTATAGGCACCTATCAGTTCAAATAAAAGAGTTTTTCTAATTACTTTCAAATTATGTATTAGGAGCTTCATTTATCTGATAGTACTTGAGACTGGGAAAAGAAATTTCTCCAGGCACAATCAGTCATGTGACTTTTCAACACTGGACTAGTCAATTGGGTCAAAAACTTTTACTAGAATTGGTAGTTGGGAACAAAACTCAAAGGAGAAGCACTGGTTGTACCATTATTCCGGCAGATATCAATAAAACTGAAAATCGATAAGGGGGAAAAAACCAAACACCAGTATCAGCACTAGCATGGAACTCCATTGTTAATGTGGAATAGTGTAGAAAGCAAGGTTGATTTTGAGAGTGAGAGATTGGATCTGTCCTCAAAAACTGAATTTACAAGTAAACCACTGGCAATTCATGCTGAATTCACATTAACTTCAAATTAATTCATCTTGATTAATGTTGCTATGATGAATATCAAAGACATTAAAAATGATTAACCTATTTATTGCAGCATCTTGCTGACTGGAATAATATTTTGTAGAACTGGCACTAGCGTTATGCATCTGTCTTTGCTATTTATGCAGACCTAGATGCAGAATAATTTGTAGGACAACTGCTACAGTTCTAAAAACGTAGGCTTCATGAGCTTGGCTGTTTCCATGCCTGATTGCAAACTCACTGGCACATGCCAACAGGCTTAGTGAATACCAGTTGCGTTTCTTTTTCTTTGTTTTGTAAGCTTGTGGTATGGTGTACCAATATTTTTTTATTCCTGACTGCTCAAAAGTGATGGACTTAATTTACATGCTTTATGTCTCTTTTTCAAGAGTCATATATTAAAAAAAGGTACATGCGAACCAAGAATTCTTTTATTCCAATTGCTCACCATTGGACTTTAAAAGATACTTTAACTGCTTTGAAGTTATCTAACCCACTCAGTAAGATGACTAGATAGAGCAAAATTTAGATATACTAAATTTTGTATATCTAAATATACATATATATTTATGTGTATATATATATTTATCTGTATCTATTTATCTGTATATAAAGTCTGCAACACTGACATTTGAAACCTTAAGATAGTATTTTATATGATGGTGAAAGTTTAATTATTTCCCAAAAGCTCCTCTTAGTGGAGAAAAAGGTAGTGTAGTTTTTCAATTGCAATAATTAGAAACAACTGACTTTTTTCCTTTTTGGGAGATACTACAAATACTAAGGACTTACATCCATTAACACATTTCTAATAGAAATTAGTTCAGGAGATATGGTTTTGCTAATATAATGAGAAGAACAAAATATTTTTCTCTCAATTCTTTTTTAAAAAAGCTCATAAGAATTTGACATAGAAACAAACCATTTTTCACAAATAAAAGAATAATTCAGGAAAAAGCTAACAAGTGTCTGATCACTGAGTACATGAATTCTAATAATCAAAATGATATTGTTTCTGATGGACATCAGGAAGAATATGACAAATATTATGGTTTACCATTTCTATTATTAAGTACATTTTGGAGGTGAGGAAGTGTGCCATACAGCAGAGGAATAAGTACAAATGTGCTCTAGAGAACTGTGAAAGCTGAAGGGCAGAGGGGATTGTTTGTTCACTTGTTGTTTAATACAGGATGTTGAAACTGGCAAATATATTGTTAAAAGGAATACTTATTTTCTTCAGTTTTAACTCAGGCACCTAATAGTACCATGCTAGAGAGAATGTATGTTCCATTAAACAATTACATTACTTTACAGTGGGAGGAGTTATACAGTTACATGTACAATTTTAAGGACTTTTTTTGCCAGGGCCTGGTGTTTTAAGCCTGCAGTCTAAATTATTCAGGAAAAACAAATTTCTGAAAGATGGTAGAGCTCATTAGAGCCCTGGAGTGTATCCTTCCTGTATTATTAGGTGAATAATCCCTTCACACTACTCCCACAAACTGCTCAACATTGGATATGAGAAAGTGAAGACACTGAAATTTCGTTCTATTATGACATTATTTTGCTACTGAAAGAGGCATGAAGGTAATCCATGTCTCAGAGGTGTCTTAAAGCATTACTGTTCTCGTAATTCTTCTAGAGTTTAGTTAGCCTTACTCTTTTAAGGGAGGCTTTTTTTGATAACTTTGCAGTACAGATTTAAAAAAAAAAAAAAAATTATTTTATTTTATTTTGCTGGGGGGGAGGTAATGGGTCATGACAATGGAACATTTTAATAATGTGAAATGTGAAAGAATTCCCAGACTCACCTCAGAATGTGCTGTGCTGTATGCACCGTGTACATGTTCAACAGCAAAAACTTTGAAGTTAAAAATAAGACATACAAAGGCTCTTTTCATTAATTCCTTTCACCCATTAGATTGTCTTTTGGTAATTCTCATGTTGAGGAGAGGCCTACAACCCACACTTCCCATTTCACAAATGCTTTTCTGTGCTGTAGTGGGGAGGAGGAGGCACTGTGAGGTGAGAAATGGTACAGGGCTGTCCCAGATTCCAATGACAGAGGCCTGGCAACAAATGCTTTAATAAAATCACTCTTTTAATTAAAAAAAAGAAAATAATTAGAAGAGGAATATAGATAGTGAGCAAATGTTGTGCTCCTCGAAATGGTAAGCATCTCCCATTTGTGCAGCATCAGGCAAATCCTGGATGGATTTTCCCATGGTGTGCTGCACAAGTGCATGCTGTCCATCGGGAAAAGCTGTCTCTTGTAGTTACTTGAGCTATTATGCAATTGCCTTACAATGAATCTATTCCTAAATTTTGTTCTTATGAGAACTTCTTGTTGCCCTTCAAAATCAAGGTAAGGCCATGGTTGGTAGCAGACAGGAGCTGCCTGCTGGCTCCTCTCTCACAACGAGCTGACTGAGGTTATTCTGTAGCCAAATCATTTGTGCAGCACATCCCAGGCCTGAGAGACACCCTGCACACACAGCCCAGCACAGAGCTGCCCTCACTCCTGGTTGATTTGATGTGCATCACCAGCTCTCAAACCTGCAACAGTCTTCCAATCAGGATCAACACTGTTCCCATTATTAGGGGGTAAAACCTTGTCAATATTGTAAAAACGGTCAGAAAGGTGGAAATTTGTGGGTTTTGCATAACTTTAAAGGTGTGCATGTGACTGTGAAAATCTGCAATGCTCACAGGACCTGATGTCATTCTGAATAGGCCTACAGTCCTGTAGAGAGATAGATAGACAAGGCTGGAGAACAATTGTGATAATTGAATGTGTTCTAGAGTGCCTGGAGGCAGAAGAATGAAATAAAAACTTACTTTTCTGTGAGCAATTTTTTCTACCTTCAGAAAAGGAGCTGTGAAAGGTAGTAGAAAAAAAATCTACTTGGTTCAGATTATATTTGTTCCACTGGACTTTGCAACCTTTCAGTAACTGGTTGTTCTATTAAATCTTTTTCTGGTTTGTCTAACATGATTTTTGGCAAAGCTCTTCATCATAAAAACCTGTAAACCAAAAGGTGCTTGCTGAGATAAAATATAGCAGGTACAGGACTGAGGTGCAGAGCTTCCTTCTGTTTGGATAGTATTGGATTGTTTCCTTTTCAGTCTTTACTCCTGGAGGTAGAGATGGATCCACAGGGACATAGTGTGATTCTTGGGGATGTCCTGTGCAGGGCCAGGACACTTAGACTGTGATGATCCTTGTGAATCCTTTCCAACTCAGTATATTCTAGGATTCTATGATATAGTTGTTTACTCTTAGTGAGAACATGGGCATCTCAGGGAAATAGGCAATTATATGGAGCTTCTGCTGAGATATAATAAAGATATGCACTACTTTAGAACTTGTTTCATTTTTAAATCCTTTAATTAATGGACATATGGCCTGTGCAAAGTAAGGGACTTTATTTTGTTTAATTCTCATTCATATTTTGATGAATCTGAATTAATTCCTGTCTGAACTGGATTTTCTTTAAGAAAATAATATCAAATCAAAAATACACAATTACTAAAAATACACCATAACTACAGCCAAATTTTCTAATACTTAATTTGCACTTTAAACAAGTGGCATTTTGATCTAGTCTGTACTAATCAATCTACATTAAGTGATAACCCCCACAGAGCAAGAATAACCTGGTATTGATGGCTACCGGATCATGAAGCCCTCTCTTACTTTTCATTTCCAAATTTATGTTATTTTTAGGATGCTACAGTATTTCCTTGAGCTTCTTTTATTGTAAGGTTCTCTTCACATTACCAACATTCACTCTGATTTATTAACAACATTGTTACAATACCAGTCAACAAACGTCAAATGAGAGATTATTAGGTTCCCCTTAATCTTACTCAGTGTTCTCCTTTTTGCTTCTTCAAGGACACAGTTTTTCTTTTTGGGCACAGCATTGCACTGAGAGTTTATTTATCATTGTCTGTGAGTCCTTTTCAGAATTATTGTTTCTCATAGAAAATTCCATCATGGTAGCTTTTGTGATTACGGCATTATTTTTTTTTTTAATTTCTATTACATTATCTTTCCAAGAGAATCTGCAGAAAGGCTCTGAGTGCCAAAGTCCTCTGATTTAGAATACGGCCCTTGCTGACTCTTAATAAAGAAGTGCTCTCCTATGTTTCTCAGACATTATCCCAGAAACCTTCTTTTTTAACTTCTTCAGCCAAACCTGGCACCTGGTACTTCAGTGAGACATTGACAGAAGCCAGAGAATCTGTTAACCTATTTCTGACAATAACCCACTCCATATATTTAAAAATCTATCCAGCAGATAGTATCGTCAATAAGGAATAGATGTGTAAGAAAAAACTGGTTGGTGACAAAGACCTGGCATCCACAAGGCAAGTGCTTTGGTGCAACCCATTTCAGGTTTGCTTTCATTATTTGCAATAAATGGAGATGACATTTTTGATGTACCATGTGACTCTGATAAAGACATGCTATTTAAGAAGAAAATAAGTTCTGCATTTTCCTACTTTTCAGTAACCTGCAATAACAAGAACTATTACAGATTTAACGTTATAATAATTCAAATCTTTCCAAGATCTATCAATAATGTAGAAGATAGTCTTATAAATAGGGCATTCCAAAGTTTTATGTCATCTTTAGGTGAATAAGTAAGTGGACTGTTACTTTCTTCATATTTCTTGATGCTGTTAATTATGTTAACGTCTTGATTCTTGCCCCAAGTTCAACTACTGTAGGCTGCGCCCCTTTACTGCCTTTCTGCTGCCTTCAATAGTAAATTTAATAGTATTCTTTCTTGAACACTGATAAATGTGTAAATATTGAGAAGATAATTTTATAATCTTCTCCTTTTTTCAATTTGACAATCAATTCAATTATAATTAATGATATATCCCAATCAGAAAAGGTAACCAGGGATGTTTAATGCATGAATTCCTAGGAGATGGCCTCAAACACATCAGATTTTAATTCTCACATTTAAAATTCTCACATTTAGAAAGTATTTATCCTTTCTTCTGGTTCTTACGGAATGTATTTACAGAATGAGTTTAAATATTTTGTCTGAATACTTGTAGCTTTTTACTTAATGTGCTTGATTCTTATATGCTGAGGACTGAGCAGTTGATTTTCTAGGTGAACATTTTCGCTGGTCTCTATTCCATTCAAACAACTGAAATCGTAAAAATTACTGGAGTTTCTGTAATGAAAGATGCTAATGAACATTTCTGAGTCTCCCTATCCTAATGTCACCTTCACATCTCTCATGCTGCTGGAAATTACTGACTGACAAGCAAACTCCATTTCTATCTGACCTTTTGGGTATTTTCATTTTTCCTTGAATCACAAGTGCTAATGTTCCTCAAGCTACTCAGAGATCTCAAGGACTGGAGTTGATCAATAGAATTATTGCCACAATCAATCTCTGTGTTATCAAATTCATCTCCCTCTGCTAAGGTTTAGGCCTCCCACTCTCCTATCCACTGCCTGGCAGAGCTGCAGTTGTGGCAACCCTCAATCCCGAGTGTGTATTTGAGCCAGGAACAGTCTTCCTGCACTGAAGCAGGAGAGTTTGAGGCTCACCAGCGCTCAGCACGGTTTGCTGTTGTTATGAGAAGGTGCAGCATAGGCGTCTGACAGAAACTGGTATTTGAATGTACAGCAGCTTTTTAGTCTAATTCTCCAAACTTCTATGTAATAGAAATGCCAAGAAATCACAACTTGGCTTAAAAATAGGAAAGTGGAAATACATTCATTCCTCATAAAAATTAAATATGACGATGCCCAAGGCAGTGTTTCATTTGCAGTTTTTTTGATGTTCTCTGAGGGTGAAATTTTTCTAACAGATTCAAGGTGCTTTTATCTCACCTTTCAAGTATTTAAAGCAAAACCTACATCACCTTGCATATTCTCTTCCATAGTCTTATGTGGTGTATGGCTATTTCTTCCCTAAACCTTATATATGTAAATTCTTCATCTGACACGCTAGTTACTAGATAATCTAAACCAAAATATTTCTCTACCTGCATCCATATATGGCAAAGGTACATCACCTTCTTACAACTCTGGTGTTTCATGATGTGGTCTCTTTTCTTCTATTTCTTGCACTTTTAAAGAATGTAAATGACATAAGTCAACAACAACGTGAAACACCATAGGTGGACATAAGAAGAGGGCTGCACTGTGCAAACCTAGGACCAAAAATCCTGCTAGTACAGTGTCCTGATTTACTGAATTATCATACAGATCATATTAACATCTTAATTTGTGTCTATTTAGTGGTTGTCTTTCTCAGATCATAATTTTTATTTTTAATTATACTAATTCTGAACCATCCTAGGCTTTGGGGCAAATTAATAACATTCCGTAACATGATTATATTTTTTTACTTTCTGAGAAAGAAATTATATTCACCAATTTTGAAATGTCAGGGTAGGAATTCACCTTTCCTGTTCATATGTGCTACAAAACATAATTCATCTCTTGAATATTTGCACATTTAAGAGTGTATTGTTCAAAAGTAAGCTAAAGATTTATACCTCTTCCATGGTCAGTGGAGAGGTCTCTATTGATGTTAAATACTTGGAATGAGCTATCCTCTGGAACTACCCATTCCATATCATTAATCATAAAGGGAGCCAAAGCAAACAGCTGTCATTTATACAACTAACTGTCAGATATCTAACATATTTTTATGCTGTGAAAGGTTTTGAACTTTTTTTTTTTTTTCTTCTGAAATGATAAATGTATCATGACCTACATCAGCTGTTTTGGAGATACATGTGGATAAGTCAGAGCGGTGTAGTTTTTCAGTGTTAGAGATGCTGATTTTCCTACTGAGTTTATAAGTTATTTTAATTTCTTTAACTCTTGTTCTAATACATGTTGTTTTGTTTTTCACCTGAAGAAAAAAGTGCCTGGAAAATTCCGAAATCTTTTTAGTGGCTCTCTAGAAAATACCTTGTCCTCCTCTGGTACGGTTGGTAATTTAAGCATGTCTGTCTCCAATAGTCACAGCATATTCAATCCTCTTGTTAGCAGTACAGAATTCACAAAGGCACAATGTGCAGAAATAAAGTGCTGGTGACTCCCACTTCAACCATTCAGATAGAATGAGATAAGAAATAATTGCCTTAGCCAAATATTTGGCATTTCATGTGCAAATGAACTACTTTATGATGACTAGTCCTGCTGTGTTTTCAGAACAATGATTAAAAATATTTTAAAGCTTAATGTCAGTATTAACTATTTTCTCTCCAAATACAAAGAGAAAATTTTTTTACTTTATGCTTTCTGATAAAACCAGGATGTTGTTTCATGTTGGATGCTGTTTACCATTTAATTTCAATATCTTTGCTGAATCTCTGCTTGAAGTATGAGAAAAAAAGTAATTTCCTTTTTCTTAAAAATGTTTTAGGCATGTTTCTTATTACCATTTAACTATTTTTCTTGGTGCTAAACCCAATCTTTTTAAAGTGTGAAGCCAAATAAATCCAATTATAATACATGTCCAACATCAGTTATCAATAATTAAAGTCTGTGTTTGTTTAACTTAGTCCTTTTCTCTGTGAGATGTTTACAGTGAATATGACAATTGATCAACTTCTAAAGTCAGATTAATTCTCTTCACCTTTTCTAGAATTGCAGCCTAATCTGTGCAAAGTCTGATTCACTCGATTTGAACCCTTTTCAGTTCTTTAATATCCTCTTCTTCTTGCAAAATATTAAGAGCATGGCCTTTGAGATCTTTTAACATTTCAGAACATTTGGGAGTGCTGTTTTGATAATAAATGAAAATCCATCCTCCCAAGTTAACCCAAGTGCTGAATAACCAGTGCACTTGTTATGGACTTTCAATTGCCTATTTTACTTGCTAATTGACTTTGGGGTCCATTAGCATTGCTGGCAGACCTGCGTAATAGTGTAGTAATAGATAATACATAATACTCTATTAACTGGTTATAAAATAGGTGAGTTGAATCACATTTAGAATGGCTGGATATCACCATTAGCATGATTTTGAAAGTTTGGTCTTTGCACCTGTTGAATGTATACCAATTTATTTAAAGTATTAAAAAATGTATCTGAGTACCTCACACATTTTTTAAACAAAAGTTGTTTTAAAAAAAAAATAAATTATTCTAATTTTAAAACAGCTTAAAAATGCAGATAAAATTATTTTAATAAAGTTTTAGGTACCATGAGGGCAAACAAATTAGACTTTTTGCTAAATTTCCAATTTTGGCCATCTCTGGTAAGAGATAAGAATAGAAGTCAAGAAACCATTTTCCTACATAATGAAATAATTAATAATTCTGAAATAATTGTGTAATAATACTTCTGATGCTGAACATGATCTGCCAAATCTTTTTTTTTTTTTTCTGAAGCTTCAGAATGAATGGTTTATCTCAAACAAACAAATAAAAAAATCAAAAAAGTTTTTCATTCCACAGGCTATAAGAAACAGCTGTGATTAATATATCTTCTGCGGCTCCCAGTAGCTTCATATAGCATTCCAGGGACAAAGAAAAAAAATCTTAATGCCCGAGGCCATGTAGAAAACAAGGTCCTTGGAGGGGCTGAAATCAGCTCAATAATAACTGAGGAAAGCTGTCTCTGACTGGAGTGGAAGAAGCAGCAATGGAGAGTGCAAAGATGAGGGAAAGAATATTACTGGTTCTCACTCTGCTTTTCTTCCCTTTATGTCTGGCTTCCAATTCTGAGTTTGCACCTCTTTCTCTCTTGTATATAGGTGTGTGTGATGGGGGGCCTGTGTGATGGACTTTTCTCATCTTTTTAAGATCAGTACATTTTTATTTCATTGTAATGTATTTTTGGCCAGCTATCAGCTTGATGCACCAACTGGTAAAGGCCAAGTGTGAACTTGCTTGCCAACAGAGCTTATGTATTTCTGTCAATTTTTGTCTGCTGAAAACACTCCTTTCTGCAGCAGCCAGCAATAGCGAGAAAAGAAGCCAAGAATCAGATCTTTCTTTCCAAATTGTATCATGTTGCACAGTTAGAACCTGGAGGGGAGGCAGATTATGTATCTCCATTTCCAAAAGACAGAGATTAATTTGAATTATTCTAGTTTTATTTTTGGTTATTTGAAAATTTGTAAGCAGAAGACAAATATCTTTCTTATGAACATGATAACAAACAAATCACAATTTGAACATACTGAAGTACATCTTTTTTCTTTGGCTCCCACTAAACTAAATTGAGACTAGACTTAAAGCTTTGAAATGTCAGCTTTGAAAAGTTAGTAAATATTCTCATCTAATTATCCCAGGGTAGACTGAGGTACGTCCTGCCTAAATGTAAAAACATAAGTGGAAGTTCTGAAATTGCATGAAGCATTGTTTGAAAATACACACTCATTCAAAAAGACATTTCTAAATCCACAGAAGCATTTGCACAGATTTCTGTGAATCAGGAGTTCTGAATCTGGTGTCCTCAAAAAGACATTTTGTGTCATAATACAATGTGGCACACGTGTTATAGATGTTGCTTCTTAGGAAAAGTGTCTTCTAAATGCGAGATGAAGAATAAATATGTGTTATTTAATACTGATGAGAAGAAAGTTGATAATTTTTCTATTTAGTCTGGAAAGTGGGATTTTTTTAACTGTGTTGTTTTTTTCCTATGTGACCTGCAATCTGATTTTCTCAGTTAACAGGAATATCATTGTTTTGGGCTTTATTCACTATGACATTGAAACTCAGCTCTAAAAAAAGAAGACAAACTAGATTTATTCAGTCATAGATACCTTGTTTATAAAAATTCCCTAAAGACCATTTTTCTTTCTGTAAATGTACAGCTGCTCGATGTCATTAATTTTAAATTCTGACCTCTTCATTCTCACAGAAACTCTACATGTCTATGGTGAGTGAAGAAATCAGTATTCTATATATACGATTGAAATCTTAACAAATAATGCACAAATAAAAAAAAATAATAACTGCACAAATTAAAACCTACTTTACTTTCCTATGATTTATCTGATGAGAAATGTCTCATTTTAAAAAGAGATT
This sequence comes from Grantiella picta, assembly GCA_013397955.1. Classification (NCBI taxonomy): domain Eukaryota; kingdom Metazoa; phylum Chordata; class Aves; order Passeriformes; family Meliphagidae; genus Grantiella; species Grantiella picta. The sequence continues at coordinate 44,888 of VZRM01007274.1, forward strand.
AAAAGTTAAATCAAATTGTACATTATTCTCTTGAGCTAAACCAGTTAAAGTCAAAGAAAAAAAGCCATTATATTCCAGATCCACTCAATACAATAAGGACTATAATTGTTAAAATTGTTAAAAGCTCATTTGTCTCTTTTCTGTGTTGTATAATTTTCTTAAAGTAATTGTGCTTTTAGATCACTATGAATTTTAGCTGTGTTGTGCTTTATGTCAGGTTCCACTGGTTGCAAGAAAACTTGCTTTGAGTGTTGGCAGTAAGACAAGAAGCTCTGGAATACAGTTGCTCAGTGATGGCATAGCTTTCCTTTTTTTGTTTTCCATTACAACTCTACAGTTATTGATCAATTTGTAAAAGTATGAGTCCCTTGCATATTGATACATATCACTTTAAAATGACATAATTGATATAACATCACGTTTGACTTTGTACAATGAAAAAATAAAGACTTAGTAATGAAAACACAGACATTATTAGGATACATAATATTGTAATCAGGGAATGAGAAAACAAAACAACTGCCAATACAATAATGTTATGATACTCAATATTTTTCTGAAAATTCCCTGAGTATAGACTATGTGTGATTTCAAAGACATTGCAGTATAATACTTTGATTATTTGATTTTTTTGAGCAATGAACTCCCTTAATTGCATGATAAAACGGAATTTCTTAAAAGCAAGGAATAGGATTTTCTATTTTCTGTTTAAATATAATTTAATTTTATATAAGTTAAAAATTTGAATTTAAATGGGATATTAGAAACTTCTAATTTTGGACACTGATGTCCTTAACTGTTTCTGTATTTTTAGGTTTTTATGGTTTTAGATACATAAAAACTCTCATGCAACTCACGTAGGTTTTTCAGAAGATAATATGCGTTACGGGCTTTCATTTTCTATTGTAGAACCCTGTTTCTGACTGAATATTATTTTTATTTAAGCGTTAGGTAAGTTGTCTAAAAGTTTTCATGCCATGTATTGCTTGAAAATTTCTTTGATGCCAGGACTCAGTGATTGAGAAAATGTTGATGGACAATGAAGAAAAACTGGGTTGAAATTGAAAAACAAGGGTTGTATGTTGAGGAAACAAGACTCTTAGAGTGAGGCATACTTTTATTAGGAATTGTTACAGGTATTGAAAGAAGAAAAATAGAGACAGATTTTTGGGGATGAGTGAAATGGAAGACACTGATTGACTAAGGATAGGGATGTATTGAGAAGTATATGCTTAATGCATATTCTAACTTGCCTTTTTTCCATCTGAATTAAAGGCAAAAAAGAGCACAGACGTTGTTGTGCTCTTTTGTGCTTGCTAGTACAAATGTGAGAATTCTCACTTTGGATGGAATCCTCAGCCTACTAACACAAAGAAGAAATACTTTGGTGCAAGGAGGTAAGATCAAGTGGCTCCCACCAAGTATCCCAATTTTTTTACAGTGTACCCTGAGCATACAAACAGGGGAAAGCCTGAGCTGTCCTGTTCAGGTCTGCACGGGAGCAGAGCAGGGCAGCACTGGCAGAGGCTGAGGAAGGCCAGGCATCCCCTTTAACTGCTGCCCAGCAGGTGAGGTTGTCCCCAGGCTCCAGGAGCTCTCTTTGAGTTCTCTTTCAGTGCAGTGATGAACCTGCGTGGTTCAGGGTAAGCTGCTGGGTCAAAATGGATTAAAAGCACTAGTGGGCTCTTTGCTAGTTGTAATTGCTGCCTTCCAGCTGATACACCCTAACTGCATGGATGCTTCATATGACTTTTGGGAAAACACCAAGCAGGTTAGGTCAAAGCACCTTAAATCACTCATACTGTTCAAAGTATATTCATTAAATTTTAAAGCAACTTAAAGGAAAGATAAAGTAGTAATAGAAGATGACTGATCCAATACTTTCATTTTGAAGCAGATTGCCCTAAAAATTACCCAAAAAATATAAAATATAGGTTTATCTTCCTTTTTCTTCATCTGAGGTGGCTTGGACCAAAGCTTGTCCTTCTCATGACAGTCTTCCTCCCAGTGAGTTAAGTGATGTGAGGGGAGGCTGTTTTCCATCCCTCCACAGAGCTGTGCTACTGGACAGTCAGGATTATAGGTTTCCCCAGACTCAGACTGTGCTCATGGGAGCTGGGGTTCATAGTGAATTTGATACTCTCCTCTGAGAGCTCTTGTCCTCTTCCCAGTTTTATGTGTTTTACCTAATGACAATTTAATGCAAACACATAATTGAGACTCTAGAATTTAGGGTAATCAAATGAGATTTTTACAGTTAAGTTTTATAGCTCTCCATGAAAAACCAAGCTACAGTCTAGTGCTTCCCCTGGGCCCAATTAATCTTGGTTTCCTTTTCAGCGAGCGAACAGCTCCAACAAGAGAGGTGTATATAGGTTGTTTGTAATGGTCTTCTCATGGGAGGTAGGAGGTGCAGGTTCAACTCTCTTGGGCAGGAAAGAAAACAACCTAAAAATCTGCCACATTCTACACACATTTGAGCTGCCAAACAGCTATAAAAAGGTCAAAACCATCCCTAACAATTTCTTTCTTAAAGAACTTATGCAGGAATTGCCTGGCTTCGTGATCTTGCTAATGATTATATACGAGTTTAGAGCTAAGATAATTAGCCAAGTCAAAGCTATTGCAGTAAGAAGTAAGACAGAAGCATAATTCTAGGTGGTAAATCCTAATACTTACCTTAACAAGGCTTTTCGGCATTTTTATTTTATTTTAAAAATTCCATGCAGGTCCTATTCTTGGCTAATCTCTATGTTTAAATCTACTCTTAATAAACGAAATGATGAAATGAACATATAATTTAACCAGCTGGACTGATTTTAAATCAATGCACTTTAACATATTTAAATCCTCAGAAAATATTTCAATGATAATGTTCCTTAACCTGTACACTAAAATGCATATGGATGTGGAGATTCTAAGAAAATTATGCAGTAAGAATTTTATTCTATAAAACGAAAAAAGGAAAAAAGAAAAAAAGAAGAAAGGGGGAAAAAAAGAACAAGAAAAAAGAAAATAAAATGGGAAAAAAAGGGGAAAATAAGAAAAATGAAAAGGTCATCTCCTCAGTTCCAATGGAAAATACTGCAAAGTTCAATGTTAAATATTTACAAATATTTACATATTTAAAATAAATCAAAAATTGGAAACTTTCACCATTCTCAAAAGGTCTATAACCATAAATGATTCATTAACAAAATACACTTATTAAGATTTATTTGATGTAAGGGAAAACACTTCTGCACCGTGGATAACTGGAGGCTCACATCTGAGATTAGATGGATGTGGGATAATAATCAACAGTGCTCACTTGTTTGGGAGTTTAAAACAATATGCATATATAAGTGGCAGATACAGGAGAGCTAAGACATGAGTTATGAGCAGAAGCAGAGTACCTGCAAATGCTGCAATTTTCATAAAGAGCAGATTAATATAAAAATTTTAACTGTCATTTTTCTAAAAACAAAATAAAAATACTGTTAAACATTTAAAGAAAACAATTTTTAGACAAATTAACTTTCCAGCTAATAGATATTATTACTTTCTAATTTCTATTGCCAACTGTTTAACAGCATGCTGTTTATTGCTTATCACAAATAACAATATTTTACTAATAGCTTTTTAATGAGCAATAAATAATTGCTCTATTAATACAAAGTGCTATAATTTGTTCTAGTCTTAGATTCATTCCTCTCCTGCTTGCTATGCAAATTATTTTTTTTAAAGTGATGTTTGTATTATTTTTAAAAATGCAAGCAATTCTGAGATAACTATCTGTTAGATACTTGATGATAGACTGATACTTTAAGGGCATGAAGATGATGTAAGTTCTTCTCCCACTTTATGATTTTGCTTTATGAAATTGCTTACTTTTGTTTTTTTCTCATTGAATTTAGATTTTATTTGTCTCATTCCTTTGGATAGAAATTAAAAAAAAGGAGGTTGAAATATCTACTTATTAGGTCCATCCTCAATGGATGCCTCACTTTAATAAAAACTACCATTCCATGGAAATTATTATGTATATGGGGAGAAATTAAGGAATGACTTCCATAAAATTCTAAGGTAATTTTCTAGTAGTTAAAATATCTGGAAAAGAAATTACTAAGATAAAATTAATGTTATCACAATAAAAACCACATAAAATATGCTAAGCTAATTCTTTGTTTCCCCTCCCCACTGTGCCCCTCTCCACTGTGCCACTCTCAATTTTCAAGCAGTCCTCCCTCAGAAATATCCCAATTATTTTGAATTTTATGTATAATTCTACTAATTCTTCCTCCAGTACATGAACACATTCAGAAAGATTTCATACCCTTTAAGTGCAGCAGAAATGCTGGCTGAGTGAATATTGAGAAAAAATTGAATAAATGCTCCAGATTCCAGTTCATGAATTGGATCTTCTCCCTAAAGTAGAGAAGAATTCGGGTGCATATTTTATATGAGTTTAAACTCGAAATTTCAATGGTCTTAACTGGTGCAAAATTTTTCATTAAGCTCTATACTGAAATAAAAGTCTTATGGGAATATATTTTAAGGTATACTTAAGATGTAGATATACAATTCTCTTCAGTTTTAAGCTCTGAAAACATCATACAAGATGCATGTTTGTGCTGCAGTCATATTAGTATTGTCTTGTTAAATTGCTAGCTGTCCTCAGTGGTACAGTATAATGACACACAAAATTTTGTGTGTATCCTTCTTGTTTTCTGATGAGATACTGTGTCTCCTATGGGACTTCATTTTCCAGTATTTTTATACCTATAGAATTCTTCTGTCTCTAGATGAATTCTCCTTGTGACACCAAATGCCAATTTAGGAATGAATGTATGCTTACAATGATAATTCTGGTTTTGTTTTGAGAACTTCTGTGGATATTTTTTTCCCCTGCTCATTTGTGGGATTTTTTTGTTGTGTAAAATAATATACTATTTTCTTTTTGCTTCTGCTAGAATGCCACTGATCTCACGCTAAATTCTATCATAAAAATCTAATCTATTTCTTCTGCTAACTGAAATCTTCTGGTCTATATTGACACAAGTCTGTATATCTAAAACGACCCTCTCGGGTGCACAGCCATTTTGCCAGATTTACTAAGTGACTATCCCAAATCTGCCAGCTGTTTTGTACCTTGCTTTAGCTAAATAGAAACAAAGTCTAGTGGAGGGAAACAGAGGCAACTAAGGGACTAAAATATCTCACCTATGAGGACAGACTGCAAGAGCAGAAAAGTTGTGGGATGAGATGAAAACAGTTCCATAGATAAAGCAAAAGCATGAGCGAAGCAAAACAAGGAATTCTGTCACCACTTCCCATGGACTGACAGGTATTAAGCCATCCCCAGAAAAGCAAGACTCCATCACACATAGTGTTGACTTGGGAAGACATATTCCATCACTATGAATGTCCCCCTTCTTCCTCCTTACCCCAGCTTTATACGCTGAGCATGATGCCATGTGGTGTGGAACATCCCCATGGTCAGCTGGGGTCAGCTGTCCTGGCTGTGCCCCCTCACAGCTTCTTGTGCACCCCCAGACTCCTCACTGGTGGGGTGAGGAGCAGAAAAGACCTTGACTCTGGGTAAGCTCAGCTCAAATTACTTTTGTATTTGTATTTGAAAAAGATTCCTGTGTTATCAACACTAATGCCAGCACAAATCCAAAACACAACCCCATACCAGCTTTTCCAAAGAAAATTTAAATAAGTTCTTCATACTAGTGTTTATTACTGGTAATAATTTTAATAAAACAAATGTTCTGAAGTCTCTGTTTTTCTAGCCTCCTGCACATCGCTATTATATTAATCCTGTGTATGTCTCCCCATTCAGTTCAAGACTAGGAAAACTTATGTTAAGCAAAAATTCTAATATCATCCATACTGTCTTGTACTTCAATAGGAGTTAAATTTCCTATTTATATATTATTTTAGTGACAGAAGGAAATATCTGTCTAATAATTAATGAAATCATTTTTATCTTAGAACAGCCCAGGTTGAAAAGGACCTCAAAAACCATCTGGTCCAATCATTCATGGAAAAGAGAGCCTAGACAAGAATTTGTCATCCTCGTAAGTGCACTTTAAGCGCTGGAAAACTGTAATGATATTCCCCTCTTTTTGACACATGGTGATAGTTATTGGATTTTGTAATTCAATTTTCATAATAAAATTTTTTGTAAGAGCAGTGTTTAATTAAACTTATTTCTTACTAAGCATCAAACCATTATAGTAATAGTAAAGGGTTGATGTAATGCTGCATTCCTCTTGTATTTCACTAATTGTACACGAAATTAGCTGTCATGTGTCCAGTTTTTGTGGTTTGAAACTCTCAATGATGGAAATACAACAAAAAAGTTATGCCATATATACATATAGATGTGAAATATGAAGAAATTTGCATGCTTTATTTCAAAACAGGTCAGTATGTGCAGAGAGATGCTGCACAATATCCACTGGAATAAGGAGATCTCAAATTCTATAGATTTGAACCATGGTTTCTTACATTTTAGGTGAGTAGCCTGGCCATCATTAGCTATTTGTGTTTAAGTATATCCTGTCAAACATTTACAGTAAAAATTCTGTTCAGTGTATGAAATAAAGTGATGCAGCCCAAGAAAAATAAAGCAACCCTTAATATACTAAAAATACTTAGTGGTCAGAAAACTATTTCCTACATGTTTTCTTATCATTCCTCTTATTATTGTCCTGACAGATGACTTAAAAAAATGTTACTCTAGAATATGCAATTTAAATTTTCTGTGCACACTTAGCACGCCTTTGTGATTGCCTAGGTCCTGTCACAGATGGGCAAACTGCCAGACTGCAGTGCAGGGAGCATAGAAAGCAGCATCAGGCCAGATATTCAGACTTAAAAAGTCCAGGATATTTACCAAATTGACACCCTCTTTTTAGCGTCTCTAACCACAAAATACATAGCACCTGGAGGGGAAAAGAACATATATAAATTTATCAATTTTTACCCTGGTGTAAAGAAGTGGTGTTCTATTTATTTAAATTTTTACACAATCTCTTTTCCAGTTATTTACTTTAGATTGCTGGTGTCAATGAGTAAAATATGAGAAACCAGAGCATTATTATGTCTTTATCAGATTAATTTGGATGTCTAATGATAAATATTCCATTATATTACATGTTCATTTCTCTGCTCTTCCTATTTAATCTTGTCTCTAAGAGCAGATAAAGTAAAATTTATTGGCATCTCACTTCTAAGAGTATTCTGCAAATATAATTTCCCTAACTACAGAGTGAAATTAGATCACCCCCATGCTTCACTGAGTATTTGACTGAGATAATTTAATTTTATATTGTTACTTTTAATATAAAATATCTTGTTTTCTATTAAAATTGTATTATTAATAAATTGTAGCACACAAAACAGCAAATGAAATTCCTAGATCATCTCAGTGAAAGTGTATAATCTCAACACCTGGCACACAGAATTCAGACTACCTTTTCCAAAGTCTTTCCTGTGACTTTTTTAAGCATTTCAAAAAAGAGCATCTTAGCTCTTTAAGCAAGAAACCATACATTCTACATGTTTATTCAACATTTAGTCTCATGTTTACTCAACAAGAACTGCATTAAAATTACAGGCATGCAAGATTTTTAATCATCAATTCAAACCTGCATAATTAAAATATTCTAATTAAAATAGTTAGTCCCTCTCCTGAAGGGCTAATCCATTGATCTGTATTAGTTCTATGTAAAGTCTTGAACCAATGCCCTTCCCAAGTGGAAGACCTATCAATAATACAAGACCAAGAATTAAATGCTGATTGAAGAGGTTTCTAGTTTTGCATGTAATTTTATTAGCAGGTGTTTGTGTTAATAAAATTCTGCTGTTATTTTATCTTTCATACCCACAACCTGCTCTAAGTCTGTATCTAACTAATGGTTCATGACATTTCTCTTTTATTCGATACACAGAACTCGTTCATAATGTGGATATCTCTCATTTCTTTCTCCTCCTCCTCTTTCTGCCCATACAAAATCCCACTAGCCTGAAGGAGAATTTCCAAAATGAAAAGTGTCAGGAGAAAATTTCAGACTGAACAATTATTGTTTGGGAACCAAAAACTATACAGCTAATGTTAGGCAAATTTAATTAAAGACAGATCTTGCCCTTCAGCATTTGTGTACCGTGGGCTGAGCCACCATCTGTGGAAGGTTACATTTCAACTCATTGCACATATATTAAATTAAGTAATAATGATTAAAACAGCTGTCATATTGGGGGTTGGGGGTGGGTGGGTTTCCCTCTGCTTCTACAAAAGTAGTTGTACATGAAAATTTCCAAAAAAAAAAAAAAAAGGAATATTCAACCCTGCTCAACTCTGCTCATTGTTTATATTACATATGAACATTAGAGAATGGTGATCTGTGCAGGCTTAACACAGTTCTAAATGTTAGATAAAGACATTTATAAATATGCTGCTAGAAGCGTGTTAAGTGTTAAGAAAGTGTTAGAGGTGTGTTTAGTATTAAGAAAGTATTTCAATTTCAGTGAAACTCTATTGTGATTTTCAAGTCTCAGACTTGGGAGTCTGGTATGTTGTGTCTATTTTTGTTTTTCTGCAGGTTTGCTTCTTGGCTTGCGCTTGCTCTTTTGACCAAAATATTTAGAAATGTCATCTATATCCCTAAATCCAAGGGTAAACAACCCACTGTAGAATTTAAAAAAAAAGCTTAAAGACCTAAATCTTCTCTAATTCTGGAAAATATTCTACAATATCTTCAAGTGTCAACAGGGTTAAAGGGAGAACAGTAAGTTGGGTTTTTTCTGTATTTTTCCAGGATATCACAGGAAACTCCACTTTATTAAAGAAGATAAAAAATGCTTTTACCTTTCTTTATAAACAGCTCATATGCCAGTCCCTTTTTTCTGATTATCAGTATACTTGAAGCAGATGTGTTTTTTCCAGCTTACAATTATTTTAAAACAGAATGCTTTTATGCTATGACATACACCCTTTTCTTAAATTCAATATAGCAGTATTGCCAACAATACTACAACAATTTCTATCAGTAAGAACAGCCAGTACAATAGGACTCCACTAAAATAAAGCAACAATCATGGAATTTTTCTTTAAAATCTAAATAATTCTGCTGTTTGGAAAGGAACACTGCCACCCTCTGTGCACATATTAGCTAGTGTGGAGGTAGCTCGGCCAGAGCCACCTCCACATCTCTGTTACAAGCTAGAGAACCTAAGATGAAAAAAAGCTAGTGTATCTTTCCCATGCACAACTAGAAGCACACAGTAGAGGAAAAGCAGCAGAACGAAAACAATTCAGGTCAGACAAAGAGAGACTGAATATAAAGAACACGTGGGAAATATTAAATAGAGATTTTGTACAGAAAATTCCATCATAAGCAAGCAAAAATTTTGCTTTTGTCTTTCATTCTGAATCTACTATGCTGGTCCTTGTCTAATGACATAAATATAGGTTTGTCACATAGGTTTGCCTTGCAAAATTATGCAGAAGTGTAAATCTGTAAGAGAATTCAACTGAGAAGTTCAGATTCTGTTCACTTACAGTTACAGGTGGTAGGATCCTTTCCAGAGCCAAGGAATCGTCAGTGTTTAGAATGTTATGGTAGCAGCAGAAACAAATTTCTTCAACTTTACTGAATTCTATATTTTTGAATGACATCACTCTTTACTGTTCCTTGCGTTGCAATAGAAGGAAAATACCCTGAGTGCTTTTGAAACTAATACAAACTGCAGGCTCTGCAGAGGGACTGTCATGCTGGTGATATCTGGGTAATTAGTGAACAACTATCTTAAATGCACTAAGTCCAATTATATGTTTCTGATTGGAAGTGAACAAAATGAATTGGTGTTTTTAATTCTGTGACAAACTGTTAATAAACCTCCAAAAAGTTTAGGAGCTGAAACTTCAATTGAAATGTTTAGTACCCATATTATTCTTTGAACATTTGTATCTATATAATTTAGAAGAAAAATAAATATTACAGGTAATAGTTACCTTAGACACCTTGTTATGGTCATAAACAACCATTTGTTCTCTAATATTCCAGAATCAGTATTATGCTGCAAATATTTAGTAGGAGACATCTTTAGAAATTCCTTTCCTGATGCTTTAATACACAGTTTGCCAGTAGCCATGCAGAAGAAAGAAGAAATCAGAATATCTTACATAACAGCAAAAGCATGAACAAAAGAATAAAATATTCCATGTAGGAATATTTGCATATGTAGGACATTATTAAATTCAAAGCTGAAGGACACTTAGAATCGTAATTCAAAATTTCTATAAACTTGAGTGGGAAAACCACAAATGCATAATGTCAATCTTTAAGAATTTTTAAAATTTCTTTCATGATTTCTTTTATGCACTGGTTTGATGTGTCTAGACTTTAGAGTTATATTATGATAAGATTTAATTTAGAAACAAAAGTTGTTTTGAAATGAAAACTTGAAAGAACTGATTCTGAGAGGAAAATGCTATATTCATTGAGATTTTTCTCAGCAGGAATTTAATGTCATTCTTACTAGAATTTTAAAATTCTTAAAATGAAAACTTGATAGAACAAAATCAGGTATTATTAAACATTTTGTGGAAAAAAAATATTTCTTCCCTGTCATGACAGACTTGTTAAAAACCCCCTTGTGGACCTTTAAGACAGTTTTTCATAGAGTACACCTAGAAAAATGTGCTTAATTGAATTCTTGTCTCATGTGAAAATAGAATTTCTCAAAGGGGAATAAATCTATGTAGTACATGGCATTTTTACTAGAATGAGCTGTAATCCCCTGCCATTATGAGAACAGGACTTGCATAGAACCACTTCTGCTTCAGACAGTCCAATTTTGCAAACTTTCAGAAAATGTGCACGTAACAGCAGAGCAATAGTGTGTTACTTGTAGCAGCATAAAATCTAGGGCAAATACACCTTCAGTGAGACGAAAGGTGGTATTTATGGTTAGTTCTGGAGTTCTGCTACACAGAAATCTGTGTAGTCCCAATTAGAGTTCTCTCCTGTCAGGGGCACAGGCAGTGTTCTCTTACATCCTCCAGCTGGAAACTGGGATCCAGGAAGAAGGAGGTGAACAGAAGGAGTCAATGTCTGGCTGTGTGGATGGTGCCACCCTCAGGGTTTTGATTTTGTGATCTGGGACACTCCTTAGACAGACCAGGCGTGTTGACTTTGGATGGTCACACCTTGTCGCTGTTGGACTGCTAGTGGAGTGAAGAGTCGAGAGACTTTCTCGGGTGATCAAATTCCAAATTTATTATTTATTTTAACAACTTATATAGACTTTCTTAGGTCGTTCAGATTGGGCCAATTCAAAGCCTCCCCGTAGGCCGATTTGGCTTGAACTGCCTATCTTCCAAAAGAATGTTTCAATAACACAAGAACTTTATAAAACAGGAAGAAGATGAGAAAAGTTCCATGGGAAAAAATCTGTGTTGCCACAACACCTGACCAAGGGGGATAAAGATTTTCTAGGCAGCAGCCTGGCTTGATTCATTAGCTGGATTCATTAGATTTGGTGAGGGAAGAGAATGTTCTGAGTGTCAGAGAGGAGCCAGGAATCAACAGGGAAAAATACCTGTAAATGGTCCCAAAGGAATTCCGAGAGAGCTCCTCCCATGAGGTGAAGAGGTCGATATCCCAGCTGAAGTGTCTCTCCAGTGCACAGAGAAGGTGGAATCCCTGCCCAGCGTGGTTGGAACTTGGTCCTCCAGGTCTCTCCCAACCCACGCCACCATCCTAACCACACCATTATAAACCCATTTGTATCACTATTCCTGCAGGACTTTTATTCTGCATTATCATAAGTACTGGAAGATCCTCAACCCATAGTTTTGCAACTGGGAACTTGTGGCGCATTAATAGCTGAATTTTGCTTAGTGGTGACACTGCTGTGGTTACACAGGGAAATTGTGACTCATGGCTGTCCATGACTTGGCATCTATTCTAGCAACACATGTTCCCCAGTGTGGTAGCTCATCTCCCCTGTCTGTGTGCTGTCAGTTTGTTACCATTTCAGCCTGATGAAGGCTACAAGAGACATGACTAGATACCCTTTGTGCATCTGGGAGAAGTACAACACAGTAATAATTCTGTTAATAGAACATATTTTCTATTAATTTGTTTTCATTTTTAACATATGTAACTATATTAAAAAATGAAAACAATAAAAGAGGAAGGAGAATAAATTTATATAGGTAAAAGTGCAGCTTAGTCAGAAATTAAAATCATCATATTGAAATCACAGGTGGATAAAAGGAGTGCTTATTGCTTCCTTTATTCTAGCTTAAATAATTTATCAGCTCTGTATCCTATCTATTGATTCTCTTAGCATGCCAAAGGAAAAGGAATTGAAAATATTTGATGCACTTTCCTCCATTTTTATCAAATTCATGGTATGTAATTGATCCATTATTTCAAATACTAGAAGCAAATGATGTTTGTTCCTTCTCCCCGCTGGAAAGACTACAGAGGATGCCAATGCATTTCTTTAGGAAACCTGGCATTTTTTAGAAGATAATTAATTTTTCAGATAAGAGATGGAGTTTGTACTATCCTTTAGCTATGTCTGAATCTTCAGGAACATCATGAATATTTACTGCCCCAGTAGGCATGATAGTGCAATTCCAAATCACAGTCCTTTCTATATTGTCAAATAGAAGTATTACATCTTTTTTCTTCCCTTGAGTTACCTCAGTATCATTTGCTAGACCAGTAAATACACTAATGTAGGACAAAGTATTAAAAAAACCAGCAAAATTTGCAAAAATTATTCCCACATTTCCTATCTCTTTTTAGAACTTTTTAGACTGATTTTTTTTCAACTTTTCATAAAAGGGAGTGTATCATACTCTTCCCTAACAGAGGACATGCCTAATACAGCAGTGCACAAGAGATGAGGTGCATCTCACTATTTTCTATTTCCTCAACAGTGCCTTTAAGGGAATCACAGCCAATTTATCAGGTTGCTGTTTGCAAGAGTTGGACTTTAACCTGAGTACCTTTTTCAAAATTGCATTTCAGTGTTTATAAGGTCTCTGTTTATGTTTAAGCATCTTGTGCATCAAAAGCACTGTTTTACTGAAAATAAGCTTACTGCTACCATAAAACTGCAAGCCTTTACTTGGAAATGCAGCAGTGATAGAAAAATTCCCCATGCAAACAAAAGAAAAAATCCAGATTTAGGGGCAAATGGAAAAAAATTACATGTTAGTTTGGTGTCTTTACAAGATTTGTTGACGGATAGAATAGAAAAAATAGAAAAAGTATTCTTATTGTACTCTTGCTAAAGTAAAGGTTTCCAGGTGTGAAACCCATCCTTGGATATTATGTATCAATTGCATTGAATGTAAAGGAACTACTCTGACTTATGCTAGCTGGAGATGTTACCCCAATCATTTAAAAAAGAGGTGGGATAGGTCTCTCATCACCACCATAGATTAAATTTTTTCTGTTTGTGTCACAGTTACCAGACTGGAAGAATAATAATACTGGCCGTCTTACAGATATAGTGAGAAGAGTCCTAGCAGTCTTGGGTGTATTATGCATGTATCACCATCACCACAACAACTGAAACAAATGAAGGTAGGTAGCAAAATGGCAGCTTTCTCGGTATGAAGGAAGCACAAGGTGCCTTTCAGAGGATAAAGCCTTGGTAGGCAAAAAGAAAAAATAAAATTCTACATTTCCTCAGAGCTTGCTTTAACAAACAGCAAACTCAGTTTTTAGCTGAGACAAGTTTACATTTGGAAGACCTGAAGAGGAAAGGTGGCTTCTAAGCCACTTGATTGTTCCCCCAATGCTGCAAATTGCAGCACTGTGCATGGAGTGCCAATATAGCTTCAAAGAAACCAGGTGTCACATCAAAAGCACTGTAGTCATAGCAGCACAGCAACTGGCACAGAAAAAATAAAATCCTGGTAAGTAGCTTATTTCAAGGTAAGAAGAGCACAAAGAAGTCTTTTCTCTGCTGCTGTAATGTTCACTGAGGAGATGCCTCTTGGTTTGGGTCAATACTGTGCCTGGGAGTGTTTTCTGTAGTACTGAGGTTCCAGTAGATGATGGAGAGAGCAAACTTTTTGTGATACCTTCTTATCCCCTCCACATGCTTTTTGTCAGAAAAAGTTGGAATTAGAGTACTTGCATTTTAAGGGCCACTGTTTCACTTCCTGGAACATTTTGATACAGATAGAAAAATTTCTTCTGTTAAAACCTATTTCCTCTACAAATACAAATAGTTTTGTTTTCTTATAATTTACTGTTTAAGACTCCTCACAGTTCTAACTCAGATTTTCCATAGATAAATACAAAATAACATATGTTGGAAGTCATTACATAAGCTTTTTCTCGCCCCTAGATTTTTCTTCTGACATGAAAGTTTTTAGGTATCCTTTGAGGGCAGCTGTTGTTTCTTTTAAGCCTAAAAGTGCTAAGCAGCTGGGCCATGGACCAAAAACTAAGTACAAGCATGCCTCTTCTTGCATTGTTGAAACAACTTAGAAAACTTAGACATTCACATGTCATGGAAATAGACATGCAATTTTGGTGTTCCCACTTAAGTATATTGTGTAAAGATTTTCTCCAGTTACATTGAAGTATAAGGTTTCAAGACCCTCTTACAACCTTTGGGTGCTGTAGAATATTATAGATCATATTGACTCCCCTTGGGAAGCTATGCAAAAAAAGTTCATTCAGGTAGCAATATTTCTGCTGCTATTTTATAGACTAGAAGTCCTTCTGTATTTTTTTCAAATGGTTCTACCAATTCAAATTTAGATTTTCTCACTCAAGAAATAATAAACTATGGAACACTCTTCTGAAATATCTTTTTAGCATGTCAGATGTCAGTAAAGAAAATAGACTTATACGGCCTTAATTCCAGTGAGGCTAAATGAAGTCAGTAGTACACCATCACTAAAGACTCAAATTATACATCAGATTGTTTAAATATCTTAAATGGTGAGTCCAGCTCTAATTTTCTTTTTAATGAAAAAAAAATCAAAACTGCAAACAAGAACAAACAAACTAAAAAACATGTCTTTTTTCATTCTGTTTTCTCATTTTCAAGGAGAAACAAACAAAAGAAGAGCCACCCTTCTTTTACCTCCCTATACATCTTTACCATTCTGGAATTGAAAAAACTTCAAAAATAATAAAAATAAATCAAATAAAACTACATCTATTGCTTCCCAGAAACAGAGGTTTCAAAGTCATTATAAGAGTTATAGGCTAACAACAGAATAGTAAATTTTTAACTTCCATTTTTAACTTTCTCCTCCTGCATTCTGTCTCCATATACTTTGTATACCTAAGAAAGAGGCTGGGAGAGAAACCACAACTGTGTCTTTTTATTAGCAGCAATCCATTTTTATTCAATTTGTATGAAAAGAGAAGTAAAATCTTCATGTCACTCAAATAATTTCACTAGCCAAACTACAAGCTCATAAAAGTCAATCCTCCTGACAAAATTTTTAAAGCACTTTTTCATTTTGTTTAATATGATTTGTATTTTATGGAGCCTTACAACTATAAAAAGTACAGGTAGTTTTTATTACTGAATCTGAGTGAGTTTTTTAAGTTAATGAATTCTTACAAGACTAATCTCTTTACAAGAGTGGAATTTTTCCTGTATGTCAGTGTGTGTTTCTTTTCTGCTTGCTTTTATAGTGAATTATCAACAAATAATATTCAAGGAGCTTTTCTTGTTAATGAAAATAAATTGACACAAGACTATTTGTTTCTTTTAATAAGGATGCGACTGTAATTTTTTTCAAGTGATAACATTTTGAGCAGCACGATCCTTCTAAATAATTTCTTCATTAATAACTGAGAGAGAGGAAATGGTGTGCAGGTCTGTTAGATTTGACATTATCATAACTTGCTGACTGATCTTGAGCAGCATTTACAATGTGTTCCTGGAAACCTTTCATCACATGAGTAATTTTTACTCATAACTTGCTGTATTAGAAGTGCCCCTTTCAAGAACTGAACTGCAACAAGCCCAAGTGCAGCTGGGAAACCAACAGGAACCATTGCATGAGTTGAACTAATGGGATATCTGTGGCATAGATAAGATTGTATGGCTTCTGTATCTTATTTGCCCCTCAAGGATTACATATGTAAGAAGCATGAGGAGAGATGGATGTATTACCCTTAACAGTCAAATCCCTGAAATTAGTTAAGTTTAGAAAATTATTGTTAATTTTTGTGTGTGGCAGAGGGTTCCAGAGGAAGTGAGTTGCTAGCTAAGGATTTGAGGATCATGCCCCAGGTTCCTGAATCTCAGCTATTTGCACAGAGAGAAGGTATGCAATTAGTTATCTAATAAATACATTTTAAGCATTTTGGAAACCTCAAATGAGAGATAATTCTGGTACCTTTGTTACCTTGGGTAGACAAAGATGCAATTCTCTTCACTGCTTCACTTTCTTTTTCAAACTGCAATATTTATTGTGTGGCCACAACATTTTTAAACATCTGGCAAATCACAGTTAGTGATTACAATATGGTACATGCACACAATTCAGCTCAAAATATTATCAACACGTCTTGCCCTGTGTGGACCTTAACCTGCCAAAAAGGTTAATACTTGTTCCATAGTTATGTCTGAGTAATTTTACCTCATGAAAAAGGAATGTCACCTAAAATGGAAAGGTTCAGAGTCCAATGAAACCTAGGTTAATCCAATGAATGGGATGAATTCAAGTGTTTGATTCATCTCTGTTGCTGGTACTGATGTGAGACAAAGAAGAAATGCATTTGCTACACTGGATAATTTAGCAGTACATGGTAAGGTTTTTGGTGGTGAATATCTCAGAATGCAAGCCTTCTTCTCAGCCCTGTGATGGCTACAACAAGGACTTTAAACTAGGACAATTGGGTCACTGAACTCCAATTATCTCATGGTTCTCAGTATGGATTTTCCTCCAAACACACTTAAACTCTGTCTCTTGCTTATTCTAGAACGTGTGCTATCTGCATATTTTGATTGGAGCCTGCAAAGTTTGAGAATAGAAACGTTTTTCTCAGAATTAATCTCTAAATAACTACACAGAAAAATATCTCAAAATTACTACACAGAAAGATGACGTTTCTTACTCTGGAAAGAAAGAGATATATGATTTAGAAGTAGGACCCTTAAGAAAAGGTTTATTTATGAGTCAGATGTTTCAGAACATGAAATAAGTTTCCATTTTTACAGCAATTATTCTCTCAGTTATTTCTTACTTGATTTAATTATCAGTCCAAGGTTCATTGATTACCCATTTCACTTTGATGTGTTTTAATTATATTGTATGTAGAATAACACTAGTTGAAATAGACAAAGATATTTTGGCTCTTTCCCTTTATCTTTCTTAGTCATTTGGATTTAGACTTTCAATCTTTACACATTTCAGTAAGCCTTTGTTCATAGGCAGTGTTCAAATATAGCTTAGAATAAGGTCTGAAGTTCAAACGAAATCAATAAAAATACTTGTAGACATGAGTAAGAGTAAATTATTGTCATTGTGTTTCTTCTTGGTTGGTTCTTTAGGTCCAAAATAGCATAGGGAGTTTGTGGCAACTAAAACATAATGGACATTATTTTGCATTAAAAGCGCCACTGGATTTTACTGTCCTCTCTGCTAACTGATCATGGGTTAATCATGATCATTAACTAAGTTCTTAGTTACAGCACAGGTTCTTGCTATAAATGAGAAATTAGATGCATTGGGTACTTGGAACAAAGAGGACATTAAATGAAGAGTAATGCAATCTTCAGAAGAAAGATGCCTCTTTAGTGAGATGCAAAAGTGCTTAAGCCAGCTCAGCTCCTCCTTGAAAGTCTTAAAGATTCTTATGCAGCAGCACTTCTGATTGTGTGCATGACCAGCACAGTTTAGTTTTAAGGTTACAGGTTGTACTCAAAAACGCCTCTAAGTCTCCTGTGCAGTATTGAAATGGGAATTTTAGATATTTAGGGTATGACCTTCTGGTACTGGATGCCACGTGCCCACCAAAGCCAAAGCTTTGTTGCATACTGGGAAAGCTTCTTTCAGCTCCTTAAAGGAGCCACTCCTGCAGCCCCTGGCTGCCAAAACCTTGCCATGCAAACCCAATACTGCTTTGCATGGATGGAATCTCTCCTTCATAAAAAATATAATTCCAAGTATTTGCCTTCTAGAAACCAAAACAGAAGTGTTGTAGGGAAAGGCACAATAATTTTAATAATGTTATGAGCAATTCTATAAATGCTGCAGAAATGCTACTTCTCTGAATGAAGGAATATTATTTCTCTTATTCCTAGTAATATGTATCTAAATAATATGTCAAAAGCTGATTTTTGAATGGAAGCCATTTTCTGTTCAGAAGTAATTCCATTGTATTTGGCCAAAGCTATTTTCTTTCTCCTCTGTGAAGTCTACAATTGATAAAAGCCTAAACAACAGGGAAAAAATATTTTGCTTTTGAAAGACAAAATAGTTTTTAACAGCCACTGTGAAACAATATGAACCAGATTCTCAAGTTTTCAGACCACACACTTTGTGCTTTCTTGCAATTTGCAAATGACCACTAACCTTTAGTAGGAACCTCTTAAATGAATACATGACAATCTGAGTTTGAAGGACCTGCACTCAATAAACAGCTATTAGATTCCAGGAAGTATTAGAAAGGGAAGGCTGAGATTAATTTTTATTTTTATGTGAGTGTGCACGTTTGTGTTTATTAGAATTGTAATGATTTGATTTTTTTCTGACTCAGGGAAAGTTTGCATTGAAATTGGGAAAAAAATCAAGAGTGGCTGGAGAATTGTTTCTCAGCCCGTATTAAATTCTTCAGAAGGACTGTCTTAGACAGCAATCAGGTTCAGTGTGTTCAGCTTGTATTTTGAAAATATAAAGCTTTTCTAGAGTAAATAATGTTTTTAAACTACACAAGCAAGGTTAGAGTAATGCATCCAGGGCTAGCACATGTATTTTAAAGGCAAAATTTATCACAGAAATAAAGCCAGAATCCTTTAGAAAATGGGAAATAAAATCTTACACTACTTCAGCTGTGAACTCTCCTTGGACCTGAACATATTTTGGGCCTCTATACACTCTTCATGGCTCTTAGATCTAGAAAAAGCTAGAGATTGAAACTGTCAGCTGCAGGTAAAGGGAAAAAAAATTGACACCTTGTCTTCATGAAAAACAGCTTTTCTATAGTTTTCTCATTTAAAGAGTGTTTTTCATTAGTGAGCATATGTTCTTACTCATATGCATATGGTTATGTAGTATTGGACACATTTTAAGTATGTTCTCATGCCAAGGTCAAAATTAACATGTTTAAATCAAATTCAGTAGCTACCAGGCAGTCAGTACAGAACACCCATAACAGCAAGACAACAATTTGCTATATAATTTGTAAACTAGTATTACTATGCTCAAGTATTATCACCTATTATAAGTTGAAGAAAATGGATGTAGAGGGTTCTTAAAAAAGTTTTGTATCTGACAGCTCCTGATTACAGACTTTTAGTAAAAAACCTATTAAATATATTTAGTTACAAAACTAAACCTATTAAAATGTTGTCAATCCATATTCATATTTTGTTGATGGTATACCTGCAGTTCTTTGGGAAAAAAAAAACCAAACAACCCAGCTACAAGATAATATATAAATGTTCCCTCTGGAGAGATTCAACATATATGCTCCTGAACATAGAACTAGTCTATGTACACTCTTCTCATTCTCCTTACGAAAGTTTTTAATCAAATTCCTGTGTTGATCTCCATGCTCCAAGAGCAGCAAAGTTCCAAATAAATCACAAGAGAAAATTGTAAGTCACAACACCAGTTCCCATCTTGTTGTCTTCAACTCCTCACGTAGCATGAAATATTAAAGTTGATGGAGTCACAAAAACAGAGAAAGTAAAAACTAGGTTTGTGATGAATAAAAAAATATTGTTCTGTTTCTAAGTAGGTCTTTTACATAACTATTCAGAAACATAACTTTTGATGATGGTAGTCTATTTTATGAGTAGATGTTTCCTGTTTTGTTAGTATGGAGAAAATAGCTGTGATACAAGAGCAGGATAGAACAGGTGCAGCTGGAGGTTAAATGCATTTTAGTGGATTCTGACAAGCAATCCATAAGCTCAGCATGAAAGCACAATTGGGTATATGCAGACATACACAATGTATGCACATTTGAAGGAAAATGTATTTGCAAAACTAATTTTGCTGTATAATCCTATTGCAAGAACTATCATACTGAATATGGACCACATTATTTCAGTTCCTGACTGACATTCAATGGGGGAAAATACTCTGCATAAGCGATGAAGTTACAATTGTGCTTTATGACGAAAGTGACATCACAGCTAAAGCAACTGCCAATTCTCTGTGCAGATATTCCCTTTTCGTATCTAGAGCAACCAGCATATATAGTGTTAAAATATTTAAAGTGTACATAAGAATTTGAAACATGAAAGAGAACCTGAATCTGCTCCTCAAGAAGTTGGTGGGCACTATTCAGGGGTCTGGATATATAATGATTTGTTGGATTATATAAAACAAAATGAGATCCTTGGGTTTAAAGAGATTGCAGTCAGTATGATTTTTGGCTGGAGATCATGGGGATTATGTCTAATTCAAAGACACAGTTCAAGGAATGCACATGTTTCTAGCACTGTCTCTGGTATCACCCAGTATATATTATTAAGTTGTATGTTTTACAATGTTTTTAATGTTTTTTGTTACATTAAAAATAAACATCCTTAACACTGAAGGCAAGATAGTAGAACTCTGAATTAAGATCAGGTTTTGTTTTACCTATAAAATAGCTTTAAGATTTGATTATCAGTGTTTTCTCCCTCTAAAGGATTTTATTTGTATTGTAATTCAAATGAAATTACACATCTGTATATATATATTTCTGTAAGAAACAAAGAAACCAATTAATTGACTCAATTTTCAGCATGGGAAGATGTCAGGGAAAAGAAAAAGCAGAAAGGGAAAGGTAGCAGTGAGTGGAGACCATATTTTGACATGCCTGAACATTATTTCTGTTTGAGTTTGAAATCCATCCTGCAATTCTACCAACATAACCCTTGTGCTCAAACAAAACTTTGAACAAAACTCAAACAAAACTCTGCTCATATACTGTATTTCTGCATGAGAGGGCTGAACATAACATCTGAATATCCTAGGTTATGTCCAGCTCAGCAGCTGGTTCTTCACAATGTAACATTTGTCACCATGAACTGTGTCTTTAGCTGCCCCTTGTCTTGCTGTGTGTTATATTTTGTGCTGACTTGTAGAAATATGATGGCTTCCCATCTGGTTTTGACCAAACAAGGAGATTAAAACACAGGATATTTATTACATTTCACAGGCTACCGCGTCTGGCATCATAATCATCATCAACGTCAAAGAAAGAAAAATATCTTGAATTTTTAGCAGGGTAATAACACTTTGACAGGGCTACATCTATGACTAGATCTCTTCAGTACAGTCTGTGCTGGAGAAGTGAGTGCTGAGATGATGAGGACTTCTGTCCCAAGCCTGCATTCTAATGACTGATACGGCCCTTGGTTCATGTGGATGTGCAAACAGATCCACACATGAACCTGTGTCTTATTAAGTCTCAGATTTACACTGCTCTTCTGCTGGCAGCTTTGCCAGCGTGTTGACCAGACAAAGCCTAAACTTGTCAAAAGCACAGAGAAGCAAATACACAGCACTAAGCCTGTAATGAATATTTAAAGTGTGAATGTACAATAGCCATAGTGGGGATCAGAAAGGCAGTTTCTGTCATTTGGTTCAAACGCTCAAAAGAGATGACAAGATTCATCTGGATAAAACTGTAAACCAGAGGTGAAGTTTGATAGACTTTTGATATACCCCTCTGAAAGTAAGTTTTCTTTGCATGTTTAGATCTAAGTCCACATTCACTCTCTACTCTGGCTTTATATCAATCTTTTTTACTGCAGTAAATGCTGTAAGGTAAACCACTTTGACTTAAATTTTTGATTGGTACTACTACAGACTACCAAAATAGACATAAAAAACCTACTTTTCTTTCATGGACATGAATCACAATTATTTTTAAAATCCGGATATATTTCAATGAATTATTTAATTTTGAAAAAGTCTTAATCACCCCTCTCCCAAGTGTTTATTGTCACCCCCCAAAACAAATTTTAAACTGATGTAAAACACTATTTTTAAGTTTTAAATCACAAAAACTGTTGAGACTTCAAGCAACACAAATTTTTTAAGAAAAAAGTTGTGCCTCTGTTTAATATTAGCATAAAGGATAAACTTGACAAGTTACTCATGCAAAATTCCTACTTGAATAAATATTCAACAATGCTAATAATGATAATGAGTCAAATCTTAATTTAAAAAATATTCCTGACCTTTCTTTGATTTTTTTTCCTTCATGAAGTGGTCAAATGGTGAAAAGATAATAAATTGTTGGGAACTTTTCTTTACTCATTTTGTTGGTTTCTGGTGTTTTCCACACTCTTGGAAGTTATTGGCACAAGTAGTTTTGCTGATCTCTATAAAATTATGTCTTCTCACTTCACAAAACAGAACACAGTGCTTTTGAAAAAACAGATTTTACAAGATCACAGACTACTATTTTATACATTCATATTAAGCTTCAGAAAAGCAAGTGGCCATTGTAAGCAACACAGTGCACTTCCCTTAACTTATTCTCTATTTGTTTCAATGACCACAAGAAGACTGCCTTGTGCAGGGAGAATTTAAGAAGAAAATAACTAATTAAACTACCTCACCAGTGGTAGCATGTTTTTAAAAAAATAGCATTGAGTCATTAACTTCCATAATTTTTTCACCATCGTGTTAGTTAAATTGGCTAATCTTTATTTTCAATTATCTTGGTCACACTAAAGAGAAGAACCTGACAGACCTGAATCTAACTAAGGACTGTAATTTTTGGTAAGGTTAGTGTAGAGCAGAGTTTTCATTTATTTTGAACAAAATGTATTGCTCTCTGAATTTGCTGTAATGCTATTTATGAATTGATTTTCATCATGAAAATTTGCTTTCTGAGGTTGCCAAAAAAGTGCATTATAGGAAATAGGTTTTTTTCACAAAAATTTGCAATTGTTACTATATTTTCTTCGCTTCTGCTTTGCCAGCCCAAACCTGTCCCAATATTGTCAGAGCATATTCAGAATTGTCTGAACTAAGACGTGACAGCAGTTTTCACTATCATAAAGTGTTACCATTATAGAATATACATCTGGCACATAACCTAAAGGGATCAAAAATCTAAGGTAAATGGTAAGCAAAAGTAAATGTGAAATGTCCATACCAGTTTCTGACAGCACACTTAAGAAATCCTCTAGAAATTGCAGCGTCAAATTAATTTCAGTACCCAAGAAAGTCTGGTACTTGTATCACTGGAAACATCAATTTGCTATGGAGGAAATATTGGCTTCTGTGAAACAGACTGGGGAACTAATCAACATGTTGTATCCATGGACCTTGCAAAAGTGATGTTTTTCTTTCCTCTGTCACAAGTCGTTACATTTTCTATAGGGTTATAATTAACACGGTGAATTTCTGTAAGCAAGCTTTGACCACTATTTGCTACAGAAGCTGCAATTTTTACCATCATGACCACTGATCATGATAAGTTGAAAACCTGCCACATCCTATAAACTGAAAAAGATGGAGCCATGCCTGTACCAGGATAGGAGAACTAGAGCTGCCACCCTCCTGCTACAACACCTGAATATGACTGACTGCGACTGACATTCTTTCCTTTGGCTTGTCAGTGAATGTTTGGCTAAAGGCCAAAATATACCTGGAAGTGAAGATTTTAGGGCGACATATAGTAAGATTTCTTAGAAAGTTCCACTCTGCTTTTCATTACAGGGTAGATATTTAAAACCTGTTTGTCTCGCTAATTCAGCAGGTTCCACTGACCTGACTATTTTTCCCCTTTAGAATCTCTACCAGATTTGTCTGTAGTTAGTAGTATCCTAAAGATGCTGTACCATTTGTGGCTCCAAAATCTTGACTAATTCCTGATTTCCTGCTGTAATAGAAGCTGCATTCCAGCTTGAAATGGCTGTTTAACACTGATTGTTGTAGTTATATGTAATATAGATCTGCACACAAGGTGTTTTGGTCAAATATCATAGCTGGTTATGATTCAATATCATACATATATTAATAAATATTAAAAATGCATTGTACTTCTATACCTTTATATTTCCAATGAGGTGCCAGTGAAAACAAGTTTAAGGAATGAGAAATTTCAGAGATTAAACAATGTGACGTAACAAATACTACATAAGGAGGTAATAAGTTTCACTCTACCTCAAATAAATAGCTGCTTTTTTACCAGACTGCTGTTTTGTGACCTGCATGAAATGAATATCATATTGTCATAGTTTGGTGCCTACACCCCAGCAGAGCTATAGATTTCACTGACTGGGCTCTACTTTTGACAGGCCCAGATGATAACTTGGCTTTGCTTGTAATATAACTGGCCTATTTCCTGGACATCTATATTAGATTCCTCCAGAGCCAAGAAGGTTTTGTTTGAAACTGAAATTTTCAGTGATGTCATTTTATAGGTGTTAGTTAATATATAAACTATGAATGCCTGAGCAAAACATCACACCTTATATTGGCTCTAAACATATAAAGGATTGTAAAAATTTTACTACTGAATAGATTCTGCTTATTCTATTTTTCCTTTAACCTTTAGAAGTCATTCTAACAATGGCAATTGCAGCTAGATACTTATTTGCTATTGATAGCAAAGCTCTATCTGTAATCCTGCTCAAAATCTCTGGTGTGATACATTTGACATTTTCCCATGGCTCTCATCAAGTTCGAAACTTGTTCCAAACTTATGCCCTTATGTTTTTGTCGCCTTTTTCTAATCCCTCTTCTCAGACCTTGGTGCCAATGAGTAATTGGCAGGGTTTTTGGTCTCCTGCACAAGTAGTTACAGGATTTGCTTTCCCAAACTGCTTTATTCCTCTCTTGGCACAGGACAATGTGTACCCTTGGCCCTTCACACAAAAGCATGGATCAGCACCAGCAGCAGACGATGAGGTGATAGCAGCCGGGTTGGCACCAGAATAGGCAGCATCAGGAGCCTCAGCAGGAGCAGAGAACACTTTTTGTGCTCTCAGTGTGTCACAAAGCCAACATGCTCTCGGTATTCTTGTGTGAAGGAGGCTCTTCTGGTTTGATTAATTCTTTCTCAATTTCTCTCCATGGAAATTTTTATTTAAAGAAGGGAAAGAGGATGAAAGCTATTTTTTTAATGTCTTTTTTTAAATATATTTGAGTCCTACTATGCATGTTTCTGTTGCAGAAGTACTTTGTAAATGAAACCCACACACTTCTTTATATAGATCAACCACTGTAAATGAAATTAATAAAGTGGAACAGTACAAAAACAGAAACTGGAGATGAAAATAACAGTGTGAAGTACTTAGTGCTTTCTTTTAATGAAAGAAAATATTACAGTGGTTTTTCCAAGCCACTTAAAATTTGCCAAGTGAAACAACTCATGGCACTTCCCTAGTGAGATTGTTCTGCTATTTTATAGATTTCAGGACATGCGTATTTGATATTCACTTTATATTTTCACCTTGAATTTTACCATAAGCAGAGTTTTTACCAGCTAAATGTATGTGGAGTGAACCCTTTAAAAATTAAAGATTGCCTCATTCTTTTTGGAAAAATTATTTTATTGCAGGAAAATTCTGGTGGAGTACTAGGTTGAATCAAATTCCTACTGTAATAAATTCATATAAGTCAGAAAAGTAATGAAGACTGATGGTGACAGAATTCCAGAATTTGTTTAAAACAATATTTTTTTAAAAATCACATAAAGTATGATTATGCTGTGAATTATTCATACAGTGATGTCTTTGGTCTTTCACCAGATCTAGATATTTTTACATTCAGTATTCTTCAAAACAATTTCTAACATTTCTAGTTCCATAAAATAAGTACACATTCATATGAGTGAGACAGTTTCAATACAAGTGAGAAATAGCTGAAATGCCTTCAATATGTTTTCTCCCAGTTCAGTCTGAACTCACTCCTACCTATAATTAGTCACAGATCCGTGGCAAATGTTGCTGGTCATCATGCAATTCAAACAGATAGGATTGAGTGGTATAGTAGGAATTAAGAATTTTGATTTCATTTCACTATTAATAAATCTGGAAATAAAAGTCTCCCATTGATTTCCTGCAGGTGCTTGTATTATTCTACAACACTTTTGCTACTTATAAAAAAGAAATTCCTTAAAATTTCTTTTCTAAGCAGAGGAAATTGGCTATGTAGGATGTCAGCAAATGAGAAAAATATGGAATTATGTACTTTTTACAAAGTAATTTCTCTTATGATTTTATTGTATCATTCCTTCATTCTAGCACAGATATAAGCTGAGCAAGGTCCCATCTGAGATTTTATAAGAAAAAAGCCCTATGAGTAATTATACTAGAATCAAAGGTTCAGAGCATAAATCCCTTCTATCTTTGCATCAGCATAATTTCTAGAACATTACTTATGGTGTGTCAAGGTGTGAGGGATGTGTCTTGTTCTCTTACAACACAAAAAAGTAGTTGCCACCTGTGTCTTGCAACATATCTGTAAATAACAGATTGCACCAATTATATTGGTGTTCTACTGCCATGCAATGAAATGAAATGCAGCAGTGAGTATGATTTATAGCAGAACACACCGTTTTGGTTTATTCAGCTGATAAGCAGAGAAGCATCAATTATTAAACTGCGTCACAAGTTATGGAGAGGCAAATAATCAGGACTTGATTGCACAAAACAAGAAAGCTGTGGCTAATTTTATATAATGATATTTGCCTAATAAAATGGTATGTGTAAAGGTCAGCTTAGTAATCGAAACAAGATTTCAAGAGAAAGAGTTCCTTTGCCTATTTGTACAGGCATGTAGACAGTAGAGTATTGAGTTTTGAGCAAAATCTTACCATTACCATTTCTTCAAATATGAGTTTAAAAAAAAACAAGCAAAAGCAAATCAAACCAAACCAAAAGAATTCTGTAGCATGTATTCTATAGGGAAAAAAAAAAAAATCAACAGTTCTGGAAGGGTGATTTTGCAAAGATGACTAAACCAATAAGGAATCATTTCACATAAAAGTCCTAGAGCGTATTTTAAAATACTGAGTTTAGAAACCATAGTAAATCAGGATTGACTTCTGGTACTCCTTTTTTTTTTTTAATGTAGGTTGAAATTAACTTAAAGAGTATTTATATTTTCCTTCATGCTTCTCTCCCCACTCCCCCACTCTGTTTTTCAGTTCATTTGAAGAAAAAATCAGAGATGAGTAGATATAAAATTTTTCTTTCCATATTTCCATAACTTAAAAAACTCCTATTTTTGTCAAGACAGATGTTTTGTCTTTAACACAGTTCCTAAGGTTACAAAATTCTTCAGTACCTTCTGTACCAAACCAATATCAACTGTAAGAGTCTCAAAAATAAAGTACTTGAGTGAAAAGAAATAACACAGAAACATGCCTAGAGGCACATCTAGAGCTGCAATTATAGGGGAATCATTTCTCAAGGTTGACAAAATTAACATGAAACCTCTAGGTACAGTAAGGAAAGCAAACAGAGGCAAGGGGGAATAAAATCAGTGACTCTATGCCTGCTGTAGGATGCTCACTCTTGTCTTTTATTTCATCCTATGAGAAGGCAGAGGGTTATCTTATGAAAGCAATGAAGGATACTGGACCTAAGATGATATGGGTCAACCAGGAGAGCCTCTCCATTTTTATAAAGCTGGTAGTAGTCTGGTCTGTACTTTCATGCTGATCCCTGGGAAAGAATTTGTCTTGCTCTACTTCTTGATTTCGTCGCAATTGCTTTACTCTCTGGGAGCAGTAGAATCTCACATAGTTTTTTCTGTGCTTTTCCCTTCAACATTTTGTCTTTGTAAGCAGCCCTAGTGCTGATGGCTCTTCCTGGAAATACCCTTGCTGAATTTCTCCTGCTTAGAAAGTTTTTTTTTTCCCTTTTCATATCTAATCACAGCATGTTTTTCTTTAGCATAGGGGTCATTTCATCAGTTGTAAGACATCTTTAGTCAGCCTTTAATAAGAGCAGAACTCTTATTCCATATTATGATCTCTCAAGTTTTCTCCCAGTGCTATCACTGCTTTCCCTCACTCCTTTGTTTTCTCTAAGCACAAGATGTTTGGTTCCTCTCTGCTTTATCAAGAGTCAGAAGTTCCAAAGGAAGAAGAACACAAAGAAATTAATATCTGAGACACTCAGAACTATTTCAGCGCTTTCAACAAGGACTGCAAACTGTCTTGTTACTTAATGATGACAGCCCCAGTTCTCTTTCTGATGGCCCTTCACTACTTCCAGAATTTGCATCAAACATTTGCAAATCTTCAGAAACAGATTTAAAATATTTACAAGGCTTTGAGTGTTTTACATTTCCTGTCACCTTGTAACATTATTGATTTTGAATGTGGCTGTTCGCCTTGATTTAGCAATGCTTAAAATATTTAATGTCTATAGTTTGCTTTGAGTGCAACAAAACGAAAAAAAGAATCGTAAAGGAATAAAGAGTAAATTAACACGTTTCTAAAGAAAAATAGCTTATAGCATGTAATATAATCTCAAATAGTGCTCACTGAACATGCCTTTAGAAAGACTTTTTGGGAGATAAATTTGGGAGCACATAATGAAGGAAGGATGAAGAAATCAGAAAATCTCTTCCAGTAGACAATGGACAAGAGATGTAAAATATAAATGATGCTAAAGGGTCTTGTAGTAGCTGTACTTTCATTAAATCAGAGTTTCTAAAGATCACAGTGATAGACTTTCATTATTGATATGATTACTACTGCTACTCTATGCTTGTATACTAAGGGTAAGATTGTTGCCCATTAAATATCTGCCAGATATATAGGTGTGCTCTGTAGCACTGTCTGCATATGAGACACACCAGGTACTAAATCTGGAACAAGTTTGTACACCAAGCCCTTTATAACTTGTAGAAGAGAGTAGATTATGCTATGAAGAGTACATTTGTCAAAATATTCCTCTACTCCAAACCCTAGCAATTAAGGTACCAGCTGCTTCTAATTTCATTAGGAATATAGGAAAAAAGGTTTCAAACCTTTCATTTTGAGATCTATATGTTTTTTAATATTGAGCATCCCTACACACTTTGGAACCTGAAAACATGTTTGGTGCACCAGAGTAATTGAGCTTGGATACCCACACTCTCCCACCCTTCTCCCTTTGTGTCATGTGAGATCTGAGAAAAAAAGTGATCACTGCAAACAGGGAACTACTAGACCTTGGAGCCCACTATAACTTAATACATGCTACCATAACACCCTGCAGTTACAGGGTTTTTTCACAGTAGTTTTTGCGAATGGGTCACAGGAAGAAGAAGATCAACTTCCTAGTGCTTAAATCACTGGTTTGTTATCCAGTTGTTATAAGTGATTGCAGCTGGAATGGATTTTTTGCCTTTCAAATTTGGAAATTTTTGAGTTTGCACCTATCATGACAAACAAAAATCATGAAAGGGGCAAAACCTTCCACGACATATCTCTTCACCAATTTGATTTGTCAATCTATCTTCTCAGGGTCCACATGAACCTCTCAGGAAGAGATTGTAATATTTAGTATGTGGCAGAAAACAAGCTATAAAACAATAAAGTTGGGTAAAAAATATTTCTTTTCTGTTAGCCAGTAGATCATTGAATCCCATTTTTCCTCTCATTCTTCCAGTATCCATAAATGGTGAGCTGTGGCAACTACAGGTATGATGTTGCAATTTTTATTATAATGCTTTCAGCATGTGCTTAGAAGTACAGAACTGTAATGAGACTGTTTTAAGAACACAGGCAGCTTGAAGTGGTTCTTATTGTCTTTAGAATCTTGTAACTTCCTGAAATGAAAATCAGGCAGAAGAAAAAAGAAAATAAATAAATAAATAAATAGAAGACATTGCAGTTAGTACAGTCAGGATCCCAAAATTGGTGTTTTCTATCCAGTCTATCAATCTACAAGTCCAGCCTAGCAGAAAGTAGTCAGATTCACACTTCCAAGTGTTTCTAAACAAGCAGGTTTGAACATGCAGGTTTGATGAAACTTTTCTACAACAGGTTTATTAATTTCTGAGTGATAATGTATCAATTCAAACTAATCCATCATCAAAGTAGGAAGAGCTGATCTTTTATCCTGTGGAAGGGTGTGCATGAATCAGTAATTACAAAGCATTGCTCAGCTCCTCCATTTACTTTCATCTTGTGAAGAGATTAATAGCCATCCTTGAGACACCACCTGCTTCCCATTTATCAAAGGGATGCCAGGGGCTGGAAGTTCTGCTGGATCACGAAGGGCAAGGCAGGGTTTGATGAGCTAGCAGCACCTTTGGACTCAGGGAGGAGGAGGAGGAGAAACAAGTGCTAGTTTGTACACCTGATCCTCCCAGGCATTCCACCCACTCATTATCAGGACACAGGTGTTTTCTTATCCATCTCAGCTTAGCTGGTTGCTCAGACCACAAGAGACTGTGCTGTTTCAAAGAACTGTAGCTTAATTTTGTTTCAGTGTCTCTCCCTTTGCTTACTTGTCACATCTCAACAACAGGTAAAACTTTTTGTAACTAGAGTATTGTGGGTCATGGAATTTAATTTTGGAGGGCCGTTTTACATTTTATATCTCTGTTTTCTATGACTGCATCAGATCCATGCATCTTTCATTTTAGCTTTAAACATGACATACTTCTATGTCTTTGTCTTCTGTTCAAAATCTCCCCAAGGTCAAAACCAAATATTTAAGTACTCTGAGGCATTTCCTTTGGATTGTTTTTTAATTTTGTTGTTGATGTTTCTTTTTTGCCATTTCTTTTCAAATATGAGTAAAAGATTGACTATCTTGGGTAACATGTTAAGTGATTAGTCTACAGTTCATCTGTCATTTATATTTGTCCAGACTATTGAAAAGTTGTTCTTTGTTACCTTAATAAAACCTGGATTTAACTGTGTTGTCAACTGCAGTGAAAATGGTAATATTGGACCCAATAACTTAAGAAGTATGAAAAAAATTCACAATTGCGGAACATTGAAATTATTAATGGTTTACTGTCGATGCTGATAACATAGATAAATGATTTAAAAATTTACATTTATATACAAAGAGAGTCCCACATGGCTTAATATGCTTGAGATTTTATAGAGTTTTCTATATTTATATTCAGTAGGTTGCACAAAATAATGTTTTGGATATTTTTCCAAATTTCCCAGTTTGGATTCCTTAGTTGCAGCTCAGCTACCAGAGTTCAGCACCGTATAATCCTTTATATATTTTCAAAGAGAAACTCAACAAACTGCTTTTTCTGATGGTTAAAGTGTATATTTTGAAGTTCATCTATGTCACTATTTTAATTCATTAGTGGGAGAAAATTTGAAATAATAATGGAAATTTTAACTTGATACACAGTTCACAAAATATTATTTTCAGATTCTTATAGTAAGTTTTCACAGATGAAATTTGCATTGCGTTATTCCAGTCATGGTATGAAAAGAGTACTTCTATGCAC
The DNA here is from genome assembly GCA_013397955.1 of Grantiella picta. NCBI lineage: Eukaryota > Metazoa > Chordata > Aves > Passeriformes > Meliphagidae > Grantiella > Grantiella picta. The sequence goes on from VZRM01007274.1 coordinate 76,491, forward strand.
TGTGGAAACTGTTATCTGTTATTTCAACTGAAACCAAATAATTTTTGAAATATCATTACTGAATATTTTCTTCAAGCAGCCTACAGTGAAAATTGCTTACAGAAATGATCTGGCAAGATAGAAAAATAGATAGTTTGCTTCATAAGATGAGAAACAATCATGAGTAGTAGAATAAGTAAAAATAATTAGTATTACATTGTCAAGATTAGTCCAGTCCTAAAGGAACTCGGTTTTAGGTTTTTTGTTATTGGTTTGTTTTGGTTTTTTTTTAACACATTGTGAAACTTGACATGCAATGAGATCTTAAAACAAGGTCCTTCAAAGGAACTCAATTTGGAATAGTAAAATTTTGCAAGTTTCTTTGTAATTTATTTCTTCTCCATTAAAGCCTGAACTAATATAAAGATTTCTTTTATTCAAAAGGTAATTTTGTGAGGTTGAGAATCTTAGGAACTAATATATGACTACCCATAAAGTCATTAAAATTGGAAATACTCCTCTCTCTCTTCCATGGCATATAAGATCATCAAAGCAATATAATAGAGAATAGATATCTGAAATATACCTGTTTTCCTGCTTATGAGTAACCATATAATTAGCTGTAATACAGCTCTTGTTTATGTATTTTAAATTAGTCTTGTGACAGGAAACTTAACAATAGGGAAGACTGATTTTGTTTCCTGTGTTCTGGCCATGCACAATTCACTCGAGGCACTAGTATAATCCTTCTAGAGCCTTCCTCATGCCAGTTTTCTCTTGTTATGTTGATGATTTCCAACATGTTTCATGTAGGTTTAGGGTTTGGGGGCTCTTATCTAGTATACTTTGTTCTTGGAAATAAAAAGACAAATGAGATAATTATGTATAATTTTGCTTTTATTGTTATCCAAATTACATTACAGTACATCCCTGGGCAATAAAAGTACTTAAGTCATGTGGATAATATTGTAATGAATTTTCCTGCGTGAAGCATATGTAAAACATAATTTCCGTTATGGTTAGTGAAAATGTTACAGACTGATGGTTTGGTCAGGGAAATCTGAAACACAGAAATCCTGCTTTGAGTGAAAAACAGGCAAATTATAAATTTGCAGACAACTGATTTGGTACAGTTAGATTTTTTGTTTTTCTTGTAATGGATGGGAAATACTTCATTATTTCATCTCCTATTGCACACAAGTATTAACAAATATTTTGTATGAAGCTGAATGAAGTAACTGCAGAGAAGCTTTGTGTGCATAATTTCCTTTGACTAGGTCTCTGGCAACTGTAACATCAGTAATCTGTTTATCTGGTGTGTAGGTACAAATGCTTCTTTTCCTTGTTAATTCAGAAATTAGTCTTTTCAGTTTAGACGCGTTAAAATCACTGGTTTTGCCTCTCTTTCCGGAGTTATTCATTATTCAGATCTGCATCCCAAGCAAGAACTCCACATAAAACTAAATGTTATGGAAACCCTGACATTTTATTTGCTCATTAATATTTAACATATTAAAATAAAAATAGCTAGCAAAAAAAAAAGACCTAAAGAAGAAGTGAAGAGTGATCTGCAGCCTAGATAAAATATACCATAATAATTTTGTACAGTTTTTGTTCTGGACCATATCACCAATTATGTGATCTAGAATTTGACTTTATGTAAAATCTTGGCTTTAAAGCATTTTGAAGCACTGTATTCACCATTAAAATAGAATTTTGAGATCCAGGTGAAACTATGCATAGCATTCAGCTGAATTTTTCAAATTTCAGCCTAAGCAAAAATGACAAAACAGCTGTAAAAGCAACGTAGGAAAAATTAGCGTGCTTCAAATTTGTTATTTGCTATGCTTTTGTTTCATGTAATTTCTCTCAAAAGACAAATAAATGAGCAATTATATCACAAATTTTAAAGATTAATAGAATGTAACGATCTTGATTCAATAGACTTTGAATGCTCAATAAAAATGTCTGAAGACTCAAGAAATATTTACTGGATATCCCTAGAGGAGTTAGCAAATAATCTTTCCACAAAGCTGGTATTCTCCAATATAAAAATGTATATAGTGCCTAAAATATTAATTCAGTTTCAGAGGTACGTTAAGTAATATAATCATTCTAATATGCACTAGTAAGATGCTCACACTGAATAAATGAGGTTTTGTTCAACTCTCCTCTTTCTCAGCATCAGTGGAATTTGGCTTGTCACACTTGTAGAGCTGCTCCTTTTGCCTTGTTTGTGTCTAAATTGCAACCACAGACCATGAGCAGGATACCACACTAGTCACAAGCAATACCTGGCTAGACCAGATCCAAACAGTGCAAGAATATTTCCCTTTTTAGATGACAAGCTCATTATTGCGTGTGTATGTGATAACAGTGTATGTTCAGTTTTGAATGAACGTGATTGCCCAATAGATTTCGTTGCAGATTTCTATTCGTCTAAAGACAGTCTGGCCTATGCTGGTTTTTTTGGGTGTTTTTTACATGTTTTTACACAATTCTAAGCAGTCAAATTTTGTCGCCCCTATACAACAGGTTGCTTTCTCCCATTAGGAAGTTCTGTTTTCTCTTCAACAGAGAAAGGGTGCAGATTTCTAATAGGGAAGTAAAGTCTTCATTAGCGCAGCTGAGCCATGGACATGTCCTTGTGTGCTGGGCTGATCTAGGCTGGATGCCATGTGTCCCCCAAGCTGCTCTATCACTCCCCCAACCCAGCTGAACAGGGGAGAGAAAAAAGAATGGAAAACAACTTGTAGGTTGAGATAAGGCTGTTTGCTACAGCCAAAGCAAAAGTCAGTGTTCATTCTTCGTCTTAGTAAAGCTGACTGATGAGTCTTTTCTGTGCATTATTACCTAAATATTTCTAGGGGTTTTTTTCAAGTCAAATATTTTTTTAGTCAGGAAGAAAACAAGCCAAAGTGAGAAATGTGATTCATGTTCTATATTTTAATGTTGGTTATGTTTGAGGTTTACAATCAGCGTTCTAGTCACATAAGTTTGATTTCGGTGGTGCTCTGACCAATTATTTTTTCATGAGGATCCTTCACTAACAGTTGCAATGACTTTGTCATGGGCAACTACATTTCTACATTTTTCTCTCTGCCAAAGAAAAGAATCTTGACTCTAAAATTAGATTAGTTCAGGGCTAATTAATATTTTTTTCATAGGTAAGAGCTACTTATTATTTTTAATAATACTTATAAAGACTAGTTGAAAAAGACACATAGGACACATTCTAGTGCTGTAAAACCCTTTCAGAGAATTTGGGAATTTGGGGCTGGGGAGTAATAGAACCTGTAAATATGCATTAGAGGTTCTTTCTACACTAGTTACCAGTTAAAATACTCTCCTGGATTTTCCAGTAGGGGGAAACTGTCAGTGATCATCCAGGCTTTTGATCACAGTAAAAAATTCTGCCATGGCAGGCAAGCTGGAGACATACATTATAATGCTACAAAAATTGTAAGGAGAGAAAAAGGAGAATTCTTTCCTACATTCTCATTAAGCAGACTCTGGCTGTTGATTGAAATTACTGCATTTAAGAGAGTTCAAATCCTGTTTTTGCTACTGCCCATTGTTTCAATGATCAGGCTGTTTTTGGCACAGCAAAGCAATATGCACCTTCTTCTGACAGAGGCACTTTGCCTTTCTGATTATTCACATATGTCAGACTTCATTTGAAAGTACATTATCATAGGCATATAAATGTTCCTGAGAAAAGCTTGGGAAAGGAATGCAGAGTATTCTACTATGAAGAATAGACTCTGGGGGGAAATATTCAAATAGAAAAAATTAATAAAATTTACTGCTTTTTGCAAATCTGTCTTCTTTTATGGTTCTTATATCCTCATGACAATAGCAACTCTCTTTTTTAATTAGTGAGTTGTATGACTCTAATTTTGCCCTTTCATGGTGAAAAGCTGGCATGTTTGTATCACTTCAATTTTGGTGATAAGAACCCTTATTGTACGGACTTTTTCCCTTTGTTTTTCATGTTGCTGCCTTCTGGGAAATATTTTAATACATGAAGCACTGGGATTAAGGCAGCTGAATTCTGTCTTTTGACTTTTTGCCAGCCTGAAAGTCCTAGAGTCCACAGAACTGCAGGCTGTCATATGAGAATAAGGCCACTATTCAGAATGAAGGATGATTAATGTCCCTGCTCTGCTGCTCCAAGGAACTGACCTTTGCACGGGTGAAACCCAGTTCAGTCCAAAATGCCTAACTCATCTTTCATGAAAATTACCCCTCACGGCCACAGCGTGGCCAAGATATTGAATGGTTAAATGAATCACAAAATGATCATTTTATGAATAAGTGTAAGCTCTCCATGTATAGATTTTACAAATAGGAGCTGTGTAGGAACAGAGGCAAAGGAAATGTGTATGTGTGCAAGAAAGAGAACAATGTATAATACATGGTTATTTTTCCTTTCTCTCTCACGTGTTCTTAAATTGCTCAGCTGTAATATTAACAATTACATGAATCATGCTACTTGATCTTAACCTTCTCAGTTGTTATATAACAATAGCTTAGGAGCTTTATAAATCACTTTCATTATGGCTGTGAAACTGTTCAATTATTCAATTTTTTAAGGACAAACTATTTTCTGCATCTTCTTTCTACTGCTTTCAGCAAATTATCCCGACAAGTCTATCTCATACTCTGGCATTTCAACATCTTAACAATAATGCATTTAGAGCTCGTTAATTGTTTTTTTTTTTACAATTCTTTGTGATGTTTATACCTCATTCTCCAAGCATCGACTCTATGGACTTCCTCATAAGCAAACTCTGCGTAAGCAGTGTCTGCATCCAGTATTTCCAGGAGTTATTTGTTTCCTCTTTCATTTCTGGGAAGGTTTCTATCATCTAAAGTCATTGGGGAAAAAAAATTATGCCATAAAAAAGCCTATCAAGTTAGGTTAGCCTGTCAGGTTTAGTCAATACCAGAACAGCCAATGGCAAAAAATATTAATGAATTTAATTGTACAAATGGAATCCCTAAAGGTAGCTGTGACAGTGACAGATAACTTCACATAGAATAGACATATAGAAAACCCAGCCATTAGTAGTGAGGTTTCATTGCTGTAGAGAAAACTTTTTCTCCATTCAAAAACCTCTATTTGATAAAATTACATTTCAATATGCAGAATTTTAAGTTTCCAGTTTAAGTAAGTTGTGAGCTTACTTAAGTTATTAAGTTAAATACATAAGTTATTCTTATCGATATCTGCCATAAGACTCAGAAATAGAAAAGGAAGAAGCTGTACAGCTATCTAGATTCTAAATACCAATGGAAGCTTGCATGAATTTATCAACTCTGTTTTCAGTGGTATAGTAACATTTGTATCACAATGGAAATAAAGGGTTAAAGAATTTGCCTATTCATAGTTAGGAGAATAAAAAATAAATACCAAAGTCGTTCAAACTGCATTTTTAAACTAGACCTGGGCTGACTGAAAATTCCAAAGGAATAAATAAACACCTATATCAAAAAGCATAAAATCTTATGGAACTGAAAAAGTATAGCCTCAGAAGACTGCTGAGAGAAGTCATGCTGCTTTTTGGGACTTATATTGAAATTCTGATAGCTTTCTTTTTTTCTGATAAATATTCTGTAGGCTTTGCTTGTTTCTTTCTACAGAAAAGTTAATAACATTTTTTTTCAGAATTTTTCCGTGTAATGACCACTTGTGTTCCAAACTGTAAGTGCTCTCTCTAATATGGCTGCAACAACTCTGACAGATATTTTAAATTAGTTTAAATTAATTTAGATTAAACTGAAATAGTGTGGATTTAGATTGGATATAAGGAAGAATTTTTTTTTTTGTTTGGTTTGCTTGCCTGGCTTTTTGTGAGGAAATCCTTGGATATTCCATTCTTTCTCTCCTTTACCTTACCCAGAGATTTTAGGAAAACATACAAGTCTTCCATCTTCTTTTTCCTCTACCAGAAGTTCCACATAATCATTTACCTCAGTCCATGTTGATCATTAATTAACGCTAGAGTGAGCTCAAGAAAAGAGAGACATTGAAGCAAGAAGACAGATAGCTGTGCTACTTTGTGGCTCAGAATTATGAGTCCAGTGCCCAAACTGCTGCTCTGAACTGTCCCTGGGCTTTGATTAAGTGCATATGCTATTCACTTACTTACTTTTCTGTAATACCTTTTTGAAAAACTGACTTTGTTTCAGAAAAACCATTTCTTCCCACGAAACATTTTTCTCTGTGTTCTTTACATAACAACCACTTGGCTGCAGATCTGTGTCAGGGACTGTGCCAGTGAGATCCATCACAGGGCAGGGGCAAGGGCAGGCTGAGGGTGTCCTGGGGAAGGAAGGTCTGTGCTGGCAGAGGCTCCTGCAGAGCTGCCCTCTCAGGACCACAAGCTAGACAGAATCACAGATGGACAGTCAGCAGCCAGATGTTCAGGAAAGCAAGGATAAGTGGTAGTCACTGTGATCTCTGAATGAATTTAGCTAGATCTCTTCTGTGTTAGATATGTTTGAAACTAGCTTCCAATAGTTTTTGCTGAATGTCATATATGAGGAGAGCCAGAACCTGCTCAGAGCAGGTAATTTCTAGCTCTCCCTTGTTATCATGCCTTCCATACCCACACACTGCACCTCTTTTAAACCCCTAGTCCTTCATCGCCCCTTCTTGTTTCCTCCCAAGCGGAACAATTATTCCCTCTATGATGAAAGAAGAAACAACAGTCACAAAATTTAGTTTGCAATTTGACATTGGTACTGACATTGTGTCCTCACATTGCAAATAATAGTACTAGATAAACTGCTTAATTAGTCATGAAAAATAAAGGTCTCTCCTGGAACTTTACTCCCTATAAATTGTTTATAATTACATTTATCCACACCAGTCTAAGCGAAATAGACAGTTGCAATCATTATCCAAAACACAGGAAGCATATTTACTTTTAAAAATGAGTATTTCATAATTTAACAGTACTCTAAAAAAGAATTTAACACTCAAGAAAATTGTTGACAGCCTTGGAAATTGATTTGTGTCTATATCTGCAGAGGCCACATCACTAAGAGAAGTACAAGCTTCCATCATAATTCTCTAAAAATCAGGCAGCTAAATTATTTGCTCTGCTCCCTTAGTGGTCTTTAATTAGAAAATTATACAGGAAAAAAGATTATGGAGCTTAAAGCTCCATGAAATGAGAAAGTAGAGATGGAGGGGAAGAAGTAAAGATAACTGAGAACACTTTCTTAATTATTAGATTTCACAATTGTTTATGATAAATTTTGTGGATTTATCGATATATACGAGTTAATGAAATAGCTTAATGAAAGATACAGGATAAAATAATTTAAATAATCTTAAATTTTTTTTTATTTTAGTGGAACGTTATTCTTGCCCCTAAATATTTTTCATTACAGATATGGAGACTACTGCATCCATAAATTTTACTTGCTTCTCAGGCTATCTATATTAATATATTTTTCAGAAATCCAGGATCTGGTTATTTTGACTCTGGGGATAGCATAGTATGAGCTGTCTATGTGTTCCACCGCATTTCAAACTAACTAATTTTTGTTTTACTTTTCAATATAAATCACAGACGACAATATATTAATTTATATGATGTCTAAGAAACCTTTGCCTTTACTTTTAAAATCAGTGATTTGCAGTGGAACAACATCGTTTGTAGCAATGCAGAACTGAGCAGAGCCCCAGCTCCAGAACATGCAAAAGGATTATTCAATGATTGCTCTGACCATTACAGACTGCTGTGATAAGACAAAGTTTAAAATCTGCAAGAATGAAACAGACTTTCAAAGACTTTTTCCCCCCAAAAAACAGCTTCAAAAGCCATCAGACAAGAAGAGTACATATCCTTAAAAAAACCCAATTAATTTATTTGGCTATAATAAATTAACTTAGTAGGGAAATATAAATACACTTAAAAAACACAATTTGAAATCCTATTAAAATCTAGAGTTATCCAACCAATCATTTAGGTAATTATTTTGACCTCTGTAATTATTTCATTAAAAAAGGATTTATGCAAAAATTCCTCAAGTAATTTAATTTTATTAGTGTAACATAATAAAGCAATCAGAGACGATAACAGCACCAGTGACTTTTTTTACTTAGAGCAAACAAAATAGACCAATTAAAAGCATAAAAATATACAGTTAGCATTTATTATTATGAAAAATGCTTTATAATTAGGGGTCATATAAGAATAAACATATGTTTCCAACACACATTTATTTTGCACTTCTCTATGCCTCTAGTGGTGGTTTGAAAAATACCAGCAGTACTTCTGTGAGATGTGCTATGGGCCTTGGGAAAGTTAGGAAGAATTCTGGAGTTTGGAAAGATGGGAAGTGTTAGGTTGTAAAATGGGAACTGGAGTTCATCTGTATGTTTTTGTTCCATGATTATGCAAGTATACATATAAAAGATTCACAATTTACTGTAGGAAAAAACTAGTTCATTCTTATTACTTTTTCTTTCATTATTTAATTTTAATTTAATTGGGTTTTTTCAAAATTATTTCCTCTAACTCTTCTGTGAATTGTTTGATTCTGCACCTTCTGGAGAGCAGTGGAGAGGATATGACATGCAAACATATGGATTCATCAGAGGTCACAGAGAAAAATATTCCAATCTACATATTTTAGCTGCCCAGCAAAGTGAATGGGTGAGAGCAGAATACTGTAAAGAGGTTACTTTGTCCAGAAGAGTTTAGGCTGTGAAAAACAGCTTTATATGTTTTGCATATTTGTAAAAAATCGAATACAAATTGTAAATGCAGGTACACATATGTTCACAGAAAAAAATACTTGGTAGAAAATCTGTTTTCTTGTAGTGGTGAATGCACCCAATAATAATAATTTAGAATAAAGCTGTCGATGAAGTAGTGTAATGAGTAGTGCAATGAAGAGGCTTTAACTCTACCAGCTTTCTCTCATTCTCAATTTTTACTTTAATACTGATTCTTCCAGTGTCACAGTGAATAGAAACAGAATACATCCAGAGACTTTTTTTCCTATTCACTGTAAATGCTGATGCTTTCTATTTGAAGTAAAATTTCTGAGCAGCCTCTGCCATTTTCATACTTATCTTTTCACTGCTAAAGTACTGTGCAAATTTATGGTAAAATTTGTTAATGTTCCCAAAAGTAAATTTTTCACTTTAGGGAAGAACAATATTCTTCATCTAGGGACTAACTGATTGATATCTCCTGGTGCTTTATTCACAAGCTGGAAAACACTTTTCCCTCCAAAGAATCCTTGTTTTCACTTTTAAAGTAGTCATTAACTTGTAAAAAGAGCTGTCACTGGTGAAGACAAGATGTCCTACAAATATTAGAGAAGTATCTGTAGAGTATCTCACAGAAGAATATCACAAATATTAAATACAAAGCAAGACCTGAAATAGGAGATAAATAGTAGGAGAAAATCTCATTCAAAGCAGACTTTTCATGAGTGATGAGCTCACTTTGAGGCACAAGTCCTCATATTTAGGAAACTCCCTTTTTATTGCAACAAACAGTGGTAGCCTGTCTGCCCAGTCCATCTGAGAAAATGGATTTACAGGGAACTTAGATTCCAGCTGATATTGATGTTTCCTCATACCTTAATTCAGAGTAGGAAGCTTTCATACATCCTGTGCTATCTATCCTTGAGGAGTGATGACTATTCCAGGACAAGCCAGATTATCTCTACAAAAGTTAATTTGGGACAGTTCTCCTTTTGGAGACTCATGACAACACAGTTTGGGGACTGGGAGACAATAGAGACGACAATAAGCTAGTTCTGGAGGAAAAAAAACCAACAAAATAAAGCTTAAAAACCATTCTGATAGAAAAGCAGTCTCCCGTGTAGCATACTGGGAATGATTCACAAGAAAAATAGAGACTGATTCTGCTAAATGATTCCATACATATCTATCTCTACTTTTATGCACATTGCCTGTGTGCAGTCTGTATAAAACCAGCTTGGTTTTTTGGGCTGTTTTTGCTTTACATTCTTTATAGAAGACCCAGCTGAAGATAAAGCTGCATGTGGGATTTAAAGGCTTACTTGCTATTACATTTTTAAAGTGGGCAAAGGTTGAATAGTTCTGCAGAGGAGTAAACATTGAAACTGCAAGTAAGGAAAGAGGGAAATGACATGGCTAGACTTCTTGGAGAATTGCATCCCTGTTCCCATGGTTTATGATTTTGTATCCTGAAAAAGCGTGGAAACTCCTTCTGGGTATGAAATAATAATCTGTTACAACATGGTTTATGGAGTAGTTTGAGTTACCTGAGGAAATGAAATATAAGATAGTGCTGTGTACTTGAGGATGAGCTCTTGGTGACAGGCATGTAGCTTTTATAGACCTTTTGTGCTTTGTGATGCTACAATAAAAAATAATCAATATTATTAATAAAATCCTGTGATATTTTATATGTTTGCATAGTCTCATAAATGTAAAAAATAGAATGGCAATTTTCTTCTGTCTGTTTGCTATCTGAGCAATACTTAAACTATTCCACACTGATATATTACAAGCTGTCTAGAAGAATAGGGAAACCATATTTGCAATGGTTTCTGAGGCAATATAACTAATTTTTAAAGATAAACGTCATGATTTATTGTCTGCCCTGTCTACCTGTTATGCTCAGTGCACTTCTGCAACATTAACTTATCTCTTGAAAAATCTATACAAGCTCCATGTTAAAATTAATTATCACCAGTCTGCCAGGCAGAAAGTAAACCCCTTCTGTTCTTATTTTAATTTTTAATGTATAACAAAGAAAAACAAAAATTAACAATAGAGTTACTCTGTTAGATTAAGTGAAAAGAAATATTAAATTTAACCTATTACATTTTTTTTAAATTCAAGAGAGTGATATTTTGCTGTTAATCTAAGAAAAACGAGTTTCAAAATAGAATTATTTATCTTTTCACAAGTAATTTTTAAAATAATGATAAGTATACAAAGTGAAAGAAATCTAACTAGGTTTGCCATAGATTAAACCCACCACTTTTTAGAATAGGTTTTATAAAGTATGTCCTTAATAGTTTGCTCTATCATAAACACAAACAGCTTGAAATTCTATTCATTTTTTAGTGAGGGAAACTTCACATTTTACCTGTTTCAGCAAGAAATTAATATACTATGCAGTTTCAGAATCAATGCATCTCTGGTTGCAATTTTGAAGACCTCTGTGCTGGTCTCCATGAAGACCTTTGTGCTGCAATTAAAAAAAAAAAAAAAAAAGAAAAATAAAAAGGGAATGGTAGAAGAAAAAGAAGGGAGATTTCCTTTTTTTGCCCTGGTTAAGAGTGGACACTGGAGGAGATTTGAAATTCATTCATTAATTTCTTGAAATTCTCAATTCAATTGAGAATTTGAATTCTAGGAATTCCTAGAAGAGCTTGACAAGATCCCCCCTAGCACATAAACACCTATAAAATCCTGGGTATTTCTCTAATGTGGTACAATGGAACTAAGAAATGGGAAAAAGAATGGAAGTGATGACAGCGAAGCAGACTGGCTTTTTTCTTCCCAAAAAAGACGTAAAATAGGGGACATATGATAGAAATCTTTACAGTGATTATTATAATGGAGGTAAAAACAGGTTTTACCTTTGTATTGCAAGAAATTAAAGTAACTCAGTAACGTCAGATGGTTTTCAAAAAAAAAAAAAAATCAGTACTTTTCTTTGTTTCTGTGTTGGAAACTCATTGCTATGGGCTCTTTGCTGTCCCAAAGTACGAACCAAAGAAGGCTTAGAAAAGGCAATAAAAGACACAAATATTGATCACTATAAAGCAGAAAAATATGGATGGAATCTCAGTTAAGGAATTTCTAATCAGGGATTAATGGAAGAGTATACCCTAGTAAATATCATACTCCATATGTTTTGGGTTTTTTTATCTATTCAGCCATTTTGCCTTCATTAATATAAGGTTCTAGAATAGGACACTAGTCTAGTCTATAATGAAATTTTATCTGACAAAGAGTATTAGTTCTAAACTTCATGTGCCTTCTACTATATTTTCTTGAGACTTGATCTTGCCTCATGAATATGTGGGAAATTCCCTGAATATAAATCCACTGCTTATGAGGACGACAGTTGTCTATCTCTATGATTCATTAATCTCTTTTCTTTTAAACTATTAGTATTTGCTTCAGGTATCTAAGGATTCATATATTCAACGAGAACTGAAGTTCCTGGGCAGTGTACAGACAGTAACTCAGCTTGGTGGCAGTGCTTCTTTTCTTCTCAGACTATTAGCTGGGAATCAGTATATTTGGAAGATCTCCTGTACCATCACATCAGAGAGAAAGTTTTCTCACAATCACTGGTTTCCTACCGCAGGTGCTGACAGAACTTTGTAGAAACTCTAAGCGATCTTTGGGACATAAAGTAAACCCATATCAAAAGTGAAGAAAACCAGGAGCCTTTCCTAATGAAATAAAAGGTGACCAGATCATTTTCTGAACAAAGAATTTGAAAAGTCTTTTTCTGTGAAGAACAGCCCTTGTCTGTAAATACTTCAGCACAGAGAACATCCAGTTTACATCCAGTAGCTGATATTTTCTGCTCTTTTCACCTTTTGAGAGGAAGAGAATTTGCATATGTTCCTTTTGTAGATGAAGGATTTTACATGTATGTTTCCTTCCTCAGTGTTTAAATTTTTCCATCTGAAAACCTCATCTATTAAAACTGCAGTTATGACTGACGTAAGAGAAACCTGCATATGCTCCTGTTGGTCCTAAGTGTTGAAGGCTCTGATTTCTCTTGCACATCAAACAGCTGTTTGTAAAGTCAAAAGATGAGTAAAATGTGGCCAGGCCATCCCCTTTTAGATGTTGCTCAGGTTTGAGGGAAACATGCTCCCTCAAGAAGTACAGCAGAATAAACACAGAAATCTGCTGCTGTATTTGTGTGTGAATTTTAAACTATGCTAATTTTATACATAACAGTTGTGCCAGGCAGACTCTATTTACATTATTTCTCTAGTTAGCAAGACATTGATATTTGCTGGCAATGAGTGTTTCCAGAAGAAAACCTGCTATTGTGGTGCCTCATTCCAACACATCAGTCATATGTTATTATAGTTTGGGAATATCAATTACAAATGCAAGAATTGAAATGATAAAAAAATACAGACATTTTTTATTACTTGAAGCTAGAAATTTGCCGAAGTATAAAAGCATTCTAAAAGGAGTTAATATGTAGGCCTCAGAATTTATGATCTTGAATGATTTACAGTGTGGCTGTTCATGACCATAAGCTAAGGTCTTTCTGCCACATAAAAGAGAAATGAAGGCACTGATTCTACAAGTCTAACCCTTTCTAGTCTTAAAAACGGGCTAAATGAAAAGAAATCTGTAAAATTTATGCTACATTAAAGTGATGAAGAGATGGTGCTTAATCTTTATAATCAAGCCCTGGATTTGATTGCACTTGGCTTCCTGTGTTTTTCAGAGACATTCTTCTTGTGGTCTTTCATTGTACAAAGACTATTTTTTGCAAAGTCCTGCTACTCTTATAAAAACTTTAAAAATGTATTAGTTCATCAATTCAGATTAGACTATATAGAAATGTGGTGTGGTTGGATAGAAACAGGAAAATGCCACAGTTCAAAAGGAAGAAATACAAAGATCACAGGTGTGGATATACCTTTTCTAGCATTGTGGTCTTTTATTCATGTTCAGAATGACAAACATATCTCTTAACATTTTCTTACTACATTGCTAACTGCAGGTTTAGTTTGGATTAACCACAGATTTCACATTTTGAAGGACATTTTCTTTCTTTTATTTATATTTCAGTACATTTGTTCAGATTCAATCAAGAACTATGTTTTGATCCAGAGATAAGAACTTCATTGGAGGTTTTTGCCCTGGATTGCAACTCAGAATATTCCATGATTTTGTGATTCTGTGATTGCATTTCTGAATGGTGTTTAAAAAGCTGGGCAGATAATTGCTAAAGCTTCAGGAGAACCATACTGAAATACTCCTCACCATAAGGGCTGAAGAAATTTTTAGAGTTATAAGAATTATTCAGACAGATCAGAAGCTGGGAAGACAGTTGCTGGAACCATGTTGGGAGGACTGAGAATTGCCTGCAGTATCCAGGAAGAGACTGGTAAAGGAAGGACAGCTTTCTCAAAGGCTATGTATCAGTTTGTTCACTTAAAGCTGATTAGCTATGGGGTAGATGGGGAGTAAAAAAATAATCTTAGGCTGCAGAAAGAAGTCATCAGGGTTGAACTATGGAGAATAATCAGAAGAATATTATGACACAAAGTGAGGAAGAAACATACAGAGATTAAATATGTGGGTAGATGTAACTTGTGCACAGACGTGAAGAGATATACCTTGGTGAATTATTCATAGGAAGAAAAAGCACTGCGGAGCTTATCAGCCTTTGATATGGGAAAATGATCCATTATCGGATCCATGGATAATGGAATACTTCATGAGGTGGGACTGTGTTTGGGCATACGTGTAAGTTATTTGTCTTTTAAGAAAATGGTTACATTTTGTCATGTGACTATAGTATTATGCCAATGTCCTACCCAACAGTTATTCTAAGCACATGATGTTTGCAAGATTCTGCTTTTATTACTACAGAATATATTGTTCATTTACTATTTGTTGTAAAAATGGAATATTATCTTGGTTTCCTTATAGTGTTTCAAATAATCTACAATAGTTCCTACAAGTCACTGAAAAACAGTTCAAATGATCATTACCAGGAAAATGGTTGGTTCAGCTAAGATGTAATCTTTTTAATACAAATTTCTAATATGATCTAGGGAAATGGGAAGGGTACAGCTAAAACTAAAAAAAAGTTTGCATTCATTTTCTGAAAATTTAATGCAAGTGCATTTATTGAGAGGAAACGATGGTGTGCAAAACACCCTCCAGTTAGACTATGCAATAAACTGAGAGAATATATTATGCCTAACTTCACTTTTGAAAATTTACTCCCATGATGAGCATAATAGAGGCTTTCAATAGCTAAGAGTAATTTTTGCTTATGCATATTTTCTGCATTTCTATGATACTGCTTTTATTTATTTATGAATAATCTATGTTTTGTGGCAATATTGTTAAAATACAACCAAATAAAATTCTTTCTTAGCACTTATTCCAGTCTTTGGAAATAAATTGGCTATATTTTATGAAGTTGGATAGTATTAAATTAATTTTAGTCCAGTAGATATGTAATTTTATAAATGTAGCTTATATGATTTTCCTTTCTTGTCACGGAGAGACTGAGTATACTGTAATATCGCTAAGCTGTCCTGTGTCTCATAACAGGAAATTATTTGTTTAGCAACTTTTTACTTTACTATTCAACTGTGAAGTGACTCACAAAGTTAGTTCAATTTAGCAGTCCTCTTGTCTGACATGAAAATCTCAGCGGGCAGACAAAGGGTGTAAGGTTAATCCACTTTCATATGTGAATGGGAATTCTCCCTTTATCCTCAGTGATATAGCTAGGAAGAAAAACAGCATAATTTCAACAGCTATATTTAGATGTTGTAGTTGTAATATATTCATCGAATAATTTGTGACCAAAATAACTTGCTTTAACTCTGTGAGAGCATCTTGACAAACACCTCCTTTGATTTATAAGAAATACATTTGTTTTCCGCAACTGCATTTAAAAAAATAAGTAAAATTATCTGCAATATTGAGTAAATCCCCATGATGTTGTCTTTTTATTGGGGGAGGACAGTCACTGAGGTATCATTTCTGAGTGTTTCTAGGGTGTGATCTCATAAGGCATTTAGGAAAATATATGCAGGAAAAAAATTAACTGAGAGTTTCTTAAACCACTGATCTGCTGTGCTGAGCTCAGCTCTCCAGTTGCTTGCACTGACTCTACAGATTCTTTATAGCAACAGAAGCCATTTGAAACGTGGTTAGAATTAATAACCATTGCAGGGATCATTTCCATGTTCCTTGCAAATTGCCTACAGTCACCAAAGACTGGAATTTATTTAATTAGCTGGAATCAATTAACTTATGCTGCCATAAAAAAGCCAGTAAGGCAATTTATATTTGGAGAAATTATGTTCCTTTGGGGAGCTTACAGTGTATGAAATCCTACAGTTTCTTAGAGAATCTTGGTAAAACCTCCAAGATAGATTGTTGAAAAACCCAAAGGAGAATGTGAGTAAAGGCTGAAATTTCTATAAAACAAGGTATTGCATGGGATGATGCAAGAAGCAAGAATAACTTGGAGTCCCCTTTGACTGGTCCAGAGCAGACTTGGTTGTGAAAGACAGATATTAATAACTTTTTCTCTCAAAAAAATTTTAGGTCATAATTTGCTTATAGTACTGAGCAAAAGAGTCGGGGTCTTGTGCTTAGAGACTGTGCTACTGAAGGAAATGATTTCTTGAACTTTTGCTTGCATTTCCTTGCACGTTTTAGTAGCATTTCCTCATGAATTGCAAAGGTCTTATCAGTACTATGACTTTCTGCTTTGTTGAGGAGTGCTACTTTCCAAGTACTCTCAAGTTACTCACGATCGGAGCATTATTCATTCACCAGTCCTGGATTTATTTATTTGATAATGTAGACATATGACAAGGTAGCAGTTTCAAGACCTTTTAAAATTTTTTTTAATTATTATTGTCACTTAAGTAAACTTTTTAATTTTTTCTTCATAGTTTACCTCATGCTCCCAGGGTCCAGGCAACAGAGTCGAAAGACTATGACAGTGCTCCTCTAGCTCTTTGGAACAGCACGGAAGTCCTCGAAAATATCACAGAGGGAAGGGCAGGTGTAGTATGCTGTCCCCTGCCCAGAGATATTTTTCTCATGACAATGTCCCGCATATCAAGTAGAAAATCTACATTGCTGTTAGATATTCATTAGTATAACCCTTGAGATAAATAAGGTAGGCTTTTAAGAGAAGCATGGTTTGTCCAAAGGCATAATTATAGAGTGCACTGAAGTGCCCTTTCTGATGACATCTCTTTGCTGATACATTTTGTTGCATCTTCCAAGTGGACAATATTGTCAACATAATTATTGTTTAGGCAAGGAAGAAACTACTTCCATGCTAATCTAAGAATTATTTCTTACTTTATTCCGTGGAGGCTGACTGCACCGGTCCTCAGTTACCCCAGATGGTTTGTCGATGCTCTGTTTCTCAAACCTGCGGTTAGTAACTGTATGTGCTGAGGAGCATAAACTAATTCACATCATTGGATAAACAAGAGCTTAGCAGTGAATTTGCTAAGAAGGTGATATTGTGGCCTCCATCTTGGAAGAAAATATGTAATATGGAAAGGTTATCATGTTTTAAAAATAAATAAATAAATAAATAAACCAGATCCCAGGCTGCATCAAAAGTGTGAACAGCAGGTCAAGGAAGGTGACTCTACTGCTCAACTGCGCTCTTGTGAGACCTCACTTGGAGGGCTGTGTCCACCTCTGAGGCACCTAACTTAAGAAAAACATGGAGCTGCTAAAGAGAGTCCAGGGCAGGGCAGCAAGGGGATCCAAGGGCTGGAGCATGTCTCCTATACAGACAGGCTGAGAGAGCTGGGGTTGTTCAGCCTGGGAAAGAGAAGACTCCCTAAGACACTAGAGTAACCTTCCAGTATCTAAAGGCGGCCTACAAGAAATCTGGAGAGGGACCTTCTACATGGGCATGAAGTGCCAGGACAATGGCTTTAAACTGAGAGTAGGTTTTTATTAGATATTAGGAAGAATTCTTTACTGTGAGGGTGGTGAGACAGTGGCACAGGTTGCCCAGAGAAGCTGGTGATGCTCCCCCCTTGGGAGTGTGCAAGGCCAGTGCTCAAGGCTCTGAGCAACCTGTCTAGTGGAAGGTATCCCTGCCCATGGCTGGGGGGTTGGAATGAGATGACTTTAAAGGTCTGTTCCGACCTAAATCATTCTGTGATTTTATGATTCTAAGTTTGCTCTAAATATGACCTGGTATGTCTTAGGCATGGCGCCCTCCACAGAAAACTTTCCTCAAATTTTCCTGTCTCAAAAAAAGCAGGACTTGCACTAAAAGACAGGACAATAAAAACCATTGCGCAGAAGGAAATTATCAGAGGTTGAAAAAGAAGGCATTAAGTATCTCATCCTTTTCCTAATTCTTTGTCACTATTTCCCACTGCCTCTTTTAACAAAGGATGGAGAGTCTCCTTAGCCCTCCTTTTGTTGTTGATATATTTATAGAAACATTTTTTTGTTGTCTTTTAGGGCACTAGCCAGATTAAGTTCTAGTATTATTAACATAATACTTACGTTCTGCTGTCTACAGCACATTTGTGTCCTGGGTGGAACTTTAAAATTTTTGAATTTATAAAAAAATACTATTTTTCTCATATTTGATGGTGTTACACTTCCATTAAAATTGAATCTTCTAAGAGAAGTCAGAATTGAAACTTAAATTAACAAAAAATGTCTCTGTGAACAAAATCAAAGTGTGCTCCTTCTTTTTATATATGATTCACTTTAAGATGGTTGTATTTATTTTACTTTAAGTCCTAACAGAATTTTTATGATTGGTAATACTGAGAAAGCTCAGGGACACCTACTTTAGCAAATATGCCATCTAGAGTCATTCAGCATGCAGTCTGCTGGTGAGTGTGCCCTCTTATATTTGTGGTTGCATTTTCTGAGCTAAGAGAGAAGTTTTCTATCAATGTAAGTAGACCAGTAAATAATAGTAGGCATATTTTTTTATAACTAGAAAACGGGGAAAAATTTGCAACATCTAATCATAAGGTGTGAAATTCTTTGCTACCAGGATTCAGTAATTGACACTTATATTTTTCTCACAAAATGATTTTAATAGCACTGGGTAATTTCAGGTCTCATACAAAATGTATTTTATGCATGATGAGATGAAGATAATCAAATTTTGTGCTTCTGGGTATAGGCAGACCAATGTAAGAGCTGAAAAATGTACATACCTCACTCCCATCATGATAGTTACCTTGGTGTCTATCACACTACTGGTGTCTTATTTTAATTTGATAAAATTGGGGATGAGGGGGCGATGGAGGGATGGATATTTCTCTCTTTCTCTATTAGGTATTAGTCTAAGATTGTGGTGGAATGATTTCAGGTACTAAATTAGTTGTCAAGATGTTGCGGCATATATTATGTTCAAGCAGGCAAAAAAAGGAGCAAAATATAAATAAAATTACAAGTTTGATTAGGCAAAAGCTTAGTACAGTACAAATAAAATATAAAAGCATAGTTTCTGACATTTACTTGTATTTTAAATATTTTAACTACTTAAAAGTCATATTGCATTACAACTATATTATTTTCCCTTATGTACAGGAAAAATGAGTGTCTGTCTTTTGCAATAATGGTAGGAAATCTGCCTTCTCCTCAGATTATCATATTCTAACAGCAGTTGGTGGAATGTTATCAGTAAAAGAGAATTTAATGATCTCAATTCATCTGTGTTTTCTGTTCAAATTAATGCAGTGTTGGAGGAAGTAACCAACTTAAAAAGTACCAACTCAAATCCCAGCCTGTTGTTTCTTCCTTTGAGCCCAAAGGTGTTACATGTTACTCCCCCGCTTTTTGCAGCTTCAGTGATGTGAAGAAATGTATTTTCATATAGAGAACACAGGATCCCAATTATGTCAGTCAGCTGAGGCAGTATAAAGCCTTAAGTCAGTTGCAAATAACAGATAATGACATTAAAGTCAGTCTGCCTCATTGCTCCATGAAAGTATGATGTGTTCCTATTCTTATAATTACATTTCTTCCTGTACAATATTCCCTGACATCTTTCAGTGGTATCATCCTTTGACAAGATAAAACCTGAGTGGTCAGAGTATCCTAAAGTATCTTTAGACTTTTTCCATAGAACTGTAAAACTCTTCTACTGGTAAGAAAAAAAATTGTTCCAGTTTCTGTAGGTCTTACTGTTCTAATTAGAAGGCAGTGCTCCAAGACTTCTGATGTTATTGCAATTAAGGTGCTGGATTTATATTGAGGAAATTTGAGTTCATTTCTAGCTCTTCAAAGCACTCTCTCTAACCTTGTCCTCAGATCATGTTTAATTTTTTACATTTATATGCCAGAGAAGGATTCTTCTTCCTAAATCTCACATACCTACAACTATCATGTATTCATGCTGTTCAGACAATACTGATTGAAGCTGCAGAATATCATATCTGTTAAAAACATAATTTCTATGTTGTAGAGATACTTAAACATCCTTGGGTGGTGGAAGGGTGGAGCCAAAACAGAAGCCAGTACTGTCTGCTGTTTCTAATCCCAACTCCCTTAAAATTTCTGGGCATGTAGAGCTGTCTCTAGAATTAAGCATTTATTACCTTGTTTTGCCTCTTCCACTTAACAGCTTATGTATCAGACCACAACTACATACTTTCAAAAATCCATTAATGATTTTTTTTTTTCTGTTTGACATCTGACACTCTAAGAGTTGGAACATCACTGCAGCTACACTGAACTTATTCATGGGGGGGATGTGAAGAAAATTAAGATTATTTTATTTATTACTATGGAAATATATGATACATGCAGTAAAAAGTTCACGGGATAGTGCTGTGGAAATATTCAGTTTGAAAGTACTTTTCTTTTACCTTTTATCAATGCTTGAACAAGCTTTCCTTGAGTACACAGTGGTATATAAAGGCTCTACCAAAATTTCTTAGGATCTCAGTGTCTTTGCTAAAGCAGCATTTAAAGAGAGATGGTAGCCACTGCCAGTAAATGGCTAAATGCCAGTTTGAAAATTTCATTTTGAAATTACACTTCACAGTTCCTTTAATAACCATGGAGAGACATGCCTCTTGCCTCTAGAGTAAAAAAAAATTTACGCTAAGAAAATGTGAACTATTCTTTTAAAGACAGATGAAAACCTTTTTTTATTTTTCAAGAACTATTTCTCTTATTGGTGCAAAAACCTCTACATGCAAATTTTAGAACATCTTTGTTCCATATAAGTCTACATTACATAATATGTGGACTACAATCACTGTAACTCCCTTTATTTAGAGTACCTTTTTTTTTCCCCCTTGTCTCTTTCTCTCCCTTTTATTCTTTGTTCTGCTTTCATTTCCTTCTTTCTTTCTTTTTTTGCTGAACATGCTTACCATTCATAATGTTGTCTATACATATGGTTTTAAAAAACAGGTCAAATGCTGCCAAAAGTCTAAACGTTTGCCAAGCATTTTCTATAAGACAAGTGCTACAGCTATTCCAGATCATAATATTCATACAGTTAAAATTAAATGAAGTTGACTTTGAATTCCAAGTATTGTAAGAATGCTTTTTGCTATATCTGCATCTTTCTGAGAGTATCAAGAGATTCACGACATCCAGAAAAACTCAGATCTGTATAAATTTCATCTTAAAATTACACTAGCTCTGGGTTTCAAAGGCACAGCTGTATTTCTACAGCAGACAATGAATGCATGAAGTGAGGAGAAAGAACCAGAATCTCTGTCATTTATTAAAATTTACTGTAGAAGATGGGGGGAGAAGTAGAGCACTGACTGCATTTATTCGTGCTGAAATAAAAAAAGCAAATAGAAAGAAAATAAGATGGCCAGAAAGAAAGAATGAAAGTGAGCAGCTTACTCAAGAGTGAAGCTGAAACAATTCTTTTTTGCCCTCTCTAGCCTTGGTTCAGTGCTATAGGAGCATTTTGGCTTTTACAGACTGCGCCCAGGCTGCCAGCCCCAGCTCAGTTCAGTGCTTGCATCTGCAAGCAGTCTGTGGGTTTTCCACACCTCTATGTGTTCATATGAGTTTTGCTAGAGTGCAGCCTGCTTTTACTCTCTTTTGTGCACTGACTAAGGAATAGGAGTCAGTTTAATCTCTGTATTTAGTCATTCTTATTAAAAGGGACTAGAAATAAAAATGAGCCAAAAGAAACCCCAAAGCTTTGACTCCTATTATTAAGTGGGAATCAGCTGTGTCCTGGTCGCTGTCCCTGTACTAAGGTCAAATGAACATCTGCATCCAAGTCCTCCTGAACTTCACTCTAGGAAGGTTAGAGCCCTCCCAATTAAAGCCAGATTTTCTTTCTTTGTTTGTTTTTTTTGTTGGTTGTTTGTTTTTTTTTTTAATACTCAGAAGGAAAATAAGTATAATCGCCTTGAATAGAAAATATCATTCTTGAAAGATTTTTTTTTTTTTTAATGGTACAGAAAAGGCTGCTGTGACTACTAAAGAAATCCAGTTTCATGTGCTGTAAGTACATACAGGAGAGATCCTGAAATAGGATATGTTCAATAGGGCAGTCCTGCTGCACTGAACTTCTGTTGTGCCACAGTGTGTATTGTCAAAAGGCTTAGTGGTTTCCTTTGAAAATATGGTAAATCCTGTGTTGCGGGCAGGCAGGGCCGATGACCCTCTCTGGTCACAGAGCCCACAGTTCCAGGTTCGTGGACCTTAGATCCCTGAANAGGAACAGACAACTTAACGAACCAATCAGGTAGTACTGGACAGTTAACGGAAGACGAAGCTTCTAGAACAACTTCTATATATGGAAAGGAGGGGGGTGGAGTCACTTCATTGGGATCTGCCCCCGAGGCTTTACCATTTCAAACAGCAGGGGGTTTCCTGGGACATACCATGACTATTCGTCTTCCCAGGGTTCTTGTTGATCCTTTGCCTCTGAGGGAACATACCGGGAGGGTAGCTCCGCGAGAACCACCTCCACAATCCTGCATGGGTTTCATCACTCTCATTCCTTTACAAAAGCAAAAAAACCCACAACACAAAGCAAAAAACCTCTTCCTTCTGCCATCACAGGATACTTTAGGGAAAGAAGATGCCCCTGTTATTTTCATGCACTGCAGAGTTTATTAACGAAAGAACCAATTCCTACCACTACGGCACCTTTAAAATCTTAATAAATTACAGCAATAATTTTCTGTTCGCCATGCTACTGATCCCATTTGGGTTTAAAGTTATGGCTCGTTATGTTTAGCATCTGCTTTATGCGCACTGTTTTCTCATTATGAATAAATCAATAAATCAATTAGGGGCAGTGAGCTTTGCAAAGGCTTGCAGTAGAAGAATTGAAGATTGTGTTAGTTAAACCATGATACATCAAGCACCTTTTTTCCTGCTACAGTCCTGTCCAGAAAAGAGAGAATACTGATAGTGTCAGAATGTGAAAAATAAGACATCCCACACAACAGGGGAAGAGTTGGGCATCCTTCTGAATTAGACTTTCAGGCTACCTGCTGGCTTAAAGCAAATATGCATAGAGACAGGGATCCTGGAATGGTTAACTCTGTTCAAAATCCATGCTGCCTTCACCATCTGAATGGATTAGGAAGTGTGTGAAGGAGATGACCTTCCCCATCCTTGTAGAGGACTGATTCCCCCTTTGTTGCTGTCAAATTCTCAGCATTATTCTGGCTTCTGTAGATGCCTATGTGATGGATACAGCTGGAGCAATAACAATAAGAATTTTTGTACATGTCACATTTCCAGAGATTAAAAATTCACCCAAAATCACAGTTTGTGGTTTATTTCTCCCTCCTTACCTCCTAACTCACAGAGAATATTTGGGTTTTTTTTTTCCCTGAAACCCATTTACAATATCAAAGAAACACACTCATATTTCAGGGACATTGTTAACGTTCATAAAATGAAATTTTGTTTGAAATCCACAAATGAAAATACCACAGGTAGTCCATTAAACACCCTTATAGTTGAAATTAAGCAGTCCCCTGATAGTTTTTTGTACTGTTGCTATCTCTTCTTCCCTCTGCTCAGGTGACATTGTGTTTCCTTGGAATCAAGAAGATCAAAGCAACTTCTGACCTCGGGTGGTTCTTGTGTTGTGAATTATGAAAACAACTGCAGCTGCCTTGGAGACTTCCACATTGCCTGGAGTTTCAGCTGTAAATTTAGCAGAATATCAGGAACTTGGAGAGTCAAGAAAGGGAGAGCACTCATGGGAAGAAGGCAGGCTGTAAATTTATAAATTCTCTAGAATGAGCTAATACATTTTATAACCCACGAAATTTTATCCTGGAGCTATTTTTTTCTATGTTTTTCTTTACATAAACTGTAATATATTATGCTGTTCTTTACAGAAGGGGCAAGAAAGCAAGTTGTCTAATTTCTTTCTGTTCTTCCTATTCTTTCGCGTATAAACCAGAAAATAATTCTTTTGATGTTGAATTTTGGTTGTCTAGAAATGTTGTTTCTCCTACATTTTTTCTTAGATTAATAGTTGCTTCTCAACTCCTAATCTAAAAAATTGCATGCTTCTACCTTAGAAAAATAAACAAAAGCCCCTGAACAAACAAACAAAACAAACAAAAACCCACCAAAATCAAAATAAATTAAAAAATTCCAAACCCAACCCTAAATCTCAAAACATTATTTCATTTGGAGATAATTTCTCATTATAATATTATTTAGATGGTGAGCCACTCACACAGGATTCCTGGAGAAGATTTTTATACCTCATCCTTGGAAGTGTCAAGGCCAGGCTGGACGGGATTTTGAGCAACCTGGTTTAATAGAAGGTGTCTCTGCCCATGGCAGTGGGGCTGAAACAAGATGATCTTTTAGGTCCCTTCCAACCTAAACTATTCTGTGATTATCCAAAAGAATTTGGCTTTTTTTTTTTAAACAAAAGATAAAAAAAATAATCATTATCAAAGGAATCTATATCCATGACATCTGATTTTGGTGGACTTTTATCAATGAGAATCTGCTATTGTTCCCAAAGCTTGGATGGCTGTATCCAAGTGTTCCTGATGAGATTTGTCTGTAATACACATCTGGTAGAATTAGGCTAATATTCGAATACATTTACTGTCAGTACTAGTTCAAATTTTAAGTGGTATAAAATCCAGCCATTCTTTAGTCCCAGATGTTTGTTTTTCATTAAATTCAAATAGTTGAAATTTCTTAAACAAACAAAGCAAAATTTAATTATTAACTGGAAATATTTTTAACATGTCTCTGAAAACAAACAAAACCAAGGCCAAATCCCAAGCCCCAAACTGCTGACTTTTAATTGAATTATGTGCATTTGTACCCCTGAAAAGTCACTTTATGTGCAGTCTTTTTCTAAAAATTAAGAAACTCCCACTAGAGTCTGGATTCAAAGTTTTCTCTTTGGGGGATGATAAAGTGTACTATCTGTGCATCTGCACTAGCAAATCTATTTCTTTTTACCTCTTCATATTAAGACTTTCCATTCAGTCTAGAGGGATCAGACCCACTTCCAGATTTCAGCTGCCAGGGGGTAGCAGAGCTCTGTAGCAGGTGACCATGAGACTTCCAAAAAGAATCCGGTGTGTGTGTGTATATTTACATATATATGTATGTGTATGTGTCTATATATGTTGCAGTGTGGCTCTGCAAAAGCTCCACGAGGTTTTTCCTTTGTTCCTCTGCTATGTATGTTATTGGATGTTTTTGAAATATGCATCCTGCCTTATCAGTAATCTCTTGGTGTGTTCCCTTGCCTGTCTTCCCCTCAGACCTCCTGGGACTGGCTCTGAGAAAGCCAATCCCTCCCCCTTTCCCTCCCCTTATAAGTCGATGCTGGTGTGAGCCAAACGGTCACTATCTTCAGGCTGCCAGTCCCCTTGCCCTGTCCCCGCTTTCCTCCCCCTTCCCCTTCCCTGCAACCTCCCTGAAGACCCTAATAAACCTCCCTGACAGACTGGAGATGGCATCCAGTATGTTCCTTTGTCTCACCTCTGTTTCCTGCATAATTNGCCCAGAGCGAGAAACCTCATATATATGTATATATATATATATATCTATGTATGTATATATATATATATTCAGTGAAGATATAAATGCCAAGACTACAGAGAAAAAGAGGAGTCTGAGATATAAGAAGTGCAACTCTGTGAAGGCTTACAGTGACATGGCAAAATCGAATAACCAATTTTTAACTCCTTTAGGTTTTTGGTCAGCTCTCAGATGCTTTCAAAGCACAAAACCAATCCGATTAACTCCTGCATATTTCTGTTTAGAGAAAGATAAAAAAAAATTGTTTAAGCCCAGTTAACATTTTTTTAAGTGAACTTTGCCCTGCTTTCAATATATTGTTGTTACAAGCACAGATAAATTGACACAGCTTTTTCAAAATGTGGAAATAACAAATCCAACCATGTAATCTTGATCAGTTGCTTATTCTTGAAATGTAGCTTCTGGGGAAAGAAGTGCTTATTAAGCAGGTGAGCATAAAACAAAAAAATTCAATGGCTTCCTCATATGATGTTCTGTACTCTCTGCCTTTTTCAGCCTTATCACACTTTTAAAAATAAAGAGTATTCAGTTTTCTGAAAGACAATGCCTGGTAAGAAAAGCACCATCTCACTTATTTTCTAGTTTTATTTTTTATCAAATACTTGCAAAATGGAATAAACAATTTGTAATGTGTTAAAAAAAATGCCCATGAATTTATTTTTCAAATGAATTTGCACAAGAAATTTTCCATGAGTGAATTTGAGAAAACTTGCATAAATTTTGACACAAAAAAACTAAGTAACTTTGATAAAAAAGTTTGTGAAATTGATGTAACAGGCTCCGGGAGGGCAGCAGGAGCCCTGGAACGAGGCCCCTGGGGCACATATCTCCACCGAATTCAGGGTGAGTGGCCCCCAGGGTGCTCTCAGTGTGGCCTGAGCCTCCGACCCACAGAAATTCAGCAGGAAACAAAGTAAGACAAAGGAACGAGCTGGACCCATCTCTTTTCTGCCAGGGAGGTTTATTTGGGGTAAGGGAAGAGGGTTGCAGGAAAAGGAGGTGGGGAGGAAAGTGAGAATGGGAGTAGGGACTGACAGCTCAGAGATGAGACCTCGAACTGATGCAGACATCGGCTTATATGGGAAAGGAAGGGTGCGGGATTTTCTCCCCTGGAGCCAGTCCCGGGGAGTCTGAAGGGAAGATTGGCAAAGGGTGGACACCAATAGGTTTCAGGCACAGCAGTATGCATATTTTAAAATGAACCAATAGCATACAGAGCAGGGGGACAAAGGGAAGCCACATGGAGATCTGGAAATCATGTTGCTACATGAAATAATTTACAGTGCTAGCAAAAAAATGTGCAAAGAAATAGAATGCTACTCAATTCATTGCATGGAAGTTATATAATTTATACTAAGGTTATTTCACATTTTAATTTGTCTAGGTCACAGAGGTGGAAATCTGCTGCAAAATCTTTCTGTTATTCTTTTAAATTTTAATTTATCTCCATGGATTGCCTTGATTTACTCTCTTTTGCCTATAAACATGTGACAGCCATGTTTTTATCTGATTGTGGCTACAAAATCAAAGAAATTATAAATCTCTCTGAGCAGTCCTAAGTAGCATGCGAAAAATGTTATGTTTAAAATAATAATAATTATCCTGGTTTTTTTGACCAGTAAATCTGATATGGGTTATGACTTCCTTTACTTCTGTAGTCTGAGTGATACCCATGAAATATTAATTAGCAGCTCTGAGTACTGATGAATAATAATCATCTTTCCCTTAGGATATGCTCATTCATTTCTTCACAACTGTCTTTACACTGACATGGATCAGTGTTTGTTTAGAAAAGAAAGGCACTACAAGAACCAACAATTGCAGTTGTTGAGACACACACATTCAAAATCGGTTCATGCACTTTTCACAATAATGGCAATTCAATTTTGGAATGTCTACAAAGAGAATTAGTGGATTGAGCACCTTTTCAAGTCTTTTTAAGCCGGGATACTTTTCTAAAAGTTTCAGTATCAGGGACAGTTATGTGAAAATATATTGGTTTGTGTAGTAGAAGAGTCTGCAGCAGGTGATTCAGGAATTTCTTCCAGCTTTTTTTGGCAGAAAATCTGTCTTGTGCTCTATCACATGAGGTTTTCATTGCCCCATTTCATAACCTAAATGGAATCACTGGTGAAATTCTGGCAACACTCTAGCCTTCCTGAGGCTGAAGTCACCATATCCCTGGAGTAACAATTGTTAAAGATTTGCTATATTGCTACTTAAAATCCTACTGGTAGTCCAAATTCACTTTTATTCCCTACATCACCAGCTCAGGAGGAATTAGAAATTCTCAAGGAAAATAACTCTACAAACTTGCTGACCTTGTAGTCACTAAAATTTTAATAAATAGCATGACCAGAATTTAATTTTCTCACAGGATTGTTATATAAATTATTTATGTCTAAATAAATCAAGCCCAAAATTTGTAAGAGACAAAACATTTGAAGCATCAATATTTGATGTGAAAAAGGACATAGACTAATAAGTTCTGACCCTTTTTGAACAGTGATATCCATATGCCTCTTGGTTATGTCTGGAAATTTCAATATCCATTGACACCTGAGGATCTGGGCATTTTGGCTGAAACAGAATGAAAACAAGACCATTATAATATTATACACATAACAACATTGATATATTCAATAAGTAAACACCGTTTTAAGTAATACTCTTGTTAAGAGCATTTTCTAGATTTTTTTGCTTGTTTGTTTTCTTTTTTCTTTTTGTAAAGTGTCTGACAGCATAATCTAAATTCAAGGTATTCAGTACCTACTTCTTTCCCTTTTCAAGATTATCATTCCAATAATAACTCATTTTTTGGAATTGCTTGGCTCTAGTCAGCCAAGCAGAGAAGATTCTTCTCTCCATTATTTTTATTCCCTGGAATCTTAAAACAATCTACATAGAATTCTCAAAAATCAGGATCTTTCTTGGATCTCTGAGGTAATTCCCATTCTTTAAAGTCCTCCTAACCCATTTGTCCTCTTTTTCAAGCACCATTTAGCTGTCAGGTTATTTATAGCACATCTCCTGACAGGGGCTCAGAAGCAGTTGTCTGTCATAAACCACTGGAAGGATCTTGAGGAGCTGCAGAGATTGGACTTGCAATAACTCCTCTGTTTTGGTGACAGCAAATTTGGCTCTAGTCTGAGCAGCCTGGATGGGCTGTGATTGCTCCCAGGGCTGTGTAGCCACCTCCTGCTGAGAGATGGGGACAGTGGCTGCACAAACATTCCAGCAGTGATGGGCAAGGGGACACGAGTGCTCACTTCACAGCATTGCACACAGAGGGAACAAGCCAGGCAGGCACCTTCAAACTGCCATCTTCTTAGGAGAACCTGTGCCTCAGAAGGAAAAGGTACACAAGTGTCAGTGCTACCCTGTGAATCAGAGAACTCCCCTCCTCTGCTCTCTCTGAAGTCAGAAAGTAATGTTTTGTTCTGGCCTTGGCTCAGCTCAACCAAAGGAATTTCTCCTTTAAATCAAAGCAATAAGGTGTCAGGGATTTTTTATACTGCAGTTTGACTGGAGAAATAATGAAATAAAATTCATTGCCTCTCTTGAAAACATTGTAGCAATCAAGAAA
>VZRM01007274.1:106078-185464 GCA_013397955.1 Grantiella picta
GGAGAGGAGAGGAGAGGAGAGGAGAGGAGAAAGAAAAAACACAACATTATTCTTCAGTTGACTCTTTCAACAAGGCATTGAATTCCATTTTCTCAATCACTGGATAGTAAGTGATATATAATTATAACCAAGAATTTATTAGTAGCATCACTGAAATTTTAAAGATCTATCAAGTAACCGTTTCAAACTCAGAAGTATCTCTCCCTAGGAATTATCACTGAATGAACAAAGCCTGTTTATAAATATATGAAAAGTAAATTGTTCTTTCCATGTGTGCATAATTTTCTAATTCATTTGTGTGGTCATTTTTGATGGAAAGTTATTGTTACATTTTTATGTTTGCCCACCTCATATGCTTCATAATGCTTTAGGTTGACACTCAGTTTAAATTTTTTTTATTATACAACCCTTAGCTCTATCACTGATGCACATTGTGCAAGCTCACTGAGAAGCAAGGCAAGTTAAAGCAAGGTAGCTGCCACACCGTATATTTGCAATATGCTTCACTTTTCTTGTGTTGATGCTGTTAAGAAAAAATTATTCCAACATCTAAATCTATTATTGGTCAGAGTAATTTCCAGTATTAATAAATGTTAATTTTCCTTGAAATGAGAATGAAGTGATAAATGGTAGTAAAACTGTTTATAATAAGCAAAACAAAAATTATATGATATAATTGCCTGTTTTTATATACTAATTTTGCCTCTGCTTGACAAAAATTTATAAAGTTCATGGCAGCTGTTTCAGTTTAGCAGATGCATAAAGAAGAACTTCAGAAATCATCAACAGTATAATGTGGTGAATAAAAAAACTTTCTAAAAATGTTCTTTTATTCTGAGTCCCTTGTATCAAGTCTGTTTTTCCAAAAGGTGACATAAAGACACTGTTACCGAGCCTTAGGCTTGATAAGCTCAAAATGTTCTTTTATTTTCCTTAAGACGACCTTTATTTCTTAATTTCTTTTAGTGTGTCAGAAGAAGACACATAATTACAAGTAACTATCATACTCTGATTTTGGTTTGCAAAGTGAACACTATGCCTCCGCCAACCACAGTAAGACTTTCTCTCCTGATGAAGAAGGTCCATCAGACTTCACCAGGTCACTTTTATTTGCCAAGGAAGTGTCGAGGTGCTGCAGGGCAAATTACAAGAAAAATAAGAGTTTAATTTATATGTGACAGAAAACTGATTCCCACAGAAATAATTTTCATGTAATGTAATCAATGTTTATATGGTACTATAAGAATTTTCTTTTCAGTTTGATGGGAAAAGCTGTAATGAAATGCTTCTTGCAGGAGAGCTGTACAAAGTCCAGTTTATATCCATTTTTCTTGTTGCCTTTGATGATTTTTTTGACCTTGTGAAAACATTTCTGAATTTCACGAACTTATTGACTTAAAATAGTGCAATTTTGTAAAACTCAAGGTAAAGCTTGAGTTTTAGAGAAATTACATAACCTGAGAATGTGGAATGGGGAAGCAGCAGTCATCATGTAGACAAATTTTGTTGGGGTTTGAAAAAGTCTGCTGAGTTTTAGCTTGTTTGTGTGTATATCTGGATTTTTTTGCTAAATGCAAAAGCACCTATTACCTTAATGGTGCCAGCTGAATGAGAAAGCATTTAAGCTTCAGCTCTTCTGACATTTTGAAATTAATGGAAGTTTCAACACACCATTTCTGCTGGTTTAGATGTGGTTGTTTGCATAGTCTAGATAAATTTCAGATGAGCTCCCAGATCTCTAGCATATATCAATACCTGTCAACAACCCAGGTTTTCAGCACACTTCATTTCATTTATAAAGCTGTTCCGGAGCTCCAGTGTTTGTTTGATCCATGTGTTTTCTGAGAATTGTAATCTATGTTTTCATCACAAGGTTGAGCATTTCATTGCATCAAATGCTCAACAGAATGGCATACCAGTGAAGTTGAAAAAGAAATGTCCTACTGTATTACATTTGTCAAAAGAAATCTGTTTTCATGATGGAACCAAATCTATAGCCCTTGTTTGTTGTTTAGTTGACTTAACAGAGTTTTCATATGGCAGAGTTTGTACTGAATAATGCTGAATTGCAAAGGAAACACCACAAACCAAAATAATTTTTAGGGTGTGAGAGTGTGCTGATGTTTTTAGGTTTGGGGGTTTTTTTTGTTGTTTCTTTGGGTTTTGGTTTTTGATGTTTTTGGGGTTTTTTTTGGTTGGTTGGGTGTTTTTTCAGGGTTTTGTTTGTTTGTTTGTTTTGTTTTTTGTTGTTGCTGTTGTTGTTTTGTTGGTTTTTTTTGTTGGTTTGGTTTAGTTTTTTGACAATGATACAAAGTTACTTTTGGAAATTCTCCTGGCTTCTTTGCTATGCATGCCAACTTGACAAAATTGGTCAACATATCCCCATCTCTTCCCTAATCTGCTGCCCCAGAGAGGTAAATGGCCAGACTGTGCTGAGCTCACACTTTAGGCTGTCCCTAAGCATAGGGAAATATTCATATGCGTGCCCTAGAACTGGGAAATCCAGACCTTAAAGGACTTTCACATAAACTGGTGCAGAAATAAAAATTTGGATGACCTACAAACAGTAGATTTTTTTCAGGTCCATACTGTTGTAAACCTTCGTAGGAATTCTGATGTTTGGTTGGATTTCTGTGGCAGTTGGAAAGCAAACTATGAAATCATCTTCAGCAAAGAATGAACAATCTGTCAACTCACAAAGGAGCATTGTTTAATGATGAAGATTAAAAAGAAATCTAAACCAAACACTTGTAATTTATTGTCAGCTGTAAACCAAAATCAGATTTTTTAAAATGTTTTTTTTAGCAAATCAGGTTTTTCAAACTAGATATAGATACAGGTTAGATAAAATCACACATCTAGGAAAGGGAAACAGTACAAGTCAGAAGTATGTCCAGGATCAACAGAGACATTCCAAGGCAGTATATATTGCATTGTGAGAGGTCAAGGATACTAATAAATGTAGGGAAATATAGGTTTTCAGGAGACAGAAAGTATTTTTGGGCAGATTAAAAAAGGATGAAGAAAAGAGCAAAATAAATAAGAGTTATTTCAGAAAGGAAATAGGTAGATAATACCCAGAAAGAGTGCCTCTAGTATTTTCCTATGACCTGTGCAATCCATGGGATATTATTATTTATGGAAATTCATTAAAAAGCAATCAAATGGGATACCATTTATGGATGATAAAGGCCGTGCCAAAATAGTTCTGTTGCCTTAAAATTTTGCGGAGAGCTCCTTTAAGACTTCAGACTCTCTGTATGAACTCTGGAAAATGTGGTGAAGCTGCCACCATCATCTGTTGACATTTAAAAACAAAATATTCTGTGCTAATTCTTGATTTGACAGCAACAGACTAGAAACCTCAGTTATCTTAAGAAAAGCTAGACTTGACATTATTGATAATCCTCTTCTTTGTATTAATAATAGATACTATTACTGTAGAATAAACAGGAAATGGCTCATCTAGTAAAGACAAAGCTCTTCAAATACAAACATTTAATTTATTCAAAAAGGCCAGAAAAATATCACCAATTACCATATGACATTTGTTTGAGTGAGGGGGCTGTGTGTGTCCTTGTGCCCATTTCATCTTCACTGTCACATGAACGGAGGTTTTAAAACGTCGCACCAATGGACATGTCATGTAGTGAAAATACTACTTTGTTTAATCACTTGTACATATTTAAGTTTCAAGACATAACAACCTTTATAAAGAAAAAAATAGTCTGGTCCTCCTGGATATTTTGTAACTTGATCCTTTTCTTCTAGCAAAGGGAGTTCCTTGGATTTAGAGGATCCCACAATTTATTTATCCCAATATCTTTGCTAAACGGTGACTCATTTACAAATGTATGCCACTCTTTCAGAAATTGCTGCAGGGATATCACCTTGATTTGGCACTCAAAGCCCTTAGCATTAAGGTAAAGGAACTAGTTTTCTAACTTTGCAGCTTTTGGGGCAAGCAACTGTTTTCCAGGACATATGTAAATGACATATGCATCACTGTTGTGAATCAGTTCTCCAATATTATTTGATATTTACCGTGCTTGTTAAATCAGCTCTTCATCAGGAGAGAAAGCACTCCAACTAAAACACAGAGACAAAAAAGTAACTCATGGAAATTAAAACCAGTAAAAATCATATCCTTCCTGGCTTAACTTAAAGGCTAATGAGCATAAACAACACGACATGGACAAGGTACAGGTGTTGCAGAACTGGCTGCTGAAGTTTCAGAGATGGAGAACATTTTGGGGTAAGAAACAGTGGCACACAGATGCATTTTCTTCATTTTCTTTAATTAATTTGAAGAGCTATGTTAGCTCACAGGAATGACCTATCTGGCTGGAATAGCTGGGAAAGTACTTAGTGCTAGGCAGAAACACCAGGAAGCAGCTGTGTGTTTAATTTTAATGTGCTAAATTGTTTAAATAATGTGTTAAAGTGTTTGGGGTTTTCTGTATTTTCTTTTCTAATGTGAACAGTTGCAAGCATTCAAATTGGTCTGAAATTTTCTCACACAAAGAAGGTAGAAACAAAAGTTTTTTTGATAAATTTCAACTGATATAGGCAACTGCTAAAATTTTTGGTAGCAGGGAAACACAAAAGGGTCTGTTTCTTTGTCCAGTATGAGAATTTTCCTTTCTTTCCCCTTCTAAAATACTAAGGGAAATGTCCAGTGTTCAGGTCTCTGTAAGAGAAACAAATTTTTTCTGTGGTATCACCAGTGGCTTGGCTATACCAGAGAGAGCACATTGTGTTCACATTGCTCACTGCAGAGTTAAAGTCTCACAGCATCTGTCTGAGGTGGAAAGGCTTTGCCAACACTGGACAGTTAGTCTGAATGGATTTCTATTTCCTTTTAGGCATACTGAAGAGGTTTAACTGCATACTGCAAACAGCTTTGAAGAGTAAATCTTTCGGAAGATACTACTACAATCACACCCACAGTGACTTTTCAATATAACAATGCTGTTGCTGTTGGCAGGACAGCTGTATCAGTATCAACAATTCTGGGAGCCTTGCTGAGGTGACATTTTCAGCATGCAAAGTTAAGGGACAAAGGCCAGAAAGCAACCAGCAGAAGCAGAAAGCTACTTTGACTACCAGTGGGGGTATTTACAGAGTGGGAGAGCCTGCATGGTAACTTGGTTATACAAGTTGACATATACCTGCACTTTAAATGGCCTTTTTTCAGATTATGGAATGGAAAAGCACAGGGCTGATGATTAATATAAAGAATAGATTCTAGAAGTACCAAATGTTACTTCCCTGTCACAGGTGCAGGATAAAATTAGTTGGTATTCCAAATTCAGCTAGTATTGTGGAAAATACAATATTAAATAACTAGCAACTGGGCTGGCAGGCTGTAAAGAGGTGAAAAACCTGAATGATTAATGACAGACGAGCTGTCCTTTAACTTGCTGAGTTTATTTTTTAAGGTAGATTTAAAGAAGTTTGGAGAGAAAGGGTAAAAACCGACTTGTCATTTTCTGCTTCTCTTCCCAGTGGAGAGAAACTTTTCAGTCTGGCACTTTCACAAACTCTCATGTAAAAATCTTACAAAGCTTCAGTCCTGTGACATTCCCAACTTTTTGACATTGATAAAAGGAAACACTTCCTTAATTATTTATCCATATGTCAGAAATATGCAGAAAAGAACAGAATTATCATTTCCCATAGAG
Organism: Grantiella picta; assembly: GCA_013397955.1. Classification (NCBI taxonomy): domain Eukaryota; kingdom Metazoa; phylum Chordata; class Aves; order Passeriformes; family Meliphagidae; genus Grantiella; species Grantiella picta. The sequence goes on from VZRM01007274.1 coordinate 111,763, forward strand.
ACTGTTTTATTCAAATGATCAAAAAAAAAAAAAAGATAAACAGGAGTTTTTCCATCTCCTGCAGTTACTAAAGAGACAAAGAGAGCACCTACTATGCCTTTACAATGGTTTTCATACATTAGATGTTAGGCATCAGTGACAGGATGCTGCTCCCTCCTTGTCCAGGGACTTTGGGACGAGGCATTTTTCTTTCATAATGCTTTGCACTTCTCTATCTACTCCCAGAACATCAGACATTAACTGGATATTACAAAATCCAGCTTAATTTCATGATGCATATTATCATTGAAAACTTAAGATGAATGTGTCAAAAAGGACAAATGTGAATTTTTCCAACTGCTAGTGTTCAAACTCTGGTGCTCTGAGCATAAAACTGCTTTTGGAGACTCTCCCCCCTCTGTCTCTCTCCCTTTCTGTCTTCTTATTCTCATTCTTGGAAGCACACAATACGTTCTTCTCAGGCTAATCTACTTAAAGTGCTATCAAATTTATTCCACTTACTGTAGCTGTTTCTGCCTATTATTTGTAACATCAGAGATATAAGACCGGTTTTCAATATATGGAAGTCATCTTTATTAATTTTAAATAAGTCCTTAACAATCCCTTTTGGATTTTTCTCCCCTTCAAGCTTTAATGAAAAGGAAAGGCGCAGAAAGATATTACCATCACACTACTCACAGAAAGCTTAAGCTGCAGAGCTGGGGGCAGACTAAGGTGGGTTTTCCAGGTGGCTGAATGCATTCATCAGGGCTCCAAACCTCAGCACAGCTGCCTGACAGGAGGTTGTAGCCGCGTGGGGCTTGGCCCCTTCTCCCAGGCAACCAGCAACAGGATGAGAGGACATGGTTTCAAGCTGCACCGGGAGAGATTTAGGTTGGACATTAGGAACAATTTCCTCACAGAAAGTGTGATTAGACATTGCAATGGACTGCACAAAGAGGTGGTGTAATCACTAGAATTGCCATCTTTAGAGGTGTTTAAGGTTAGACGTGGCACTCATTGCCATGGTCTAGTTGACAGGGTGGTGCTTGTTCACAGGTGGACTTGAAGATCTCAGAGGTCTATTCCAGCCTAATTGATCCTGTGTTTCTGTGAAAGCCTTCTCCATGTCCTGGGTAATCAGGTGTCCTGTTTCCATCTATAGAGAGCCTGCATGTTTCTTTCCCTTTCTTTTGTCACCCGAGTACCTGTGGAAGTTTTTTGTGTTGCCCTCGACATCCTTGTCCTGATTCAATTCTGTGTTGTCCAGACATAGAAGCCATCGCCCCACGTCTCTGTGATGCCAATAAGATCACAGCCCTGCAGGCACACACATCTCTAATTTCTCCAGTTCTCCTTGCTGTGTAAATAGGCATAGAGGCAGTTAGGTTGGATCCCAGTGAAGCTGACTTACTGGCTAGAGTGACTGGAATTCCTTTGTGCTGCTCTTCAGGTGCTCTCCTGCTGACCTGCAATCCGTCTCTAAGCTCTGTGAGTCTCTTGCTGGCCCTGGCACCAAATCAGTAGGAGAGGGATGCATCGAGGTTCCCCTCCCTTGCCAACTGACCCTGGGACCATCTGGGGTCTGCCTGCCTCCGGCCTCAGAACTCTGCTCCAGACAGGCATTTCTGCATGGCTGTTTCTGGCAGCAACAACCCCACGGCTGAGGCCAGAAACGATGGCAAAGGAATGGCTATAGTGATGCTAGATGTGTGGAATTCCCTTTGGCAGACAAAGTCCTTAGGGACTAGTTGTGGAACATCTCTGTCTCTGTTCTTGATAGCAGGACCTATGGCCCTAGGTTTTGAATGTGATTAGGAGGCTGAGGGAGGGAGGGAGGGTTGTTGTTTATTTATTTATTTAGTTTCCCTACAGAAGATGTATGCAGTTCTGAAACAGAAATCTTTTGTGCTCACATTAATATGAATAATGGTACATATCACTGAGCATAAATGCTATACTGCAATTGAGTAATTGCTATTCTTTACTTAAATAGTAATAAAAGGGCTTTTTTCTTTTCCACATTTAGTGATAGGGGGGAGCTGTACAAATCCAGTGGCACAAATAAGTAGAATGGGATTTACTGTTACCAGAGGCTACTTCTGAGAGGCTGACTGTGATTTTTTTTTCTTATTTCTTATTTTTTGCAATGTAATGGAGAGCTACTGAGAGGGACACTGTCTCAAAGTCATTGTAAGAAGAGTAAACTTAATGAATGTATATTGCACACATTTGAACTGTTATAGTTAAGAAGCACTAAGAACAGCCTCAGCCAACAATTCACTTCACAACACAAACTATAGGTTTGCTTTGCTCCTCTGTACTATTATGGATTTTCTGATTTTGATTAGAATAGCTAGACATGGTGCATCACACCTTGAGCTGATGTGGATGCTTGAATTGGCTACTGTGTGAAGTAACCTTTAACAGCTGACACCACCTGGTGGTTTAAAGATCTAATCTGTGCACTTTTAGTTTTCTAGGAAAATGCCATGGATTATTTATTTTAAGAGGCTGGAGGAGGCCATGGTCGGCCTTGATTTCTCAAAAATATCCAGCTCTGAAGACCAGTAATGAGCTAAACCTCCAACTTAAGGTCAAATTCTAAAGCTTTCCAAAGCTTTTAATGACAAACCACATCATCATATGAATTTTTTCAGTGTTTGTGTCTAATTAGCTTTAAACTGGATTCATGTAACCTTCTAGCAAAAAAGAAAATTACTCAAAAATCATTGTAGATGTCTGTGTCAAAAGAAGTGTAAAAGAGTAACATCTCTGATAATGAAGGAAAATATTCTGAAGTACACTTAATTATGTACACAACAAAAATACCATCATTATTGTTATCAAAGCTCAATGAACAAGAGTTTGTCAAAGACTTGAATACCTCTTGCAAAGCTCAGCAAAGTTGCTTTTGAAATATTCTTGACAAAAGTTTTCTGGAGATAAAAATATTTCTCCGTCTGAAACTATCTGTTTTGCACCTGCTTTAAATTCTGATTTTACTTATTCATTTTCTTATTTGTTGCAGAGGGGTTTTTTGTCTGTTTCTAAATAAATCTTAAAGAGAAGGTTCATTAAAATTTTACATTTACAGAATCAATCTAGAGCTACAGAAGTGAGTCTAACCCTAATCTTATGTCCTTATTATTTCTCAGAAAACACTTTTTAATTTCAAATTATTGTCTCAGGTGTAGAAATTTCTTTAGCTTACTGATGCTTGATAATATGTGGCAATGATCTTGCTTTGGGAGCTTTAAAAAACAAAAATCACCCTTTAATCTTGAGCTGATGAGCACATATGCAGCACCTCCTCCACACAGAACCTTGACAGAGATCACCAAACCGTTCTAGTTTGCTTGTGACAAAACTGAAAAGTATCACATTCGGTTTGGCCTTATTCATCAGAATTACACATTCACATTGAAATAGATACTATATATGTGTTTGTGCAAATGTATTTTGCACACACTTGTGTGCTCAGATGCATATATACACATATTCAACACAGTTTTGTTAGTAAAGACAAAAACATTTCTTTCTGAAATGGAGAAACCAGAGTGTAACCAGCAGTCCACCTGCTCAATTTATGCTTTGATTCTCATAATTACATTTCTACAACAGCTTGAATTAATGAATGTCAAAAAGGTTATTAAAAACTCTCAAGTCTGAGTTTAAATGTCACAGAAAATAAGCTGAGTTTAACTACACATATTTCATTTGAAATATTTATTTTTAAATTTCATTTTTTTAGAGATCATAGATACAACAACTCAAAAACATACAAATACAATTAAAGTATCTGACAGAAGTATCAGATGTATACAACTTATAAGATGATCAGTACAACTTGAGTGAATAGCAAAACATCACAGAATTTAAGTTAGTTTTGCACAGGAAATCAATATAGTAGACAGGATATTAAACAATATTATTTTTTATTTTTTGTATTAAATATAGGCAAGTCATTTAATGTGAAAGATCCGAAAGTGGGAGTGGGGAGAGAGTGGGGAACACTTTAGTCTTTTCAAAACTAATGTTTTGGACTTTGTACCACCAGTTTTTCCCAAATTGTGAATATTAGATCTTCTTCACTCAATTATAACCATGCACTTGTCAGTGATAAATAGGAAATATAAACTCTGTAAATTTCAGCGAAGAAAGTTCATTATCCATGTCAGACAAATATTATATTCAATGAACTAAATAAACTACTGGTAAAACTCAAATTTAATGATTTACACTAGAGATTAATTTTCCTTACAGTTCCACAAACTGTTAAACTGGATGAAATTTTAATAGGAAGCTCTTTGTTGAATTGACACTTCCTACAAAACATGTAATGTGTTTTTGTGGTGGGTTGACCTTCAGTGCCCACATGCCCACCAACACACTGTGTTACTTTTGCGTCTTTCCACCTGCAAGCAGATGCATTAAAGATCTAGGCTGGCATGAGAGGCAGAGCTAATGACTTGTTACACCTTAATTGGACAGCTTTCCCTTTCTGCATGCATCTCAGTTGATCTTTTAAAATAGAAATAGGATGAAGCATACTTTTCTTGGTATTCAATTTAGTATTTTACTGAAGGGCATTTCAATGAGTTTACAGTTCACACAATACGTGTCAATAATAGGTTTCAACACTTGTTTTTATGTATTTTTCTCTTGCTTGATGAGTGTTCTGCTGTGTTTTCCTCTGATTTGAGGTTTGTTTTATTAAATTTATTTATTTAGAAAGCCTTAGCCATCCATCATTTTTATACTATTTATATACTTGAAAAGTTCATCTAGAGATAGATGAGCTCTCTGTTTCTGTTTAGTGTTTGTATTTTTTTGAAGTTAAACTGTCACCACTTCCTTGATCTTCTCATGAGAAAAATTTATCATAAAAGTTATCTGAGCTTGCAGATTTTCAGTCTTGTGAATTCTGGAGCATGCAACTCTTTTCTCTGCATTTTCTATGTTTTCCATGTTTTAATATGTGATTCATGTAAATTATTCAGTCTAAAAGAGTCTGTGAAACTCTTGGGTTAAGCTAATATCAAATGTTTTTGGCAAAGTAAGCAAGAGGTTGTGGAAATATTGACACATATGAATAGATTTTTATCAACTATATTTTCAGTCCCTTGAAAATAAAAATCTGATGAGAAGAGCAGTCTTCTTAAAAGTAAATTCTTGCAAAATATGGAAGTAGTTAAAAAAAAAACCAACAAGTTTTTTATTAAACATGTCTTTTCTGCAGATCTTATAAAAAGTTAACACAAATAATAAAAATTAAATACAGAGAAAATGTTCAAATATAGTGAGGACTCCGTAACCAGACATGATAGAATTAATATTTCCTGTATGGCTTGGCAGAGGTTATCTTTTGACCTTTACAATACAGCAAAACACTTAACTGTTCTCTAAAGTACTTTTTGAAGTAGTGGTTCGTGTTTTGATGGGGAAAAGACTGTTAGCTATGGTTTATTCCCTTCCTCTACAGGAACAGAAGACAAAAGTCTCAATTTTGAACTTTTATATGTATTATACTTTTTGAATGTAAGATGGTAGAAACACAATAGATCTCAGAGCTCCCTTGGATATGTTTTTTTTAAGCTTACTTTGAGCCAAAATCTAATTCACAGAATCAAATGTTTACTGCTGTTGCATTCACCTACTGTCAGCATTTATAAACGTGCAAAGAACATATAAAAGGTTGTTATTCAGCTTTTGTTCTACATAACTTTTATATTCACATTGTATAATGTTGTAAAAGTAAAAAAAAACCAATAAAATAAACAATAGAAATAAAATATGAATTCTGTTCTATTTAGATAAATACTTATTTTTTCCTCTAATCGACAGTCAAATGTCGGACCATGCTTATGAGGCACCAGAATTTCTAATTAGATCAAATGTTTGCATTTTTTTAATAGAAAACTTTGAAAAACAAGTGAGAAGCCTGTAGGAATATAAAGTTAATTCAAAACAACCTTCTCAGAATCATGATTGCAATCCCTGGAGTAAACAAGAGGAAAAGAATTGCCAAGTTACTCTTGCTCAGTAAAAGTGGTTCTGAGAAAGATGTTTTGGAGAAGGAGGAAAAGCAACCTCAATTTTTTAAAATAAGTAAAACAGTGGTGCTATCTATTAGTATCTATTAGTAGGGGTTATGAAATGACTAATCAGCCCTTAAATTTGTAGCACAGCCTTTTGTATAAGAATTCCATCTCTTGTTTGCATGCATTTATTTAAAAACAGCCCTCTTTTGATGCAGCATTAAAATAACACCAGGTGTTATGAAGATATAGTTTAAAAAATAAATATAATTGAAATCAGTGTTGACTCAGTCAACCTCAGTTAATGCATATGTCAATTAAATAATTTGCTTGCCACACCACTACTTGCTAAAAGGAAGACAGACACAAGAGGGAGGAAGGAGGGAAGGAGCAAAGGAGGGAAGGAAGGAAGGAAGAAAGGAAGGAGTTACTGTTAACTTACCCAAAGTTAAAAAACCTGAACTAAACTTTGTGGGCTCTTTTAATTAAAAAAGTTTTTTCATCTATGTTGTTTTGAGTAGTTTATTTTCTTTCTTGTGTATTTTTTTTCTGAACACTGCTGATGAGATAATTTTTACATACTTCTGATGTTTCTAAAATTATTTTAGCAATTTGACTTCTTGTTTCCTCTGATAACATCTGTGAATATACAGCCAGTTATCCTGATTGATCACTAGCAGTAATAAAGTATGGAAGATGCAGTCATTATACACTAAAAAAAAAAAATTGTTTTCACTGATACAACAGTACTAAACCCTGTAGGGAGTGATTGAAAAGTAGAATACTGTAAATCCCAGAAGTTATTTTTAAAAGATCTTGGCTCCTTGTAGCTTCCTCAGCATGATATAGTATACTGAAAAAGGCATCTTTAGTGCCAAACTTATCCTAAGTACCTTCAATGAGATTCTTCTTATGGGTTGCTAAAGTGAAGGAAACAGCATAAGCCCACCTGGCTGTACAGTCACAGTCCTGCTAGGGATTAATTGAAGTCTGCGTAGGAATCACAAACCTGACGGGCCACAGGGATACCTCTGAGTGCAGCATACTGCAGTATGGGGGATATAAACCTGCTGGCTTCCACTTCAGGAAAGCACAGGAGAATTGATAAAATAGTTCCAGATTTGGATTTATCATATTCTGATATCCATCTTTGCATGAAGCTGTGTCATGGTTTAACCCCAGGCAGACATCAAGCCCTACACAGCTGCTCACTCACTTACTACCAGCAGCATCAGGGAGAGAATCACAAGGGCAAAGAGAGGAAAACTCTCGGGTCGAGATAAAGGCAGTTTAATAGGGGAAACAAAACCACGCACACAAGCAAAGCAAAACAAGGAATTAATTCACTGCTCCCCACATGCAGGGAGGTGTTCAGCCATCCCCAGTAGAGCAGGGCCCACCACATGCAGTGGTTACTTGGGGAGACAAATGACATCACTCCAACCTCCCCTTTTCTCCTTCTCCCCTGTTTATATGCTCATCATTATGAGCATGATGTCAAATGGTCTGGAATATCCCTTTGATCGATTGGGGTCATCTGTCCTGGCTGTGTCTCCTCCTAGCCTCCCATGAACCCCGAAGTCCCTCACCAGCATAGCAGTACCAAAAGCAAAAAAGGCCTTGGCTCTGTGTGAGCTCTGCTCAGCAATAACAAAAACATCTCTGTATTATCAGCACTGTGTTCAGCACAAACACGGAACACAGCTCAATACCAGCCACTGTGAAGGAAATTATCTCTACCCTAGATGAAAACAACATAAGCTGTTACACTGCCTCTGCTATGAAGAGCCCCAGAATTCTCATGCACATGAGTAGAGGCGTCAAGGTCAAAATTTGTCCTATAAATAGATACAGAGCTGGCAGTGTGCTTGCTGATAACAGAAGGTAGGCTGTTCATAATACTCATGTTTGAAAGTCCCACTGTCCTACTTTGGAATTTTCTATCTGAATTTCCTTCAGCTAAGAGAGTCAAATTGTTAGTATAATAACAGCTTATTTTCTATTTTTTTATGTAAATCTTAATAAAAAATAATTTAATCACCACAAGTACAAATTACTAACTTGAAATAATCATGGCAATAAAAGCAATAACAAAAAGAATTGTTGACAAGATGCTTAGTAAATATTCTGCCATATTCAAGGAAGTGAACTGGCTGTGGCTATTCCAGTGTGTCCAGTTTAGAGCACGTTGGTCTGGAACAGAAAATGGTTCTGGATGCTCTTACATCCAACAAATCTGGAAGACTGGGGTGTTCACATGTTTTTTAAAACTAGTCTTCCAGAATTTGGAAGAGGTTTTAGTTTTCCCTGGCAGTTTGGAGTATCTCACAGAACTAGAAGTCCATTAAGGAAGACATTGATTCCAAGAAAAATTAATAATACATAATTAATGAAATGGCAAATGGGGGTTAATTTGTCAGGTACAATATTTTCACAAATGGTATCTGTAAATAAAAAGGAGTCACCTGACAGGGTTTAAAAGGCACTTGAACAATGATCTTCATAATACAATAAACTTTTGCTCAACCATAAAATGGTCAGGAAGTTGAACTTGATGATAGTTGTAGGTTCCTTGCAACTGAAATATTCTAATCTATATTATTTGCTTCAATTCAATTTGGTGTGATTGAGTTCCATACTGTATTTTACCTTGTTATATATATTATTATTTATACTGATTCTAATTTTTCAAGGGACAGTATCATTTACAATGATTACCTTCTTGCCATTTTGGTTTTCTTTAGCTTCTGTGGAAAGCACCACATTTTACACTTGTAGATGTCTTCTTGCACACAGACCTCCTCTGTACTGACACAGCAGAATTGAAACCTTCATTTGCTTTTTCTCAACAGAGCTAAAAATCTCAGAATGAGAATGTTAGAGATAGAAGCCAGTCTACATAAACTTCCGTTCCAAAATCTTTTTCAGATGACCCTCACAAATTTCAGCCTGTGAGGTTTCCATTGATTCACTGTAAGACAATACTATAGATTGTTAAAAGTCACCACAAGAAATTGAAGACTTTATGTGCTTTGTTGATTGCCTTCTAAAATTGTATGTGTGTGTATCTAAATCAAAAGATGGTCTTCTCAAATGATAATTAGATGGTTTTCTTTAGCCTTATCAGAAGCCAAAATAGAGATATTAATTTTAACCACTAATTCATATGCTAACCATTTGTCAGGAAGACCTAATAACCTAATCATTAGACTATAATTCTTTAATTTCCCACCTCATTCCCTGCAGCTGTTCACTGCAGCAGTGCAGTCTGCTAGCAGGGCACACAGACTGCAGCCAGAGGCCAGCTCTCCGCAGCAGGCGAAGGCCCTGGGGCCAGGTACCATGGAGTTCACAGGCAGGGGACAAAGTCTTCAAGACATTTCGCTAACACTTTTGAGAATTTTTTCCTGTGTGTAGTAGAAGGCTCCTGATTTCCTTATACTTATGCAGTGATTTGCAGTGTTAGGATTTAAAAGCATTTCATATTTTCAAGGAACCCACTTAGTGAGACATATTGTATGGCTTCCTTTTACAGCCTTAGAGTCAAAAAAAACCCCAAGTGTCCTCTGTCATATTTGTATACAAATTATGTTCCAAATTACATTTCCTAAACTCCAATAACTCTTTCTGCTCTATTTTAGAGTTTATTGTAATGAGATAATAACTGTTTATGGTTCAAGGACAGAAAACTGGTGTTGTTAATTTTACTGAAGTGATCTATAGAACTTAACTGATTGTGGGCATTACTGGACTGACATAACATATTCAACAGTATTAATATTCTTTGAATGTAGATACTATACACTTCAATAATGTCCAAATTATTAAGCAAATTAAAATATACACCATCAAAAAAATTAATTGTTTCATTATTATTGTTTTGCAGTTAAAAAATCAACAAATGAACGAAATGTCTATCAAGAGCTATTAAACACAAAGTACAAGAAAAATTTGACATAAGATATTAAATTCTAAATTGTTGGAAGTCTTACAGTACAAATTTCTCAGTTCTGATACTTCTTTTTCCCTAGGAATTTGCAACTGTCTATTTTCAGAAACAAGATACTAGGCTGAATGGATTATGAATAGCTGTTCCTTACATATTTTGGCAGAATAAATCAATCTTAAAAAGAAAATTTTAAGCATATCTAAAATGCAGCCTTTCGCACCATTAGCTATGCAATTGATACAATAAAAGAAAGCAACTGCTTAGGTTGAATCTACAGAAGATTGTAAGTAAATATGTTTTTTGGTTTTTTAATTAATTCACCCTGAGATTTAATCAGCATATTGGATCTTAAAAAATTATTTTTTGAACACACTAACAACACAAACAGGGAAAAAAAAGAGAGAAAAAAGTCTTTTCTGTCCTTGTCATTCCCACTTTTTAAAATAGCATGAACATTAAACTGCAGAGTTGTCAGATTCAGGTGTACTCAATAGTCACGTTTTACAAGTGAGAACATTGCAGAACAAACTGGACCTCCTTCCATTTGGTAGTGGTGGTAAGTGATGAAGGAGTGTGTTTATATCCCTTCCCTGCACATTCAACGTTGCATGTTTGACAAATATGAGCATCCCAGAGGGCACACAATTCTTGTAGACTTGCTATGATTTTCCACATATCCTAGAGCAGTAATACTCTAAATATTATGTGAAGCATTTACCAAGATTCAGAATTGAATAATATAGGGGAAGTTATGGGATAGGAGTTGAAAGGTATAGATTCTTGGATTCCTCTGAATGAGAGTATCTACATAAACATCCTGTGGATCAGGTAGAAAGTCTTTTTATTAAGTCCTGAATACTGCCATAACTTAAGCTGTAGTCTTGTTCCCCATTCCCAGCAAACGATTTGCCTATTGTTGATATAGCAATCTATTTATTTGCATTTTTTTTCCAATATAATTTAAAATTTGTATGCATTGTCTCACTGACTTTTAGGTACTACTCACTTTTTGAATTTGCAAACAGATATTCAACTGGCAAAACCAAGGCCACATGAAATAAAAAACTCAGCTATGACTTTAATGTTCAAGTCTTACTTAGATATCTTTGCAGAACAGATCATATCTACTATATGTTGGATAAATGGTTTTAAAAAGTATGAATTCAAAGAATTTAAATGTAGCAAAATAAATTATCACTTTCATGATATCATGTGTATAGTGAAAGACTACTGTGAGAACACTTAAAACAGGAAATGCCACCTGAATTTATTACTTATGATGATGCTATACAAATCAATCTCCGCTATCCAACTGATTACATTTTAGCAAGTCCAAACTTCTTTTCTGATGAATTCAGCTCTTCTGACAAAGTAATTTGCATTGTATTGTAATTTTACTTTTTAGTGTGTCTTGTAAGATTTATTCTATGTTTATTATGACTGCAAATTTTATGTCATCAGGATTATATTTTGCTGTACTCTAAGCATATGGTTTCATAAGGAAATAGAATTTTTTTTTCCCCTCTGGTTTTATGATTTGATGATTTGTGTTTCAAAAACCCTGCTGGAATACCCTCATTCCTTTCCTCTAACTGTTCTGCTTTTCAAAACACACACTATAATCTATACTTTCCCCCTTTAATAATGTAAAAACATCATTTTAATTCCTGTAAACAAAAGTGAGTTTACACTTTGAAATGTAAAAATCACAAGATCTTTCAACAAATGTTGGTAAAGAACAGCTGAATAGTGTATTTCTGAACACCATTTCCTTTCACTAGTCATGTACTTAAAAGTAAATAGCTGAAAATAATAGTTTGAAGATATTTATTAAGTATTTGGTTAACATTTTCCTGGAACAATTTAATGTTTAACTACTGTTATTTTTCTCTTCTTTGTTCTTTGATTACAAATAGGCATGAAACATGGGATTTGTTTTGTCTAGTTTCAGATGTCTTGAAGATTGTCTCAATCTAAGGTAGTTGTATGAGCTCTCGTTGTTGAGAGAACTAGACATTGTAGGCAGACAATTTGTCTAAGCTGTCTCAGATGCTCATCTTCAATGAGATGAATCACTCCCTAAATGTGTTTATTTCTCTCCATTGACTATAAAGGAAGACTAGATGACTAGTTTAGATGACAACCTTTAGTTGTCTGATGTTTACGGAGACAGATCCAACACAAAGTGCCCTGAAGCATACTGGTTTATGAGGCACTGCAGAGTTACTGCTTAGAATACCAGATTTCCAAAACAAAATTGTCTACATTTCCTGAGACAGAGCAACCTCCCCCTGTACTCCTTAAAAATTGATTTTTAGAATTAGAAAAAAAAAAGTACACAAAATGACTTATTAATGGCTTCGCACAAAAGGAAAAATTTGCCCAAGAGTTTGGATTCAGTATTTTTAAGCCATATTGTAGAGAAATAAGTTATGTAAGTAGTTAAAATGCAAATATTATAAGAATACTGCCATATATTAGAAGAATACTGTAATTTTTTCCTGATGATAGTCCCCTTTTGGCGCAGGGTTATGATAATACTGAATAGATCAAAACTGCCTTGCTGATTTATTATTTGACACCAACTCACACTTAATCTTAGCTTTCAGTCACCTACAAATCTCCTTGTTATATACAGCTTTTAAAGTTCACACCTCCTCTTTCCTATAAAAGTGCTGGGATATAATATACATCCACAGAGGTAACCATCAACCAAAAATTCATTATTTTTTGTCAGTGTTACAAGGTTTCCATATTTCTCCTATAAGTTCTTATAATTGAGATAATATCCTCATGGACAATATTGGAGTAGTGTTACTCACCCGATGCTGGGATGAGGCAATTTCAGGAAGGCTAACAAGTGTCTCTGGCAGAACACAGACTTCAGGATGTATACAGGAAATACTGGAAACTGACAGAACTCAACGAGGTGTTGCAAAGGGCCACTGAACTTGAATTTCAAGCTTTGACTAAAAAAACTCCAAAACAATAACCACACAAAACAAAACCAACAAAACAAAAATACTACAGAAAAAGGTCAAATGCAAACAAAACAAAATGCAGCCTCTTGACTGGTTGCTTTTATTTTAACTGGATTCATATCAGCCTATGTTTACATTACTGTAACTTTTCAGGTATCAACCTCAACCTTCTTGCCAGAATAAACTAAACCACACACACCGGCTCATTTGACATAACTATTTCATTATTCCAGATTCCAGGTCAAATCAGCTTTATCTGGTGGTCCAGTAACAGACATTGATACTGTATTATTATCAATTTTAGATATGAATAAAAGTAAAGTCATGATCTTTAATTTATCTTCTTGATACTGTATTATTATCAATTTTAGATATGAATAAAAGTAAAGTCATGATCTTTAATTTATCTTCTTAGGGTGCAGAAGACTAGTCCACATCAATATTGGTCATTAGACTCATAACAGTGTTAATAAACTTTTTTCCCTTTGTACAGATACCAAAGAATGAGCTAAGGAAAATAAGTGCTCCCCAGAGCGAGGCATTCCTCATGAGTGGCATTCCTCAGGGATCAGCACTGGGGTTGGTGCTGTTTATGATCTTTGTCACTGCCCTGGACACTGGGACAGAGTGCATCCCCAGCAAGTTTGCTCACACCAAAGCTGTGTGGTGTGCTCAACCTGCTGGAAGGAAGAAATGCCATCCAGAGGGACCAAAGTAGACCTGAGAGTTGGGACCATGGGAACTCTTGAAGTAGTTTTATGAGGTTTTAGGTACCTTTTCAACTCTAGGTAATACTCTTGTGTCATTTTTTATGTTGGTATTTCGGGTCTCTGGTCTGATAGAACTGAAATTAATAACCTGTGGTATATTTTGTTTTCATCAATTTGTTGCCTTTCTCTGAAGAGAAAATAAGCCAAAATAAGCTAAATGAAGGTATCATTTAAGATGAAGGCCTTATATGAACTTCTGAAATGTTTAATATTCACCAATTATCATAAAGGTTATCGATTTTACTGCTAGTAAAAAGGCATAGCACTTTGATATAATGATGGGAAACTTGATGCATGCAGTATTAGAAAATTAAAAATAGTGTTCTTGTACATGAACTGTACTCTTATTGCATACTTCAATTAATTGAAGGGTAGTAATTGCACTCAGAGTAGCTCATTCGTTAACGAGCTACCAAATAAGTTATCAACTCTAACGACCATAGACTAATGCCTCAATAGAGACATTACATTGTTACTTTGATTTGGTTAATTATAAAAAATCAAATTTGCAATCCAAGTCTCTGGAGGCATTCCTATTTTTTTGGTGCTGAAGGATGTGAGTTACTATGACATTTTCCTCAGAACCTTGCAAACAGCAGTTTGTCAGGACAGACCTTTAAGTTATATGATGAAATAGATTGTACCCATTGTCATTTCAAAAGCAATATAGGCAGGTAATATTCTCTGTTATGCAATTGTAAAAACAGGTCAGCATCTGCTCAACTGCTTTAATAATTACATTTGAAGCACTTGTTTAAGTTTAAAAATACATATCAATACAACATACTAAATCAAATTGTACCAGCTCTGTTTTCACCCAAAGCAATGAGGTGACTCACCTATAGTCCTATTGAGGAAAATTTGAGAATTCAGCATAACCCACGAAGATTATAAAATACAGTCCAGAAGATCACCTTTCAAGCACTATTTTTCTGTTTCTATCCTCTACAGAGAAATAACTTCAGCATTATTGAATACAATTCTGACAGCTCATTTTTGATATCCCAGGGGAAAAACCATTCTGCAACTGAACCAAATAGATTTATTTCAGGTTTTTCATACTGTATTTGGGGTGTGGCCTGTCAAGTAAGCGATACCAACATCCTGATCCATGTTAATTTGTTGTTATCAGGTAGCCTATGTGTCATGTTTGCACTGGGAGATTGTTGGTTTTAAGCACTGTTCACATGGAGATAACAGTGCACATATACATCCATATATGTTCATGATATCATACACATATGTTTATGATGCCACATATGATGCCTGAGGAGTCTTATCCTGTTCCCATCAGGATGCATGCAGATGCACTGGGCTGGGTATGTAGGCTTGGAAAGCACAAATTGATGTTTAAAATGGAGCCACAGGAGAAGGAAAATGTGGTTGTGCTTCACCACTGTGCTTTTTCTAGGGGTTCCAGCAACCAGTCCAGTCTGTCACTCCAGTTCATTTACCATGTTAAGCTTCACTGATTAACGAGTTGCTGAAATGCTAAAATTGTGGGCTTGGACTCCTACCTTCAATGGAACTTAACCCTGAAAAGGAGACATTTGAACCCTCTCTTCCCAGTCATAGTGGAACACTTTCACAAGCACAATCTAAAACTAGTTTCAATATGTACATTTCAATATTTCCGTTGATCAAGCCCAGACAGTTGGATTAGGCTTTTTTTTTTCCTGTAATGAAACTCTGAATAAGCATGAGTGAAATACAAAATCAGAATAAGGTGTCCCAGATAACTGTATAAAGAGGAATTTCTGTGGAGTATTATCCAGGAATAACAGAGGAGAAAAAAACATACTGTCTACAGAACTGAAATTTGTTTAAGTTTTTTAAGATGCCTATGAAGCAGATTTCCATTATTGCACAAACTTTGAATGTTTTCCAATTCAGTCAATCAACACCCCTGTGAGGTAAGGGGCTATTGCCATCCTAAATTGATAGATAAGGAAATTAAAGTTCAGAGAGGACAGCTGTTTTGCCTAAGCTTACATAGCTCTGTCAGAGAGGCTCAGATCCTGAGTTTGCCTTTTTACCATCTTCTAAATTTTCCTGTTTAAGAAAAAATCACTTGTGAAATGTTAGATATCATGAAGAATGACGGTGAAAGCATTTTTCCTAAAAATTCAGTTTACTTATTTAGAGGGGCATGGATCAATCTCAGTTATGGTAATACTTGTATCCCTATCTCTTCCAAAACAGTTCTTTTTTTCTCCTAGATCCTGACTGCTGCTTGTCAAACTGGTTTTTTTTCCACTTGCTAGTGAAACTCAATCAAATTTCCTCAGAATTTTATATTTATATTTATTTTTTTAATTTTTATTTATATTTATATATTAATAATAATATTAATATTTATTTATATTTATATTAATTATATTTGTATTTTTATTTATATTGTTTATATTTATATTTATTGTCAAAGGGCAATAATCTTCAGAATGACAGAAATCACATTGTTTCCATACTTGGAAAAAGGGAGATGGTCCTCTCATAGCCCTTGTCATTTCTGGTAGATGATAACACAAAGTATAACGTGCTGAAAGAGAGGATTGCACTATTGGCCTTTGTATCTCCTAGTGTCATCCTAAATTCCTCTGAGACCACCACAGACATGACATTTTGTACGGCTGACAATATGGGAACAGAAATATTCTGGATATTGGTAGTCAGATATGGAGACTTTAATTTTGTTACATTAATAACTTCAGATAAAGTTCATAGTGATTAAAATACATTATTACTGGTAGACTGCTCTTTCATAATGAAATTGGTGTCTATCCATTTCTTAATAGAAAAATATTAATCTCATTTGAAAATAAAAGTCATAACCATTGGCATTAAATAGTTCTTTTTCATTAGATCTTTTCCAAGCTGAAACTACCATGTTAGAAAGACATGACAAATACATTTGTTCCTGAAAACAGGAAAAATTGAGGTGTTTTAACATGTCCCTAGGACACCTGGAATTGGTAATGCACCTTTACCAGAATGAAAGGAAAAGAAAAAATAATAGAAAGAGCCACCATGCCATCTCAAACTGTGTTTTTCATAGACACAAACTCAATTCTCCTCTCTTGAAACATAATCAATTTCTTGTTAATGGCATGCAAATACAGTAAATACAGCTGCTAATGTGTTATTCTTTAGTCAGTCATTGCATCTGATTAGGGAGAGAAATGTAAAAGGTTAATTTTCTAATTGCACACTCCCCCTAGGTAAATTATGTGTGTTACCACATCCATTGACGCTCTGTAATGGGCAATTTTAATTGCACAGTGATTTTCTGTGAAACTGTGTATCATCATACGTTTTATTTTTAGTAAGCAAGAGAATGGAAGAAAGGAAGTAAAAGAGAATATCCATCCTATCAAAATTTCTTAACTCTGTCTGGAGAGCTGGCTGACAGGATATTAAAGCATTCCAAAAAAATCTCTTCTCCCTTTCTTCTCACAGCTCATTTGTAATTTCCATAAAACTGTAATAAATTGAAGAGAAAGAATGAGACTGAGATAAAAGACACACTAATGCTGGATGCCTCTCTGTAAAAGTTTTGAAAAGCAGCAACATTTAAAATGCATATTAAACAGCAATTTCCTCTGCATAGAAATGCTTGTCTTCCATGATAGAGCTACCTGAACTCACCACATATAAAATCTTTTTATTGCCAGCCAGGCGTTGACCACACGCAATCTGAAAGCTTTCAGATTCCTTGTACTTTCTTTAAAAAGGGTGAGTGCATTAAGATCAGTTGTCCCCAAAATATGAGAAAAAGATTGTTTTGTTAGGTCACCTGCTATAGCTTTCAGTTACTATCTCAAATGGTAGAAGAGAAAAGCAGCATGGACACAGGTGATCAATAATCCTTTAAGATGTCAGCCTTGTATCAGTCTAAAAACAGGTGGTTTATATTTGATAAATTTGTTACGTATTAACCATGATAAATTAAACAGTGGGAAAACAAATCTAAAAAGGGAGAAAGATGAGATTAAAAATCATGAGAATGTTTCTCTTTGTATTTTCCCATGTCTCAGAAGTATATGTTAAAAGAGTAGAGCAAGGGAATGCTTTAGTATAATTTGAGTCAAATTCAATCATAATAATATAACACTGCATTATATCTTTTTTTTTATATATATATATATATCTTAATTTTTAGTTATATTTTGGAAAAAAAAAATTTTCAAGCCAAAATTGTTTCAATAAAAATTTTCAGCTATCTCTAATGACCATATTAGCATAAAATATCCAAGGCCATTTTGTTTCAATAACTTGCTAAACAAAATCCAGATGACTGAAAGTAACATAAAACTTTAAACTGGCAGATTAGAACAGAGGAAAAAAAGCTGGAAAAGAACTTTGAATTAGTGGAGGTCATAGTCTTGTTTCATTCCCACTGACAATAATCCATTTTTCATCCAGCACTGGCACAGTAGCAGTTCTGCTCTCCTTCCCAGCCTCTAATATAAAGAGGGTTTATGGTCCTTTACTGCTATATAACCTTTGTATCTCTGCTAACTTTATTGCTATAGACTGTGCCTGGTGTAGCCTGTGTACTACATCTAGTGCTATGAAACTAAAGCATAATAAACAAAGCATTTAGTATGTCTGAAATGTAGCGAGTATTAATGGATACAGAGAGATTTACTGAAACTTAGTTGAGTTATACCAATAAAATAAGTGGCCCTTTCATGCTTTTAACATCAAACTAAATCTCTGCTCTTTCTCTCCTTTGCCTTTTTCTCTTGAAAAAGGAATTCTGGAGAGTAATCTCTGAAGTTTCAATTACTTTGTTCCTCCTATGGCAATTTACTATAACTTTAATACAGGAACAAAACTATTTCCTTCCAACTTTTGATGTTTTATCTTGTGAAAATCAGCCAGTATCTTCTCTCTGTTCTCAGGTGCATAGTTCTCAGAATACGCCACTGCAAAAAAGGTGATGATTCTAAGCTGGTAATGACAAATGGAGGTAAAAGGACAGAAGGAGGATGTCTTTAAGCTATAGTAGATCAGCAGCTCAAGTGAGAAGGAAACGAAAGGAGGTTTTGTTTGTTTTTAATTAAATTAAGTTTACATGAACATAATATAATACAACATAACATAATATAATCACAGTTCTTCAGAGCCTGTTTACAGGGTCATGGAATGTTTCTACTCCATAACACTAATCAGTTGTCTAACTAATCCCAGCTGGGATGAGTAGTTTTTCATAAGTTTCGGTCTGATTCAGTCTTTCATTATACGAGAGTTCTCCTGCGAGTCCAACACATTTCAGATCAAGCCAATACAGAAGCAAGCAGAGGTAAGACTGCAGCTGCAAGGTACGAAATGGCCACAGAGCTCTGTCAAGGCTCTGTCAAGGCTGCAGCACATATACCTGAAGCTTTGAAAGACATCCAGGTGTGGAGCCAAAGAACAGCAGGGACTGCTGATGTGTCATGAAGTCAAGACAGGACAGACACACCCAATCATCAACAGCTCCAAAATGGTACAAAAAGGCATATCCCATACCTGTGCATAGTCACCAAATCTAAAGTACATGGGACAGATGAGCACAGAAAAACCTGCTCTCCTTTGCCCTTGCTGTCATTTCAATAGATTCTGGATCCCACATGTGAACAGTGGCATCATTCTGCGTGACTGTGGCTGGGAAGATTGAGCACCCCTTCCATGGCACCTGGCAGCAGGACAGACTTCTCGGATGCCACACAGACTTCTGATATTTGTGAGTATGAAACAGTGAGGGAGAGTAAGGGAAACCTGATTTACTTCAGTTTTAATTTTAGGTAAAATCGCTGTCATCTCCTTTAAAGTCTTGCCTTGAAATTCACTACATTGTTGGTAAAATGCTCCAATAGTATTTCCTAAATATACAGAAAACTCCAGGAATGGGAACTGCACTAAAAGCTACATAGATTTGTGGAATTATTAACTGAGTTAAAGAGACCTAAGTTTCAGGGAAAGTTACTCTCTTTTACCCATTCAATTTTATATGTGGAATTTTGGCTAGGTTGTGTGAGTTTAATACCAAATTGGATGATAACATGTAAACCCAATGAAGTACATGCAGGGAAAACCCTCTTCTGATGGTGATAGTTCTTGTTGATTATGGGTTTATTGCTCCTTTGTTGTTTCAAGAATGAAACTGACGTTGCATTTTTGAGAAAAAGGCCAAAAAGAAACATAAATACCTACATTTGTCCAAAACAGTGTCAAAGAGAACACTTTTCAATTGCTGAATGTCTGGTTAATTCTTTATAGATCAAACCATGAAATATATTTGTATTTTGCGTTTTACATCTTCTGGGGAGGAAGGTGCTACTCTTATTTACTGCTCATCTGCACACTTATCCACCAACTACTTTGATCCCTGGAGCAAGCATATCCATTCTAATGGAATCAGACAAAGCATGAATTTGGCCTGTGTTATTTATTCATGCAGCAAATGTTGTGACTGTTCACCCATCAAATCAAACCCAGTATTCACATACCATCCATTCTCAGTGCAAAGATTGCTAAGCAGCTGGTGCAAGAGGGGTGACTGAAGACCAAGAACCTCTGATATAATACAGTTTATATGCAGTCTCCTGTGACTTATAGAGATTATCTGGAAAATCCTAGAAAGCAATAATCAGCTGTTGAAAAAGCCACAAGAATGGATATCAGTACAGAGGAGAATCTGATGTCTTTTTTTAAAAATCTCTTGATGTTATTTTTTAATCAAATAAATCTGATATAATAGAAATGTGGATTGCATGTATACCAAAGGTGGAGGGTCTTTCATTCCCTTTATGTTGTAGAATATTAAATTGCTAAAATTGAAGTTGTGATCATACCATAAAAATTTCTCATTTTCTCTCTGATTTTTAAGCTCTCAATTTTCTGTTTTCTTCTGCTGACTAATTAGAAAAATCCATTCAACTCTACTGTGACTTTTTTCTGTCCAAAAATTTCAATAAATGAAGTCTGTAATGTAATTTTGTTTCAACAGCTTATGAAACAATATCATAAAAACTTTACATGCCACTTGCTGAAGCTCTTGATGTAATACTTTGAAAACTTTTGTTAAAACCTGTTCTTGATGCTTGCAATACACAAACCAAAGCTGCTTGGTTCATGGAGGTTTAAGCAATGCTAGTGCATCTTAAGAGCTAAAGGCTGTTTCTGTTGTATTAGATTTCACAGTATAAAATTTACTGCTTGTATTTACTATTAAAGGTGTTTTGAAAAAGTTAATATCTGTACCACCCTATTTTAAATATAATTTAATTCTAATAAAGCCTGTTTTATGCTTGTACCAAAGCATAGCTTATAATTTACTGTTTGAAGTTAATCTACAATAATGCAAGAAAAAAATTAAACCAAATGAGAAATAGAGGTCTTTTAATTTAGCTAAAGTTGTGGGTCACAGTAACTTAAGTTTCCAATGCTGTCTCTTAAGGTTCAGCTTTTTTTCTTTTCTAGAATTATTTTTTCTAAAAAATTGTTGGGTTTTTTAATAAGATTACATGATTATTAGTGTTGGTTTTAATTGATAGAGTCATCACTCAAAAGAATCTGAAATCAGCTTCATTCTAATGTTAATTTAATCTCTCATGAGTTTAAAATTGGCTGAAGATTTCAGATTTTGTCATCAAAAATTTAAATCTTCTCACGGGATTATATTCAGCAAATATACATTAATGATGCATCACTCAATCAAAACTGGCTTGAAACTTACTGCTCATCAGTCTTGCATAAAATTTCAACTTATGTTCTCTGGACCATCAACCAGCATAATCATTCTGATGCTGTTAGAGTATAAGTGTACTCTGTCGAATAGTTTTAGGGTTTAAATTATTTAATTATACTTTTCTCATTTAGTGATTTTTTGTACGTGAGTTGAACAGATAACAGGTATTTCAGTTTGAGTTAATGCTTTTAGTGACTAAGAAGTGGTTCATTTCCTTGATAACTTTAATCACATAATCCTATATATGTAAAAGCCTCTAACATAGTTTGCTGTAACTTAAAAAAAAAAAAAAAAAACCGGGGATAATTTTACTCAATCTTTTTAAGACTAGTTAGAAGAAAAAAGAAAAAAAAAGAAAAAACACTTTTTTTCTCTTTTTTTCTGCAGAGTTGATCAGAGTAGGTGAAAAAAGTGGCAACTTTCAGGAGCAAAGGGATCTACATCAGAATTTAACAGAAATTCTCAGAATTGTCCAGGAATAGTATTTTGAGCTACAAGTAGCCTTCTATGTGTTTTCTTTACAAGAGAAACAATTTTTGAAGTAATACAGCACAGTGTGTTATGCTTATCAGCTGCCACATGTGCCTGGGGAAAGAAATTTAAACTATATTGGAACCTAATGGAAAATGTGTTTAGATACTTGTAATATTGTAGAACGAGCAATTTTTTTTTTAATTTAATGAATCATAGGCTGCTTTTGTTTAAGAAATGCTTTGGATAAGCCATGGAAAATGTTCCTGAATTTTATTGAAGACCAGTGATTTAAATGGCCAAATCCAACACAGTGGTCCCTTAAAACATCTGCTGGTGAATGCTCACTGGATGGTGACTCTCCTATGCATTGGCTTTGTGTTCCTTACCAGCTACCACAAAATTTTATATCTTTAATTAACACATGCTTATCCAAATTTGTTTGGGTTTCAAACCCAGATGGGAATGAGGAATATAGTTCTCTTTAATTCCAACAGGGAGACATTGCTCTTTGGGATTATGTCCTGATGGTCAAGTAGTTACTGAAGTTTCAGCAATGTTCAGTAATATTTTGAAGATTTTTTTTCAGTTTGTGTTTAGTTTAGGTTGGTTGTTTCTTTCATTTACATGTTTGGAAACAGAAATTAGTATCAATTGTACTGTTTGGTTAGTGTTTGATCTGTCCAAAATTACCCCCATTTCATTCTGGAAAGGAGATCTACTGAGTCAGAAAATACCTGAAGATATATGGCACTCCAGTTCAATGTATTTTGAAGATGAGGTAGGAGAATACACTCATTTAATAATTGTCTGACTATATATTTGGCTTGATTTGTAAAATTCAAGAACAAAATAGAAATTTACTAAATTTTTAAACTCCTTGAAAAGCTTCAATGTTTATTTCAACTTATTCTTCAGACTCAGTTGAATCTGAAGCACTCCATTTACTTTCAGTCTTCCTTTAACTAAAATGCTTCCTAAATATAGAACTGCTGGCAGGAAGCTCATGGTGAAATGTCCAGTATGTCTTTAAATATCGTGGAGATATTCTTTGCTCAGCCCTGCCAAGTGGCTGATTGCTGGCAGCTGAAACAAGGGACAGATGGCCATCCAGCACTATCTGCACCCTATTGAGATGAATAAGTGACAATCTGCAAAACACTCAGAACTAATGTAAACTGGCTTAACCTTGGGAAACCCAAGAGCCTCTTAGGTTTCTTTGGTGATGTGTAGGCAGATTTTGTGCTTTTTGATGCAGTGTTCTTTGACAAAGATCTCAGAGCTCCTCTCACAAATGCAGCCCATTATGGTCCAAGCACAAAGACAGCAAACTGCTGCGAGAAACCTGCAAGGGCATTTGGTCAGTGCCCTGCAAGTGGTGCTGAGCACAGTGCAGTGTTTGAGAATTCATCCATTCAAGGCTTCTTTACCAAACAAGCTATTCTAAGATGGCATGGTACTTTCTCAGGCCATATATGGAACAAAACCCTGAAAGATATTAGGCTGCTGTGCTAAGAGTCTTAGCAGAAGAGATGGAAGTGGAAGACCAAGGGATGACTGAAAGAAAACCCAGTAATATTAATGAGTTTGGGTGGATCAAATTTGAACTCAGAATTATTTAACAAAATGCTTCTAAGAATGGATTGGCACAATTCCAAGCACAAATAAAGGCTGGGCCAAGAATAGTTTAATAGGAGCCCTGAGGACAAAGATTTGGAGTTTTGGTGGAGGAGACACTTGACATGACCTGACAATCTGTGCTGGCACTCCAAAAAGCCAGCCCCACCCTGGCTGCATCAAAAAAAGCATGACCAGCAGGCTGAGGGATGTGATTCTCCTTGTCTACTCCACACCTGTGAGACCTGACCTGGAGTTTGGTATGATAGAGTGTATATCCATTTCTATTTATGTTATTACTCTTAAGTCCTGTACAAGTCTAGACTCCTGAAAATGAGGCTTCTTTGCTGATAAAATAAGAGTATTAAATTCAGATTGACACTCTCTAAGCAATCCATACTTCATGAAAGTGTTTATCAAGGACTCCAATCCTTTACATGCTTCCAGTCTAATAGGATATTGATTTACCCTCGCTGGCTTTGCTATGAGTTTGAGTTTTGTTTTAAGTGAAGTCACATTCTTTGCTTTACTTAGTTTCTTTGAAGCCCATAGCATGGAATTACCACATTCAATACCACATCAGGGATAACATTCTCAAGTTCTTCCAAGGTCTTTGGAAGTAGATTTGAGCCTTCCATTCCATTTCTTTTGGGATATGTATCTGTAAAGAGTTTTCAAAAGATATTTGAGAATATCACTTGCATAATAAATTTCATCTTAACAATGGAAGAGGACATTCTGGCATATATAGAAACTCATTAATCAGTTTAATATCTCCAACTGTACGTTCCACAGGTGTAAGAATGGCTAAGAAGTTCTTATTCCCATCACTGCAACAATTGGTACTGTGATTTCCCTTAGTGGCCCCTTACAACAAGTTATTACTGGCTTTGCTATCTACAAAAAAATCTATTGTTTCATTCCCCAGCTTTATTGGAATTAGAGAATCTACTGGAGATGCCTTCATATTTTCCCCCGTCTTCTTCAGTCATTCTCAGAATCACTTTTGAGTCACTTACCACCTGGTCACTGGAGAGAACGAGGTGAAGCACCTGATAAACAGGTTGGTGTGCACTGGAATCCTGCCTGATCCGATTCTCCATTGCTGGCGGCAGCAAGAGGATCTGGGCGAGGCTTTATAGCTGCACAGTCTGGGTCACAAAAACTGTTATCCCAAAAGCAGGGTTCTTTCACATGATGTGCAAGAGCCAGTCAGCACACTGAGTCCCTGGTGGTCTTGGTCCAGAATATTATAATACAACTTACATACACAAATTTCGCTTGGGAGTATGTTTTTTAACATTGTAATGATCTAAGATAATCCAAGGTGGTATTTTCAACCTATCAGCCACCACCAAGTTATTATCTAACCTTATAATTTATTAGAGTTTCTGTTTGAATATTTTTGAAGAAATAATTTTCAACAAAATAAGACCTTCACGTATTTCTTTTCTCCTGGGAATTCTTCACTGCTCTATTGTTCTGGCACCCTATTGTCATGACTTCAACCCATAAGTGCTGTGAAACTTTTTAACTTCTTCTGACATCAGCACCACAGGCAACACCACCATTAGCAACACCACTGACCAATTAATCTATTTATACATTGGTTTATCAATAAGGCATTAGTACAGAAAAATCTACTTAATACATGTAGGTTGTACCATGGAAAGTTGTTAGCACTGGGAATTTCAGCAAGTATAATTGAACATTTTATAAATACAGCCAAGACCAAGCCAAATTCATCATCATAGCAGAACAGCACTTGGAATAATAATTGCTTAAAGTTTTCTGAATATATTTTGTCCTTGAACAAACTTGATCACCTGTTGCTGACAACCAACATTAGCACAAATAAAACCACAGGAAAATACACCTGAATGTGAGATGAAACATTTTTCCTTGCATTTTTACTGTAAGGGGGGGTTGAACACCGGAAAAGGTACAGGGACCAGGAAGGCTGTAGAATTTACATCCCTGGAGATATTCAAAACTTGACTGGACACAGCCTTTGGCAACATGCTATAAATGACCCTGCTGGAGCAGGGGTCTAGAGAAGATGAATTCAAGGTGTTGCTTCCAACCTCAGCCATTCTGGTTTTTGGAACAAATAATGGCCTTTTCATTGTTACACAACTGAAATGCTATTTGGCAAAAGAAATCATATTGGCTGTGAACTTTGACTGCCAGGCTTACTCCTTGAACTACTTGTTCAAATGAAGGGCAAAACCAAATCAATTGTGAGTGTATTGTCCAGGATCCCTTAATTTTTCTGTGGACATCTGAAATACTTTAATAAGAACAAACTCTTCAGAAAGGATTCATGGTCTCTGAACACTAAAACCTAACGTTCTTATCTAATTTAGGTCATTAAGACCCTCTGAAACCAGTGGGGAATTGCTTTTAAAGTGAAATTAATGCCAATATAGATGGGATCAGAAATAAAGGTAAGTAAGTCTCCAGATGTGCTGATCTCTGCTTATTGTGGAAAGAGAAAAGACCAGCATAAAATATATAATCTTCAAGTTTTAATGTTTTTAGATGGCAGATGGTATGTCTAACTTTTCTCTCTACTGACTCCCTCCAGAATTCCTGGATGTTGCGGGTTTTTCTTGCTGTTTAGTTTGGATTTTTTCTGCCTTTTAACTATTGAAAAATCAGAACAGTCCTGTTCATATGCAGGGTCTGTATAACTATAACATTTTTATTAAATCTCTATGATTGTGTTTTCTCCTTTAGGAATTCTTTTTGTCTTAAAATGTTTCTCAATATGATTATAAAGTCTACTATTTTTAATGTGCAGAAAGCCTGGGAGTATATTCAGCCTGAATTCTTTGGATACACCAGTAACAGTGGAACAATATTTTTATAATCCTTCAGTACTGAAAACTACCTTCAGAGTTGCTGGGAGAGTGAGTCTGCTAGTGTTCTAAGTTAGGGACAGGACTTCAAATGCTGCTCAAAAATATTTTAAGTACACAAGTTGGTACAGGTAGGAAAAGTATTTTTAATTAAGTTATTTTGATAAAGCAAGAATTCACAAAATATTTCATGCCTTCAGTTTGAGTTTATCTAAGCAGTAACATGAAAAAGTAGAATTAAATTGTAAAATTCTCAAGCTGTTCAAGTGTGTCAAGTTAAATGGTTAGATTTTGGCTAGTGTTCAAATTACTCAAATATTGTTTTAAAACTTTCAAATTTAATTAACATGCTTTCTAATAAAAAGTGTTGGAATTGTAAGTAGAACTTCCGAGAGGGTTTTTTTAATTTTTGTTGGTATACAGATGTACTTTAGCCTTTAAATAACAAAAGACGGTTTAAATAGAAATTTACCTGAAATATACTGTTTATACAATCTCACCATCAACAACTTTACCACAATTGTCAGCAAACCTGAAAGACATAGTATTTACATAGCTTCATCACTCTGGATCTTTAAGGGTCCTCTGGCAAATCCTTTGATGAGTTAATTGATGATTTGCAAGGAAATGACTCATGTTAAGCTTTCATTTCACTTATCACAATAGCATAAGAGATTACATTAGTATTGCCTCTAAACAATGGATAAATGCCATGCCTCGCATTGTGTGAAAGCCTATTCAGAGTAATTAACAGGTGTGAATTGCTGTTTGCTGGGATAAGCCTCCCACTGTGCAGCACTTCTGCTGGCTGCAGGCTGCTTTCCTGCTGTATTACTGCTTCTAAACGAGTCAATCTCACTTTAATGTAAGATTTTACATATGTTAATTCTTCGTACACTTGTCTATTTTTAAAGTAGTTGAGGCAATAACAGTGAATCTTTTCAAAAAGCCTGTGTTTCTGCAAGCTACTCTTTACGTTGCACATCTCCAACGTGTTTTGTCTCTCTCTTTTCAGCAGGGTCTGATTCAATTAAAAGGAGCTATTGTAGTTACTTGTGGAAATATCAATGTGGCTCCTTAAACTGGAAGACCAAAGTCCGTCTGGATTCAAAGTCTGGATTCTTTACCCAGAGTTATATAAGAAAATTACAGAGATTGCATAAAAGCCTACGGACTTCTCTATCTATGGGCTCCCAAATGGAATTTGGGCTTTGAAATTCTCATACTTCTTTGCAAATTCCAACTGAATTCATCTGTAAAGACATAAAACAGGTACTCAGTTATAAAAAGTTTGATGGTTTAGAAAGTCAAAAGACCCTTCAACGTTTTTGCAGCTTTGACTTGAATTAATATTTCTCTGTCAATAATCTGTATCTGAATTCCAACCACTGATTTCTTTATTTAAATCTCAGATTAAAACTTGTCCATCATGTTTTTTCTACTGTTTGTGTTATAAATGTAGTTGAGGATGGCAGGTCCAGATACAGAAATCACACAAATTAGTAACTTTTCCCCATATCCCTCTTTCACATAATAACCATGTCACAGAATTGTTTTAAATTGGTTTACATTTTATAATCCCAACAGATGAAAAATTAGTGTCATACTAGTTGAATCTGTTTTTTTCATTTAACAAGGTGTCAATTAAGTTATTGCAAAAACAAACACCTTTACCGTATTTTGTATTTTTGTCATCATTGTTTATATACATCTGAACACTTCTAGGTGTTATAGTTCATATGTTTATAGCCAAAAAAAAAGTTAGATAGTGAAATCTCTTTTATACCGTCAATAATTTCAACCTCAGAACTAAAAAGCTGGCCTAATTAGGAGAAGATGTGTATAAACTTCTTTTAATGAAACCTTAGGACGAGCACTTTTCCTTGAACTTTCTGACACTGACTGACTCATTGTGCTAATGACTTTTTCTGCCACTTTAGAAAATACAGTTTGAAACTTACAAGTACAGATAAGTGATATTATTTGGGTTTGGGACCTTTTTTCCCTCAAGCTAATCTAACACCAGTAATTTATTGTGGCTGAAAGCCTGGTGTTTTTGCTGATGTGTGGGCAGACCCCAGGACATTTGTTTTCCAGTTGTATCTCTGGCATCCAGGAAATACTGTTTTCTTGATTTTAAACTATATACGGACTTTCTGTACTCCAGTGCCGTTAACAGGCTTTTTTCTTTCCCCTTTCTCCTCACAAGAACTATTGTTATCTCTTCATTCTCTGAAAAATGCTGGAACAACTTAAATGCATTGTCCTTTCTCATATTTTATCTTAGATGTTATTATTTGCCATGATACAGAAAACTAGAGCCATTTTATATAAAAAAGAGCAAATCTAAACTACTATTAGCGTCAGATTGTTTTTTCTGAAGAAAAGAATAAATTTATGACACATTATCTTTTTTCATTTTTACTGGAGCACCACATATCAGTGGTCATCATATATTTTAGACATAAATTTGCTAGAAGACTGTAATTTGGACAAAACTTCCAAAGATTCTTAGCAAGACAGTTAAAGTGTTCATCTAAATGAGGCCAAAGATATCCAATTAGGGTGTTGAACTCCACTTAAAAAAGAAAATTCTGCCTGCATAGTAAAAAGCTTTTGTTTTCTTTTGTCAGATGAGTGCAATTTTATTGTTGGACCAGTTAATTATTTCATAATATGGAATCCAATTTAAAAATGCATATGAGATCTTTTTCCCACCACCTCCATTGCAGAGTTTAGTTTAGTAACTAGAATTATTCTTTAGTTTTTTCCTAATTACATCTCATGGTAATTTATCTATTCTTACCTGAATTCTGTGGAGAATTATTTCTTGTATTTTGTTGCAGCATTAGAAGATTAACACAATGTCTCAACAATTTTGCAATTGCATTGATAGAGCTGAATTTTAAGAGAAAAGGGCTGCTGTTAATTTACGGAGTTGAGATCTGTAGCAATCCACTAAGTTTGGAAAAGAGAATGCAGCAAATCTCTCTGCAGAAATTGGCAAAACCTCTGCAGCTGTTGATATCGTCCTGAGAGTGAGCTCCTGGTGCGCAGCACCAAGTCATACACCAAGGTGAAATATCTCCATTTATAATTCCAGTTTGTGCAAAGTGGGAGGCTGGGTGGTAAAATCTAAGCAGAAAGTCTAACTCAATCTACTACATTCTTGCACTCAAGCCATCAACCAGTGCTGCAGGCAGAAAACGAAGGGCTACTCAGTTCAGGATTTTTGCTTTTCTGGCCTCTGTGGTTTTTAGTATGGCTGTCAGGTATCATGATGATGAGTTCATTAAACAGAGAAGGAGAGGATAAATTATTATCCTATCTACTAAAATCCCTTGACATTAGATGGAAATCTCTACTTTTCATCAAAGAGCTTTACTAATATTATTGGACAGTGCAATATAAAATCCTTATTTATAAGACCAGAAAAAGCTCACCATTTGACTGATGTTACATATGTATTCCTCACCTTTTCAAATTGATCCTGGTTCCTTGTTTTAAATAAGAGTGCCCAATGCAGTGCAGTCACTGCTCCTATGTGACTTCTGCATGCTAATAATCGTTATTGGAGAAAAGGTCCTCCTTGATACCCACCGAAACACCTTCATTATAAATTGAGAACATACCTTATGCCTTTTGCCAACTTGCTATGTAGAGAATGCAAACTTTCATGCATTCCGTGTCTCTTTTTGAATACATATTTCCCCTAATGAGCTATCTGCACTTTCTTTAAGGCCAAATGTTTTGAACTCCCGAAGGGCTTTTGTACTGAATAGATTTTATAACCCCTCGAAAAGTTCTATCTTTTGCAGAACTGACATTAGAGAAAGCTTTTGTAAATTTGCCCTTACTCAACATAGAGATTCTGTGTGTAAATTTATTACTATCCTTCATTTAGGTTCATACCAGTTAATAACACTTCATATATTTTTCAGACAATGTACATATGCTGATAATTTATAAAAGCTGTCTGGAAAAAAACAGGAAAGAAAGCTGTCTGAAGTATGTTCCTTCTATTCTTTTTCACTCACCTTACTGTCTCAGCCCCTTACTTCACCTGTTAGAAAATGTGAATATTATATGCCAATTACTGCAGAAGAGATTTATCAATATTGGCTGATGTACATTAAAATTATTTAGTCTAACTTATCTATATATTGGTTGGGATCACCATGAGGATATATTTAATGAAATTATTTCACTAGCTGAAATATTTTGGAATGAGTCATTCCTAGTCAAATTAATACTGAATATTCTGAAATATTTAAGTAAACAATAATTCAATCATTAGATTTTTTTTCCAATCTCATGAGCTCTTTCTCTCTCATGGCAATTTCTTCTTGCTGATGTTAATTACCTAAGATAAATACAGAACAGATACCGTTGTTTTGAACAGAATAGATTGCTTTTGTATTTATTTGTGTACTGATAAATATTTTGCTGGTTTCACAGAATTTGAAAG
The DNA here is from genome assembly GCA_013397955.1 of Grantiella picta. Classification (NCBI taxonomy): domain Eukaryota; kingdom Metazoa; phylum Chordata; class Aves; order Passeriformes; family Meliphagidae; genus Grantiella; species Grantiella picta. Next base: position 142,635 of record VZRM01007274.1, read on the forward strand.
GCAAAATGTGTGCATTGGGAAATGGATCCTCTTTGTTAAGCATGCAAAAAGAGATACTGCATAATAAAATACTGGCACTGAGCAAAAATATTCTGCATTTCATTGTTATCATATTACATTATCAGCATATACTATTTAATTTTAAATCTCATTCTCAATTTTTATTCCCATTTCCTCATCATGTTTAAATCCTACTGCACTCTGGAAGATGAGATAAAAGTTGTTGCCAACTATAGTCATACAAGTGAAAAGGGATTGAGCATTTTTATCTTTCATTAAGAGTATTTTCCCAATACTTAATAATGCCCTTTATGTCCATCATAATACATAGCTACTAAGACTGGACACATCTATTGGCAAGTGGCTAATAGCTGGATTTAGAATATGATATTCTGAGAGAGTGGAAATACACTGGCTGGAACATATCTCTGTAAAGACTGAAAAATCCTTTCAAGAATCTTAGTAAGTTACCAGCTTGTTGTCATATTTGTAAATAAACAGAATTATTTTTATAATAATTCAGCAATGTGTGACACTTATTTTAGCTAGAGATCTGAAGAACAGCTTTAGGGCTGAGCAGTGACTATATAAATATAAACACTGAGACAAGCAGACAGATTTCCTCTCTATATCATAAGAGCACGTGTTGTATCAATGCCAAACCAGCAAGCTTTATACACAAGGAAATGTCTTTAAAAAAAAAATTAAAAAAATAAGGAAAAACAGCACTGACCTTATGAGCCTCTGGCACTCTCTGATGAAGAGATGTTTCCTATCTGGACTGCACAGAGAAAGGTTTTATGAGTAATTGCTTGGCACAGTAATTCTTTAAAGATGCCATGTTGTACTGGAGTAATCAAGTGTCCCATTTCAACTTAGTTGGATTTATTTGGACAAGCAGAATTATTGACTGTAGGAAGAAAAATATAATATTTTCCAGAATTATGAATGTAAATCAATTTAATTTTAGAATGTGTTTTGAGTGAAGTTTTGGGATGGGGGAGTTTTTATTTTCTGTATTTGGCACGGACATGCTCTCCAACAAATTTAATATTTCAAACGTTGAGTCCTGTAATTATTACTTCTGAATACTGTGGAAAAACTCGGATCATAGACCTGTTTCTGGGTAGTGTATTTTTTAGACACTGGTTGAGCCAAAATGAGCTTGGCCAAATTCTGAGGCACTCAACTCATTTCTACTGTAAGAGTGATTTTAATGACTACTGTTAATTAAAATAGCAAAGCAAGTTTTCAGAAGCACAGTTGGCTTTTATAACAATCCATGGCCACACCAGTGAAAAGTGGGTGTAGTATGTGCATGTGTTTGATGAAAAGAGAGTGGTGATAAGAATAATGGGAAAGTCCTCTAGGTGCCAAGCCCTGCATGAAAAAGCTCAGAGTGTATTTCAGACAGAGTGGAAGCACTTAGCAAGTTGTTGAATCTCCTAGTCTGGAACACCCCATATGTGTCTATTATCTCTCTGTAGAATTGCTCCAGGCACATTCGCTTCCCAGGCGTTCTGCTAGGAACACCTTGTCAAGGCATGTAAATACCTTTATAAATTATGTCACCAAATGCTACTCCTATATGAGAACCCTGAGGGCAGCAAAGCTTGAAAATAAAATCAAGATGTAAAGGCAGCCCCAGCACTGGAAGATCAAAATAAACATTAATGGATTTGTAGAGATCTAAACAGAATTGTTTTACAGCCTTTTCTAATTTTTTTTTTTCTGGTTGTCCTGAATGCTTACTGGTGTATGTCTAATGAATATCTCTTGTACTCAGTCAAAGATGGGAAACAGTATATGACAGGTTGGGCCACCTTGCAGCTTCTTTCTTAGGCAGGTTAATTGGTTTATTGACTCAGGACTTGATTTTTTGCATAGGGGCAATTGATTGTTAGAAAGGCTGAAGATCTATGCTCTAGTTATCCAAAAAGGAGATTATTGCTGCTAAGTGAAGGCCTGGGTGTCAGTCACGGGTTGGTGAGCGATTCTATTGTTCATCACTAGTTTCTCTCAGGTTCTGCTACCCTCCCTCTTCTTATCGTTACAATTATTATTGCCATTTTTGGTATGTTCAGTTGTTTACTATTATTATTGTTGCTGTTGTTATTTGTTATTATTATTATTTTCAGTTATGAAATTGCTCTTCTCTCAAACCATGAGCTTCACCCTTTCTTTCCAATTCTCCTCCCCACCAGGGTGAGATGAAGAGTGAGTGAGCAGCTGCGTGGTCCTTTGTTGCTGTCTGGGGTTAAAGCACAACAAGGAAAACCGTGAGAGGAATGACTGAGTTGTGATACCAAATAGAAAGATTTAACACATGAGCAAATTTCTGTTCATTCCATCTGCTTAAAAGGACCAAACAACCTCAGAATTTGCAGTAGACTCCAAACTGTGGTACAGGAAACTGTTTTTCCGTAGGATTCAGGGAGCTGAGCTAAGAACAGTGAAATATTATCGGTATAAAAAAATTAATTACAGAGCAACCTTGATTTCTCTGCAGACTGTAATTCCTACATACTTATAGTAATAAAAAATTAAGATAAGAATGTTTCTGGTGCTTTTGATTTAAATTGTTAGCTTTTTTTGGTGGGGGGAGAGAATTATGTCAATGATCAATAATGTAGGATTGATAGTTCAAGGCAACAAAACTGCAGTTTTGCATTTACCATATCCAGGCAGCATCTAGTTACAGGGCAAAAATATTATCGGCATTAAATATTCAGAATTTAACATAATGACCAGAAAACCAAGTCCTTGCTTCCTACCGGCAAATAGAATTTTTAGGAGTCAACTGAACTGATGTCATACCTCAAAAACGGAGTCTTTGTTTACACTGAATTGCAGTGCAGCCAAGGAGACCTGTAACATCTATCAATTGTAAATATTTCCACTAAGGATGAAAAAATTATTATTAATGTGCCTTGAACCTAAATATAAACATGCTAAAGTAGTTTTAAGTAACAACTCTATAAAAGCACTTCAAAAAACTGTCATAACATAACCAGACACAGTGGATAAATATTTTAAGTGAGTGTATGAGCAGTGTAAACACTGGCAAGTGTGAATCATCAAGGACCACACATCTGGTCATATAAGATTTTATACTCACAGCTAATTTAGCATATAAACGTTAAGTAATGAATGAACTTGGCAATTCTTTTTTTAATATGATATTAATGTGATGTATAAGTCCTCTACACTTCCAAAACAGGGATATCTAATTCCCTGATGCATCCATTACCAAACATACTTGCTTGCAACAAGAATGTCACGAGACATTTTGTTACCTGATTCCTGTTTAAGCCACTTAACTACGTGAATCAGTTAAAAAAAACCCTTATTTTCACACTGGGCCATTGATGTGAACACAACTTAGAGTTGTGGCCTTTTGGCCTCGTCTTCCCATTTCTTTATGGCAAATGGATGTTTCCTTCCCTTTCAGTAACACAATTATCTAAAATAATAGGTTTTAGCAAACGCAGAGAAGCGCAGAGTGATGTACTTTTATCTATCCTGCAGTGTGATGATAATAAGAAGGATAGAATAAATTGTTAATTAGTGATACTTCAGTCACAGATCATCTGGGTCAGGACAGTTTTGCTGTCAGATATCTTTAAGAAAGGCTAAGTTTGATTAAAGAGCTTTTTCTCCGGTACACGGTAAAGGAGGTGACAGTTTCTTGCATCTCAGTGTTAGCAGCTATGAATGATCACAAAGCATGAAGGCAAATAAATAAGAAAGTGGCTACTTTGTGAACACTAGGGATGTGTGGAATGTTCTCCCTCTAGAGCTGCAATTGTTTGAAAAATGTGTTTAATAAAGCCTCACACATTTTTAAACTGACTAGTATTTTGAGGCACAACTCAACAGCAAGGTCCAGATCACAGAGCTATTTGTTCAGCTTGTAAACTAAGATATCAGTTGCTTTAGAGAAGCTGTTGGAAGGTTGTATAAAACACGATTGTACTATTTTTTGTCCCTCTTTGTCTTCCTTCAAATACATGTCTGCCTTTGTGTATCTTATCACCTGCTACTGAGTAGCAAGGCCATCCTATCAATGGTATCATTTTACCACATTCTTCCTTATGACCAAAATTTATTGACACTTTAAGCCAATACTCTGAGTTTAAGTTTGTTATTTTGCAATATGCAGTAACCCAGTACATTGGTGCTTTCCAAGCACCCAAAATTAAAAAAGAAAAAAAAAAAAAAGAAAGAAAAAAGGAGAGGAAGCATGCCTGGAAATTTATTCTTACTCCTGTGATTTTCCTTACTTGGAAAGACCTGACATTTTTATGCTATTTGCTTTCTGCTCCCAAAACATGAGTTCTCTTTTTCTCCCCATACTAGTTATCACCCTTTTTGTTTCTTCAGGTAGATGTCCCATCAATGTGCAATCCATTGTCATTATCTTTTCCTTTGTTTGGCAACTTTGTCACTTGTATGCTTTCTTTGTACAAACATACCTATCTTTCTTTGCCCATTTATTGGTCACATGCCCACAGTCATGCAAAATGCTGGTAGATCCTGGGTGGCTATGCCATCACAGTGTTGTAAAATACCTTTATTGTATTTATCTCTGTGTTCAAGGCTCAGAAATACCAATGTCACTCTACCCAATGCATTTCAAATTTATAGGTGTCATAAGCCAGCTTTGGATGCATTCCAGAAGCCTTTTAATTTCAAAAGGTGTTAAGATGTTTAATATCTGCTGACATATGTGTTTTAAAAACATGTCTCTTGTGCTCAGCTTTTCCAATATGGCTTCTTTTTTTGAAGCGCTAGATGATACCACATATATAGGTAGTTATCCTAGGATTCCTCTGGCCTAACTTTAGCTTACATTAGATGTCTTATTTTTAGATGAATATTCCCTTATGCCTCATCCATAGTCAAGAGAGGCACAACAAGAAGTGATTCATCTCTTCCTAAAATAGATGTTCCAAGTAGGTGGGCTTCATCACAAGAAACTAACACTTCAGCTGTAAAAAATTAAATCTAAATTTGATTTAAAAAAAAAGACATAGCTATCCATAAAAGGGAATTTGTATGGTTTCTACCCTTTCCCATGAAAACCATAAAAACTATAAAATTAGACCTTGGTTATATCATTCTCTATCATTCAGTGTATGCTAATGCTCAATTTTCATTTTTGCACTGAATAAATTAACTGCTATGCTCTTGCAAGAAGCAGATGAATGATGCTGCTTTTCAGGGCCTATAAAATGGATCCATAATTAACCCTTACAGAAGGTACAGATTACTTCCTAGGTAAAAAGGGAGTTTCTATTAAACTGATTCAAATTTCGTACTAATGCAGAGATTTAAAAAGTTTGATTCATTTGTTGTTCTGCCAGTACCACTGTTGCTGCAGCCACTGGTATCTTTGACAAACTGAAACATAGAAAAGGTTTCTCAGGGCATCTCTTTCAGTTAATGAATATCATGAAGTGTTGCTACCATTGCATAGTGGGTGACAGAAAAGGAATATATTAATTAGTACCCAATGTAGCATTGAAGAGATGATCCATGCTGTACCAGGTAGAAAGTATTTATGCTATTACTCTCTTTTAAAACTTGAATAAGAAAAAATTCTAGGTCCTAATATCCTATTGTATAGTTCTGTAGTTCAGCTACCACATTACAAAACCTGAAGAATTCTGTATTATAGCACATTTCATTTTGCATTCAGTGTCGGAGGTTGGGAGGATGCCTTAGAATTTTTCTCCATCACTGTTACTAAGCAACAAATAGATGGGTGATTAAGAACTATCAACTCTTTTGTAAGAAACAAAGGGTGTGCTTGGGCAGGGCAGGAGAAGGGAAGAGCCAGCCTTTGGAACATTTCACTCTCATCCTGAGACACCAGGAGGAGAGGCTGCTCCTTGCTTCTAGCTGGGACCAGAGAAAGTTCGGCTGTGCCCTGTTCTCTTCTCCTGGCTGGGTGAGCTTTGATTCGACCTCTTTTCCCACTGGGAGGTGCACATTTCCCTGGGCTGCGTTCTCTCACGGTGGCTGCCGGGAGAGTCCGGCTGCTCTGCCGCCCGCCCTGCCCTGCCGCACAAGACCGCGGTGTCTGCTGTGACTGCGGAACCCTTGCTGCCTCGCTAGCTAGCTGGGAGAGCCAGCCCCTTGCTCCCCTCTGCTGCCCTGCTCATCATTCCGAGCTGTTTGCTGCCCTGCCCGCCTCTCAGCCTCTTCCGCCATCACCAGCTGCCTGAGGCTGACCTGACCCTGCGCCACAGCGCCATCTGCAGCCGCTCGGCAGTCATCGCACCTGCCCTGCCTGGCCGGGAGCTCAATAGCACCACCTGCTGCTTGCAACCGTGATTACAACACACGGGAAAAGGCTCGGCAGCTCAAAGGTCATCTGCTATCGATTTCTTGTTCTATTTGTGGTTGTTATTATTGTTATTGCTTGTTTATAGATACTAGTAAAGAACTGTTATTCCTTTTCCCACATCTTTGCCTGAAAGCCCTTGATTTTTAAAATTAAATAATTCGGAGGGAGGGGAAAATCACATTCTCTGTCCTAAGGGAGGGTTCAACCTCTCTTAGCAGACACCTGTCTTTCAAACCAAGACATTCAGCTGTCAGCATTGATGCCTAAAATTGCTGGAAAAAAATTTTGAGACACAGACATGCAGTATAGGAAAAGAGTATTACCTTGGTTTAATAGGATTCCAGGTGCACCACGATGACCAAGAGAGAGATACAATTTTATGGACTCCCTAGATTAGCATACCTATCTGAAATTCTCCAATGAGAAGTCTAACAAATGAAGTAATTGCCCCCTTGTTAAAATTACCTCCCCCAAAATGGTTACAACTTAGTTTACAAAAACATGTCCCAGTGATGGGGCTCCTTTCAAGGCTGGTGCCTCATGCTCTTGAGATTGTGGAGATTGTTTCGTCTTCTCCAAAGAATTCTGAGCGAGGCAAACGTACAAGGGTTGTAAACATGTAGGGTTAAGGTACAGAGAGTAAAAAGTACAGGAATGGGGAAGGGTATAAAGGATATAAAAGAATATAAAAGTATAATGCAAAAAAGGACAAAAAACCCATCAGGCATCAGCATAACTTATCAGAAAGAAAGCAAGAATCTTCTAATTTTCCTCTTTGGGGATAATGGTAAAACTTTGGTTATTCAGTTTCTCTTTGTACTCCCTGACTAGGTCCTTTCAGATTGCAACATGAATGCTTTTCCAGCTGAGAGCAAGTGAAGATTTTTTAGGTGCTACTCTGTGAAAGCATTACAAGCTGCCATTTCCACACGGTGGTTTCAAACAGGAGAGAATTCTTCAGCTCTTCACAACAGTTTGACATTTCTGGGTTTCAGTTCTGTTTTACTTTTTCTGATGACAAATCCTCAGTGCAAGAGAGTCTCCACTGAACCTGTTTTGTGAATTGTACAGAACTTAGCAGGCATTTGATGATCAAATATGGTGACTCCCCTACCTGGTGATAAAATCCTCTTTAGGAGGTGTTTATTCTTGACTTTGATATGAATTTTAACCTTTTAGCTCATATTGGCATAGAGATTTGTAATATAACCTCTGGGGACAGTATGAACAGAGAGCAAATTGGAATAGCAGGACATAAAAGCACAAGGATGAATGGCAGAAAGCTTTGATGGCACCCAGGCCAGCAGGGAATTAGGGGCACAGGATAACCACAGGCAGCTTCTGAGGACACACAGATCTAAAGAATATGAGGGAAACCCGAAACAAGGGGCAGCCTCTAGTGTGCATTTTGTTTCTTTCACCTCAGAGTCTTCTCTCTGAAAATCTCATAAAGATTTTGGGATTCTTTTTATTAATTTTTTTTAAGGTGACATTATTATTTTTCTTTCTGTATGAATTATTTATAGTCAGTTAAGGCTTATACCAATCCCAGACAAGCAAATTTAAAATCACATATAAATATGAAATAAAAATAATCTTTTTTCTATCCGTATTATTAGCTCTATTGCTTATGACTTTTCAGGAATTAATAATGACCAAATTATATACCTTGGGTCTGTATAATTACCCAAACTGTCACAAATTCTGTGGTTTAAATCTATGACCAAGTTGAAAGTCCTGAAGGCAGTTTTAAAGTAATGTAACTACATTACATTTTTTCACAATTTCTCATTGCCATTGCAATGCATGGTGTAAAATCTACTTTTTATCTCCATTGAAAAGAACCAGCAACATGAGCACAATGCACACAGAGCTGACAAGTTCAGATTCAGCCTCATCTTTTTGTTCAGGGCAAAATCATATGGCGGAATAAATGTGGTGGTTTGAAGTGTTGTTGTGGTTTTGATTGGCCCAAATATCAGTAAAGTATTTTTAACATCTAGGAGAAATTTAGACCCCTCAGAAGCTGCTGTGGTAGGCCTGGGGAGGTGTCTGAGGGGTGGGGAGTGGCACAAAGATGGCTCCTGTGTGTCCTGAGTGTAAATTCTGGAAGTTTTACATCAAGTCCAGCAGAGCCAATCTCTGATGGCTCTGAAGGTGATGGACATGCTGCTGGCCAAGTTTGGCCAAATTGGAGGTGCTGGTTACGCCTCTGTGAAAACATATTTAAGAAAAAATCAAAGCAGGCACACACTTCTTTCACTTCTTTGTAGTTGGAGGAGGAGGAGGTGGAGGTGAAAATATGTGAGGGAGAACAGCATGGAGACACCAAGGTCAGTGAAGAAGGTGGGAGAGGAGGTGCTCCTGTGCTCCAGGTGTCGGAGCTGAAAAATTCTCTGCTAGCCATGGGAAGGCCATGGGGNCAGAGGACTGTCTCTCGTGGGGAAGACTCCTGGCTAAGTAGAGAAACCCCTCTCCCTGATTGGGCTGACCAGAGAACCCCTCAACCTGCCCCCAGTCTGTGTTGCTAGTTTGGAAAGAGGGAAGGGGGAGGTGAGTGCAGAGACTGCTTCTTAAAAGGGGGTGAGAGCAGAAAAACTGTCTAGAGAGAGAGAGAGAGAGATAAGTAGAGACAAAGAGTATTTGTAGTGGATGAATTGTAATGATGAACGGATTTAAAAACTTGCACTGTGGACTGAAAAAATACCCCACACTCTGCCCCTACCTGGATTTGTTGGTTATAAAAGAAGAAAGGGGGTGAATACTACAGGTTCATAAGAGGGAGGGGGGGAGTGAACAAAATAATGTATGAGAAGTGTATTTTTGCCTTGCATTTATCCTCCTATTCTGTTAGGTAATTAAATCACTTTTTTGCGACTTTAAGCTTAGAACCTGTTTGCCCTTTTTTTTCTTTTTCTGTGCGTCCTCCTACCAACCAGTGTCCTATCTCATTTGAGTCATGAGATTGGTGTGTATTTTTTTTATGGTTTTTTTCCTGTAGCAAGAGAGAGTCGAGGTGCCTGGCGTTTAGTCAGGGTCAAACCTTGACAAGTTTATAAACCCTGTTTCATTTGAATTCAGTGTCTGAAGTGCCAAATGACAAATTACTAATGACCTGCTCAGTAGTCACATGAATATTAATTCTATTTAGAAAACAAGGGTAGTGTCCATATTTGAGAAACAATAGTATCATGTAGCAGAAGTGGACAAGTCAAGTATTTTAGTTTCATATTAGGCTGTGCACCAACTGTCATAGAACCTGTTGATTCAAATCTGGGTTCCTACTTTATTGAGGTTGCAGAAAATTTGGAACAGTGTATATGACAAATACTTGGAAGGCACTGGAAGAGTATAACCAGGTTAGTATGCAGCTAGATGGGTTTGAATTAAACTGGAGAGATCAGCTATCTCTCCCCACCACCTACTTACCTTTAAGATGCTAAGAATACCTTCCTCAAAGCTCAGGAATTTAATGCAGAGTGTCTAGGCTCCTATTTGAATAAGAAGATATTCCATGAAAAAGGATGGCATGGAAGGATTAAGAAGAGGTTGAACTACAGGCAATAGTTATATTGCCTGTATAAATACATAAATACATAAATAGTAAAAATATATAAATACAGGGTGGAGGGATGTACAAATTCATATTACAAAAGAAGGTAACTAGTTTTATGTCAAGTCTTTAAGCTGATTTTTACACTCAGGTCCCATGAAAGAAGTATGATAAGCAAAAATGATAAAAACCTACTTTTTTCTGTCCAGAGCAAGACCCCTGTGGTGGCTCTTCCTCTGTCTTTTCTTCCAGTGCTTCAGATGATGAGTCTGTTATCTTCTGTGCACTTTTGTGTAGATACATGAACTTCACACTTCTCATTAAAGAACTTCCATGGGACCTAACCATCTTGTGTTCATTTAACTGGCAGGAGCCCATAACCTCTTCTCATCTAGTATGTATATAATCTAATGTATGCATGGGTATTGGACAAATCCAAACACAGTTCATGTTCTTAAACAGATTTTATGTTACTCAACTGGAACAGTGTGCTTTAAGTCACCTTTAAGGGAGAAAAGATAAGTTACAGTCTCCTTTTGCTTTCATACTCTGTTAATGTTTCCTAGCTGTGAAAGGACCTTAGCCTTCACCTGCACAAGAAGTAAAAAGCTCTAATGTTTTACAAACTTTTTTTTTTAAATTTACATGATTTGCTAATATGCTAGCTCCAATATAATTGAAATACAACAGATTAACATGATAGTGGTAAAACCAGTGATGTATATATCCTTACATCAATAGTTCAGTTTACTTTATTTAAACTGTGAAGGTAGTTACCAAATTGCATGATTAGGAATTAGTCAGATTGAAACAGTTAATTAGGCTTTCAGCTGCTTTAATTGTATAACTATATATTGAATCAAAGACTTTAATTTTGTATTAAAAGTTTGACATCTGAAAAGCTCAAAACAAAATAAAAAATTAACTGCTGTTTAGTTATTAAGTAAATGTTCTTACTTATTTCACTTTCTCATGTTATAAAACCAAAAGAAAGAGAAAAAACCTTAATGAAACTATTACATATAGTTACCATGGCAGCAAAAGTTGCTCAAACCACAGGAGTCTCTGTTAGAATCTTTAAAATACATAATTTTTAACTCTGGCCAAGGCTCTTTACATATCAATTTTAATATAAATAGATTATTCTCCCTCCTGTATTACAAGAGTAATGAACTTATTTTTACTACTAGCGTATACTGAAAAACTAAGCATACCATATAAATTTAAAGAAAATAAAAAGGAAGAAAACAAGCTACCTTGTCACAACTTCACAGAAAGTGTTGGCTATCTTACCTAGTAAATTATTCTAAAGTATCCCAGGAACTTTCTATAAAAATAAGAATTGGCATGCTGCTAGTCAGGTGTTGGAAATCTCGGCCTCATTCAGACCCCAAACCACTGACATATATTACATTTCTGAAACATTATTTCTAAAATCCAGACAGTACCATGGCATAGCACTTAAAAAGTATATTTTAGTAGTCCTGACATTTCATTTGTTTTTACCAAAATTTTTTCCAAGACTTTGCCAAATCATGTTCTTCAGTATTTCTCTCATAACAAATTTCCTATCAGGCTGAGCAACTCTAATGTCACACAAATATATTCAGTCTAGGAAAATTTGATATGCTTCCACAGTTTATCTCAGCCACTGCACTTTGGGACACTGAGAAGATCCTGATTTTGGTTTAGTTCTTACAAAAATATTTGCAGTACAAATGAATTTCAGATATGTACACTAAAGATTAGAAACATTCATAAAATGATAGGTACCACAGATGAGGATTTGGTTACACCACAGCTTGTCCATTTGAGTAAAAGGGAAAGAAAGAAGGAAGGAAATACTGCCTTGCAATATCAAAGCAGAAGTAACATTGTCCTTCATACTTAGACTGCCTATCTGTCAAGTTTAGAGGTAAAAAATATGAGCTAGATGATCTATTAAAGTTTCTTCTAAATTTATTTTCTATGATTGATTTGCTTTAAATTTTTTTTTCTGATCTGTCCATCTAACACCTCTCTGTAAGTGTTCTACATACCTTGTTTCCTATTCCCTTGGATGTTCCAAAGAAAAAAAAATACTGTTTATTAAAACAAAAAGTAAAGTTATCACCCATTCAATTAGAAGTGTATTTGAATGTAAGTTAGGCAACAGGTTTTGTCCTTCTTCAGCTGAGAACAAGACACAGATGAAAAGTTCATTATGAAATTGTCATATTAATGATGTCTTTGTTCCGTGTATATTTTAAAAGCTAGAAAGACAAAACCTCTGACAACATAATTCCATCAGAAAATAGCTTAAAGGAATTTTTATCCTCCACCCACACCTCTAAGAGAATGAATCTTTCTTTACCAAAAGGGCTTGTTCTACCCAGTAATATTATCTTTGTCCCCAGGGTAGTCTCTGACTTTCAGAGCCTGACAGCTTCATCAAAGTTTTCAAATTGCATTTTTTTTCTCCGTTTCAAAGCAGAAGATTTTTGCTAACCTCTAACGGGAATCAGGTCAGCAGCAGTCCTCAGCCACTGGGACCTGGTGCTGGTGAAGTTTTTATGCTAACCCTTTAATGGCAGTATTTTTGTATTGTCCTAATTTTGAAACCATATCCATTACAATAGATGTAGGTGTTTGAGTCAGAATGATTGTGTAGGCTTGGGTGGGATAAAAATTAAAACCATGTGCTTAACTAATGGTACTTGGAGAATTCCCTGTTGCAAATAATGTGCTAGACACAGACAGAAAGATGCTACTGCTACTTAAAGGAGTATAAGTAATAATTTCTGATTACTTTGCGTTTGTGCGTGTATGGAAATCACACCAATCTGACTAAGCCTTCGGTGAATTTTAGCTGCTTGTGTTCTATTGCATAGACAGAATATTAAAAGATGTAATTGAAATAAAATGCAGTTTTTCAAAATCACAGAAATTAGACACACTTGGACACAGTGGCTGTTTTTTCTTGCCCAGTTAAACTGAAAGAGATCTACTGCAATTAAAGAAATGTGTTTGGTTTTTTAAGGCGAAAAAATCATGCAGAACACCTGCAAAAGAAATTAACTTGAGTCAGACCAGGACCCATAGTCCAGAACTTGGCTGTTCTTGTCTTGGAGCTTAAGATTAGTGGGGTAAGATGGTACAAGACCAGAAACACCATGTCAGACCACTTACAAGACTGTTCACAGCCCTGCCAATATACATGACGGCTCATTTGTGTTAAACACGTTATACATCATTAGAAAGGTTCAAAACATTATTATAGTATGAACCAGACAGTCTTTCATTCGTGAAGAGTGCAGCTATTCATGTAATGTTTTTTATTTCAAGCCACTTCCTTTGCAACTGTTGGAAAGCTATTTTTTTCTGTCAAATCTGCAGAGAAAGTTAAGAAACATTTTGAATGCACAAGCCTGAACACCTTTCATATGAACTGTTTCTATATCGGGCATCATTCTAAGATACACGTGAAAAATAATGAAAAGTTAGTACACACATTTGCAATAAAAAGTCCTGTATGCTCAAAATAGGAGGCAAATATTTGAAAATAAATCTTCCTGGTATTTGCAATAATTTTCTTCTCCTATCAATCATTATCTATAAATTCATTCTTGTAATTCCTTTCTTCATTTCCTTCTTTGCCATCATATTAAAGTTCTCATTCTCACCTCCAAAGCTCTGCAGAATATTATGTGACCTTATATCTCAGATCTCAGTACATCCCTCTTCATTTTGTTTGTGCTACTGTAGTTACTGTTGATGCCAATACACCTTATTTTCAGGCTTTCTACCATGCATTTTTATGTATAGAAAACAGTTCATAAAATTCAGACTTTGCACAGAGACTCAAACTCTATGTCAAAGAGAATTTTTCTACATGTAGAGATTTTAGAAGAAAAATATGAGTATTATTAAATTTCAACTCCAAGTTGAGAAATGTCTCCCAAAAAAAAAAAAAAAAAACCCCACATCCCTGGTTCTAAACCCTAATGACAAAGTCAGGTGCCTCATGACCACACTGGGTGCCACACAACAATTCCAAGTGCCTCATGGCAGCACTCTCTATCCTATGATGATGTTGGGCACCCATGTTCACAGCCACCCCAGTGATACTTCTCTGTATAGAAAAGCACTGTGGGGTAGGAAAAAAAATAAAACTACACCCTTACCACACAAACTTTCTTGGTGAAATCCTATTTTGACTTCTTCATTCCTTACATGTTGCATGGTTTCAGGATTGCCAGAGATAAACATACCACCAGAGGATTGTAGTATATCCTTAATATCCCAAGGGCAATCGCACATGGTATCTTTCATGTTTTTCTCACAGATGGCATCTATTGCTGTGGTGTTTTTAAAAATTCCCTGAGGTGAAAATGGATGACAGCATCATCCTTTCAAACTGTCAGAAGGAGAAAATTCAACAAATTTATGATAAGTGGATGAGAACTTTCTTCTTTGTTGTGCTGTTGAAATTTGGTTTATCTGATTTCTACCATACAGCCATTGGCAGGACCAACCCATGACATTATCTGCATTGTCCTTCTGTGCCCAAAGCTCTACCCAGTTAAGGAGTTTTTATTTGAGGGGCTATTTACAGGACATTTGATTCTAGTTTTCAATCTCCAGGTTATCAAAAATTCAATTCAGATTAATCTTAAATTGCCTCTATTGCTTTAATACTTCTGTGCTAAGAAATCTGGCAAAATAGAACTGTGTTTCAAGATTGCTAGCCTGCTACAATCATGAGTGTTGGTGAGATTAGACTAGGCTAGGTGCAATGATATATTCCCTGAATTCAGATTACATTTATGTTGCAAAAATTTCATGTCTGCAGTATGAGCATGTCATATTTTTTAATTATAAATGGTGCTATCATTCATCTTACATATGTATTATATTATTTGCTTTTCTTATTTTTCTCTTGTTCCCTCCTACATTCCATTGAACAAAGGTCTGATCAGCCAATTTGCTTTTATTTCTTTTGTGATTACTGTTACTGCTGATACTAAAAGACTCAGTTGTTATGACTGACATCGACTCCTTCCTATTCTTTGTTTAATTTTATCCATGAGTTATGTCCTAGCTAACAGCCAATAAACAGTTTGGCAATGGACAATTGCTTTCAACCAGTTTGTACATAGCCCTACTCAACAGGCCTAGAATTGATTGTGATCACTAATATTCCTGTGATGGGAATATTTAGCATATTTAACATTTGTAGAGCTAAAGAAAAAGCAAGTTTAGAGGGGGAGGATGTTTGGTTTTGTTGTTGGTTTTGTTAGTTAGTTTGTTTGTTTGTTTTTTCTGGACTGCTGACTGAACAAGCCAAACAAAAAAAGAGAAGGAGCAGAGTGGAAAAGAGAGAGATTTCAGGTAAAACAATGCAAGCTGAGACTCAGATGCTTAGAGTGAGCAACATGTGCTCCATGTACAATCGGTGGAAAAGGAAGTGATTCACCAAGCTATATAAAGATGAAAAATATTTAGAAATAAGTCTCTCACTACTCTTTTCTTTTCAGTAGCTTCAGGGCTAGAAATAAAAAGAAGTGCTCCTAGAGATGCAGAGAGACTAGATATCTGAACAATATTATTTACTTGGCCAGAGTTAAATGCAGTAAATCCCACTTTAAGTATCTGCCTTAAAAGGTGTAGGCATACTTTAAATTTCTAAATACAATGCTACTTAAGTTGAAAAAAATCTTCATTTTTTGACCAAACTGATTTGATTTTAAAAAAAGAAAGAAAATCAAAAACACCCTGAATTCATATTTTACATGAATCAGAGGAAAATTTTATCCAACTTTAGTGCTTATTTTAATTGTTGTCTTATTGCCGGTGTTCATTGTTATAACTGATTGATTGATTCTTTCAAAATAGGCTTCTATCTGCTCATATATCCTTATCCTCATGACATTTACATAATAGAGCCCAAGTATTTATATATGTGGCAGACTACTGAAGAAACAAAGATGGTATTTGGAATGAACAATGTGTATGTCTGGTAAAGTCCTGAATTTTCAAGACAATTTTACCCAGCTCTGCTCACAAGTGTGTGAACTATGTGTTTCTGAAAATCTGGGCTCTTATACACGTCTTCAAAAACATTTGGAGAAAAGTAGTGCTGGTGGCAGTAGTCCATCTATGCTATTTTGAGCTATCAAAAACCGAAATTCTTATTTGAACATCCATTTCTACCTATAACAGTTAATGGATGAGGGGGATGTATGCACAGATTGCTAGGGTGACAATATTTTCAAGACAAGGGCTTTCCAAGCTCCAAGTACAAAACCCAACAGACCAGATACAGTTTGCCCCAGATCCTTAATTTCTCAAAGCCTTCTGCAAGGCTGCTGATCTAGACATGCCCAGGGAAAAAAGAAGAAAGCACAATTAGCTTTAAACTGTGAAGCCCTATTGTCTACATGCACAAGAATGATGGAAAGGGTCAACATCATTGCTTTTTCAGTGACATCTATCTCTGCCTCCAAAATAGCACTGCAAAGCCTGGAAGCAAAATACGAAGGGATCAGCAGCAATAAAAACAAATGATGGTGCACATATGATCACATGGTACTCATGCAATTTTCTCTGTACCTTGTAGCTGTTGTAACTAACAGCAGCTACCAAAACTCAGTGTTCAGCTTGGACCATCATCCATACCACACAGAGCAACTTCAAGGCCAAGTCAGTGCTTTTATCATTGAAATACAGCAAGAGGAATCAGATGGTTTTCTTTAAAAGTATTCAACAAGCTATTGCCTGAGCACTTTATAGACCCATTTTCTGTCAGAAAATACTACAGCAATAGAGATGGAAAAAATTATAGTTCTTAAGGAAAACCTTTAGGATCTGGAAAAAGACACTTTCCCTTGAGAATGTGCTTTCACCTTTCACATAATTTTTTGAAGGATTAAAAAAAGCAACAATTAGATTACAGACTAAGTTTGGTCTCTCACAAAGGCATCTGCACAGTTTCTGAGCTTTGGGCTCATCTTTCTAGAACATTATGTCTATTTTAGTATTTAGGTGATTAGGACTATCATGAGAGGTGACTAAGCACTAAAGAACATAACATCTTCTGAAAATTAACTTGTGACAGCTTCCTCCTCATTACCTTTTTCATTCTGTGCTGTCAGAGCAGAAGACAAACTGCATGAATAAATTTAATCACAATCCCTGCTCCTTGATATTACTGGTGGCCAGGTGGCAATGAACATGAGGACTTTACCAAACAGGCATAAAGCAAACCAGAGTCTTGAGGAAATTCTGCATTAAATTATTCATATCTCCTGGACAGTTGTATTCCAAGAGCACAACAAAACCAGCACACTAATGGTATTTTTTATTTTCATAAAGGCTTTGGGATACACCCTTAAGAGTGGCACTATCAACAGAACCCAGGAAAGGCATTTGCAATGAAGCAAACTTAGCTGGCTTTCTTAAAGGCAGCTCATTGAAGGTAAGAGGGCGTCTCATGAGGTCTGAATAACTCTGCCAGCACAATTGTTCTCAGCAATACCAGGGGTCATGGTGCAAACCTAAACATATACTAACTTTTTACCCTTGAGAAAGGAGAAAATTATCTTTTTCGAAAGGAAAAAAAAGTATCACAACATAAGAAGCATCTAGCTTACAAGATAAAAATTATTATAATGATAAGGAATAAAGAAGCTGGAAAAACAATATGAGAGCAATAATTGCATAAGTGTGTGTGCAGTACAGCAAAAGCATTAAGAGAACAGTTACTGATCACAATCCTGAACAACACGGCTGTGAATTCTGTAAGCCAGTCCAATGTCATTGCACTTCAACTCTGTCATTGCTCAGGTACCTGCTAGAGCAGAATAGAATTGGCACATTAATCTCAGCAGGTCTCTAAAAGCAAAACAGCTCACAGCTCTCAAAAGCAAATTTGAGTAGTTAGGTGACTTTTTCTTTTTCTTGCCAAGGATTTCTCCTTCTAATACCTTTAGCTGCATGGCCAGATGCCAGAATGCACAGTCCAACTGGGTTCCAAAGCAAACATTCTGTTTTCAAAGAGGTGCATTCCATAGCCTTTAGAAACTAGTTAAGGAACTGTTCACTCTTCTTATTATATGTAATTTTCACCAAGTAGCAAATTTAAAGCAGATTTCAGCTTTCTCTGAGTACAGATCAAACATCTTATCTTGGTTACCTTGGTGTGATGCTCAAGACAATTCGAGTTAGGCTAAATTTTACTCAAATTGGTATTTCCAAGATAGGAATATGATCCTAATATCTTCTGTGTAGGAATTGCTTAAGCAGGAAGATTTTATAACATGAATGAAAATTTCTACACAAATGAGTTGATCATGTAAATAAGAGGTTTAAGATACAGTTCTCAAACTGTAACCACCTGGTCTTTCAGAAAGAAAGACTCTGTAACTGATGACCTTCTAAATTTAGAGGACTTTTTTATCTTTTAATAATCTCCAATGTTTTAATGAGTAAAGTATAACAAATGACATTTCGGTTGCCATAGTGACATAATTTTTCTTATATGTTCCCAGGCTGAATGCCTTTTTCTTTTCCTCTTGCTTTGTTTTAGCAAGATAAAGGCTACAGCTATAATAAATTCAACTTCATTATTCTCTATTACAAATAAATGAAAGAAAAAGGATATATGCTCTAATAATAGAATATGTTCATACTTAATTACTGGGTGCCATTATTTTGAAGGCGTAATGTTGCTGACAAACAGAGTGGCTCACTGCTCCACAGAGTAATTAATAGTGTTGTTTATTGTACTATAAGTTTTTCTCTTTTGTCAGACACAATTTGTTAAGTAAATTAGGTACTGAAATTCATGGGGGTTTAAAAGATAGTGAATAATAAAGTATTAGCAAGGATTTAATGATACTGAAATAGCTGGAGAGAAAAGTAGTAATCTGATGCAAACAGTTTCCATGGTAATGACTAAAATCTTTCAATACTGAAGGAAAAAATATCATAATTTAAAACCTGTGTGCTTGTGTATACATTTTTAAAACAGGCATGCATCAGGCATGCATCAGCACTCCATGTCTGACAAAATCTTTCATCTTAAGATTTACTGCAGTCCAAAGCATCAGTGGACAGAGAATTCTGTCACAGAAGATCTGTCACCTCTGCAAGAACCAATGTGTTTGTGCTCTTCAGCAGAACTGAGTTTTACTAAAATCTTTTAAGAAAAAGAATCCACTATAGGATATCATTCTGTCTATATTAAACCTAATTACATGTCATCATCTAGCTACAAACAGGTTAATCTTTTCTTCACAGTTTTCCTGTCTAAATTTGTTAGCCCATCAAACCATGGCTATGAGTCATGTGAAATGCTTCTGCATCACAGAAATTTGGTTCCCTTAGAGTACTTCGCAATACACCAAACTGAGATAGAATAATTAATAATAAAAGAGACAAAGATTATAGACCTCAGCTTCCCTAATTAGGTCTTAAAATCTCTCTTCCAACTGATAGAAAAGCAGCACTTGCATTGTTAGTCTTTTTGAGAATAAATACACTCTTGAGAAAATTTCTTGCCCATTTATGGCAAATTAATTTAAAAACTTGAAAGCAAAAATATAATTTTTCGTTTGTAAATGGTTCTTTCAGTTTGTAAGGACTGTAAACATACTGTTAACACCTTTTTAGTTTACCTCTTATCTATCCCAGGTAGAGCTTTGATTTTCATGTCAAAAGAAATTTGTTATTTCAGCATTTGTATAAAAGGAAATACAGCATCTTGATTTAGAAGATATTGATTATAAATACTTATGACCAGGAATATTCTGGTTCAAATTTTATGTCCAAAGGCTATATGGAGAAAGCCATTTTTATTTTGACTAGAGACAGAAAATTCCACCTAGTGACTTAAGAAATGTATACATGTTCTCTTGACTTTTTACAACTCCCTGTGTTCCTCACACAAAGGGCATAGCAACACTTTATTTCCTTACTTTGTGGCTTATCTTTGAAGAAAAAAGCCATCAAGACTATTAAGTTTCTCTGGGGAAATCTCTAATTATTCAGTTGTATAAGCGGCAATGCTCATTATAATTATATGCCCATCCAAATCAGAGAAAGCACCTAAAATCCTTAATTATCTACTTGCTTTGACAGTAAACTATTTTGTGATCCTTTCTATTAAAAAAAAAAAAAAGTATTGATGGAATTGTTCTATGGCTGCCCACGACCAGCTACCCACCACAACAGAAGCCTCACAATGAACTAGAAACATTAGAAATGAAAAATTTAAGTTGCTGTTTGTAGACCTGGATTAGAACTGGGTTTACATTATTAGCTGACCTGAAATCAAATGCCTGTGAGGTTCTGTAGACTGGGTGTCAAGGAAAACTAAATATTTGTAATGATATTTTTCAAGTACTTTTAATGTTAGAAACATGTAGAAGAGTGAATGTGATTTTGAACAAATAATTTGTTTATTCATTTTAGTTAATGATAGTGATATCTGTCAGAAATAAAACTACAAATAGAGAAATATAGACTGCAGGAAGGAGGTGTTCTAACTCATCTCCACATCAAAACCAGAGACAAATTTTTATTGAAATTATACTTCAGATTATTGAAAGTGAACATCAGGAGTCAGAAAGAACTAGACTGAGCTCAGCCATTCTTTAATTAAATTTATCATTGATACAATTTACATTGCAATGCTCTTCAGTGTAAATTATCTAATACTTATATATTACAGAAATGTTATTTTCATATGAAGAATGACTTTTCAAAATATGAATTATTTCATTCATCTATGACAGCAGTAAATCATCTTTATAAAATAGTTGGCTTTATAAAATAGTTGAAATGAATAAAAGGGCTTTCTTTTGCATATAGTGATTTGTAGAAAGGAACTTCAGTGTGCAGATGTTAAAGACCAGAGAGAGAAAAGGACTTGGCCATCAATTTGTTATGGGAACCCTCCTTTTCCAGCCTTTATAATGTTTACCTTAGTAAACAAGATTACATAACAGAAAGGGAGTGAACACAGACATCTATTGGTTCTCTAAGAAATTCTATGCCTTGTTTGCAAGTATTTACAGGAAGTGCTATGTTGGCACAGTACTGAAGGGTCTTCAGTACTTCAGAAAGATCAGTGTCTTTCATGTATGCTGTAAGGAAATATCACCCACAGGGAATTCAGTCATATAGCCAAATTTGTGCAGAAATAATGAAAATAATCAAAATTTGCAGACAAATGCTCTGATAATCGTCAAGAGCAAAAGGATCACCACCGTTTTGTGAAAAAGAAATGAGCTGTTCTTCCCTCATTCAAGCAGCCTATTAACTTCTGCATTCAGGTGTGCTTAGCTCCAGGAGGAACCATTAAATCGCTTAGTTTCACCATGAATGATCACTTAGTGTATGTAGTCCAATTTATTACGTCTAAAATTTTTAATCAAGCTAGATTTGTACAAGATGAAATTTGAAATAAACATCTAGAACACCTGTGACATTATTATCTATATTTGGTTGGTGTTATGTTAAGAAATAAACATACTTACCACCAAAAAAGACATACCAACGGGTTATTCCTTTCATTTACTACAATGCAGGTTATATTTCTTATGACTCAGAGGCTTGTGCTTTTGTATTCTTAGTAGATTTTGAGGGAAAATCAGCAGAAAAAAAAGCCCGAGGTGTTCTCAAGAGATGATATCCAAATGATCATAAGAAGTGTGCTATATATTATAGAGAAAGTTTGGGAAGTGAAAGAATAAACAGCATGAGAAATTCATCAGTCTAATCAAGAAGGAAACTCCTGCCTGACTCTAAATTAAGTGCACAATATTATCCTGAGCATATAAGCAAGGCAAATGAACCAGACACTCTAGAGGGATTTTCATATGATATCTAAAACTCATCTACCATAACATTGTATTTCCTTCTCTGACTTGCTGAGTAAATAACTGTCTAATGCTTCACACTATGACACTACAATATCATCAATACAACTTCATTTATTTCATCACAGTCGCAATCTCATAGCTCATAGACAACGCTTGTGGCTCTTCAATGAAAACCACTAATGCAATACATATTTCCTCTCCTCATTCAGGTTTGGTTAAAAAAAAAAAAAGAAAAGGATAAAAAAAGATAAGTTTGAAGAAGAAAACTTTGTGTTGTTTTACTTTCTTTATTTCCATTCTATCTTTATGGTAAACCAAGACATAGGTTATCAAGACAAAAAAAATCTGCACAAAGTCCCATAAGTAAACACCTTATTTGGTACTTAAATCTTGGATTTCTATCCTTTTGCTGCGTACTGTTTTTTCAAACAATTTTTTATCTTCTCTGCTTTTTTTCTCTAGTTTCTCCACTGTCTTTACTGCCGAAAAGGAACAGGAGATAAAAAGTGCCTGATCTGAGTAGAGACTTGTCAGTCTAGTAATTTTTTTATGACTAATCATTGTTTCAGTAACATTTAAGTGATTATTCTTTCTATTGCTACAATTATTTTCCCATCGTATTTAATGCACTGGTTTAGTAAAACTGAGATGGCTCTAGGATGCATTTAACATTCTCACACATACAGTGTGTTGTTCTAATGATAAATGATGGTTCCTTTTGGTTCAGCAGTTGTTCAGCATTATGTTGATTCATTCAACAGAAAGGACAATTGTCAATGGATTCTTTGGTGACAAGCAGTGTTTAAATCACCTGTGATTAGATATAGTGGTTTTAAATATTTACTCCAGTTAAATAATGCATTTCAGGTCAATTATTCAAGCTACTCTTAATGAATAATGTTATGACTGTAACACCCCTGTTTTGATAAATAAACTGTTTGAAAAGCAGCCTTGTTTAGTCCTTATTTCTTATATATCTGTATGTAATCAATGAGTTGACTGAGAGCTGTTAATCAAAAGCTGTGAAACACTGCTGAATGCACATTAAGCAATGTAGCATTCAGCATTCAGATGTGCTTGGTTACTTGTGTTATGCATCTTTATTTTGGATACTTGGAACAAGTGAATACTGAACGATGAATCTCAAGTATTACAGGTCAGAGAGAAATTCTCAGGTGAGTCACCAAAAACTCAAAGCTTATAGTTTCATTGTATGTATTTTCCTAGACCTTATCCAAACACTTCTCAGTAACAAATTACTATTATAAAATGAATCAAAATATTATATAATTTAGTAGTTTTCCTCAGAAATATTCACTCAGCAGTTCTTTCCCTTCATTACAGCTCAGGATTTGTACCTCTAATGTCAAAATAAAACTGATTAAGTATAAAGTGTAGGTTTATCTCAGACTTGTCCATATTTAGTATTTATAACTAAAGAGTTGAACTTCTCTGAACTCAAGATTGTTTATAAACACAGTATTTCAAATATGTTTCTCCACCTCATCACAAAGTGTATTATGGTCATACATTCTTCATGCAGTGTTCATACATGTACATACACATGAACAGTGTGTTTATGTATTTTGACTTCTGTATTTGATTTCTGTATTTCAACAATTACTTTGAAGCAAAATAATCCAGATTATTTTGCTTCAAAGTAATTGTTTTCTCTTTCCTGGTTCAGGAAATATATCAAATAACATTATGCTCTGGCCACACTGCCTTCCTGGCTACTGTAAAAATTAAGCCTGTCCTGGCTGAAATTAGGACAGCGATGCATGTACCTTTAAGTTGCCTGAATTTCTAGATATTGGAGGAGCACAAAGGGACACTACAACTATCTTGGAAATTTCACAATTCAGCAAGACAAAGAGTTCTTCATAGCAACTCAAGAAGAGAAAATTAAAAAGGTTTGGGTATGAGATGTTGGTGCCACAAATTAGGCATCCTGTTGATGGAAGCTGTGTGTGAAACTTTTTGATGGCCTCATACAACAGAGGAAGTCACTTCTTTTAATCTTGGAAAGATTGCTAGGGGCTAAATCAAGTAACATAAAAGTTTCTATCTGGAGTTGTCATACTACTACAGTTTTTCCATGACTCAGTCTTGCCCTGCTGGTGCTGGAGGGCAAATGTTGAAGTAGAACAGGTGTGGGTGGGAGATACGAACCTAGAGTAAGAATAATTTACAATTTTATTGCTTCTTTTTCAGCCTTTACATGTTTAGTTCCTTGAAATATGGGTAAAGGTGATAAGAGATTAAAGTGATGCATTAGAGAATCTAAACTCTAGACAAAAAAAATATTCTTGTAATTCTTTCCTACAATATGGATAGCTTTATCTAGGAGGAGGGAAGGTGAGAGGAAAGGGAGAAGGGAGGAAAAGAGGGAGGAAAAGAGGTAGAGAGGGAGGGAAGAAAGGAGGAAGGGAGGGAGGAAGGGAGGAAGGAAGGATTATAATAATCTAATTTATATCAGAAATGAAGAGATTAAACAAGAAGAAAAACAAAAAATCAAGTATAAACAGATAGTGGTAAAGACAGGCAAAGTCAGTGGTTCAAAGCGTGTTTTCCTGGAACACTGTGATACATATATACAACCTCATTAAGGATGATTTAAGAATCAGATTATGGTTTTCAATGTTGTTAGTGAGACAATTATTGCTAAAACAGTGAATAAGGAATAAGTAGCTTCTGTTTCCAGCTCTGCCTTGTACTGAGAGCATCAGGAAAAAATTACTATGCTGCTTCCTTTCCTGCTAATAACTGGATCTATCAGAAATAAAATATGATAACAATATTATCTGCATGTTTAAAACAGCAAGTAGATCCTATATAAGGTTTAGGCTGAATTTAAGACCGATATTTTCATGCAAAAGTCATATTTTTTTAGCCTGTGGTTGTGCCATATAAATAGTAGTAAGTCCTCTTATTTTCAGCCAGTGAACAGAATAGCACTGCAGAATGCTTTTTATTAAAATATAGATCAATCTTCTCAGTTTAATTTCTCTAGAACTAAGTTAAGCTGATCCTTCAGGAATCACCTTAATCGAATTCACATTGTCTAAGAAAAACATTTTGTCAAACAACTTAATCCTGCTTGTCCAAATGTATACTATCCAAAAACGCAAGGGTAATGTACATTGCCAAAGATTCGTTTTTTCTAACACCCCTACCTTCTTAATTAAGCAAGTAAAACAAATGCCCCCAAATATTTTATTCAACTGTCTTCTTTCAAATAATTTAGAGATACAAAATAAACTGTATTAAAAAAATCCAAAATGATTTTCTGACAGTAATATTAGCCGAAGTCCTACATCAAGGAATATTTCTGCCTTTCACAGGCACAAAGATTTTGTGTTATGAAATAAATATCATTGAAGTGCATGCCATGTTTAAATCACACACGTCTCAAACAGTGAAGGGTTGTTTTTTGCATGCACACTTAAATCAGTCTAGTCTGCAGCTCTGCCACTTCTGCTTCCTGTTGGTACATAAGGCTGTCAGCAGCAGAGACTAAAAGCTAACATGATCTAGCAAAGTATTTTGTGTCATAAACACTGCTCCAACATTCTGAAACGGCCTTGGTCCAAGTTACCTAACCTTTTTGTCCACAATTTCCCTTGATCTTAACGGGACTAGTAACATTCAGGTACTGGTATGACAGAATTAATTAGCTAAAGTTACAATTAGTGTACAATTATTGTCCACAGGAGCATGTGGGCTGCAGTAAAGCTTGCTTCCATACTTCCCAAGCTAGCACTGGCTGCAGAGGATCCTTGGTTATGTGTACCTCCATACCAAACCAGACCATGGATCCCTTGTTCCTGAGCTACCTTCAACTGAGCAGGCACATTGGGGTGGTACAGAACACAAACAGGAAGAGCTTTCTCTAACTCAATCAAAAAAGCACACTCCTCATAAGGAAGGTAATTTCAGCACGTGGCTGTGCTGCTTGTTCCAGGGTGACTTTGCCTGAGGTACTCTGAACAGTGCTCTGCCAAGTGACACAAAGCTTTCCTCTGCCAGCTGAAATTTCCTGTTATACTTCACTGTTTCTGAACCCTGTGCAGCCCTTGAGAGAGACAGAAAAATTCAAATATGGGTTTGGTAATGTGTCATACGAGATCAAAGATCACAGCTGAATTCAGTGCAAGCTGTCTTTAGTGAAATTGTTAGAAAGGGAGAGTTGATATGGTTTCGATACGAGGATGGTGTCAGCTAAAATATCTCTTCCTAGTGCACCTCTCCTTTCTCTTAAGGAATTTCAGATACAGTATTAGTGGAAAATATCAATTGTCTAAATTCTTTATTCTTTTAATGTTTTTATTCCCCATGCCTATCTGTCAGATTTTTCCACACATAACAATAATAACAATATTGCATATTTAATCCAGAGGACTAGCTGATGGCGATAAAACTCACTCTCAGAGGGATTTACTTCACCAAATCGCTGTTGACTATTAAATCTTCCAGTTCTCTGAAGCACATCAGAGCAATAATCAGAGAAAAACAAGCAGAGACAGGTTATGGGGAGTGAGGATCATTTTTTGTTTGTTTGTCTTGTCTTGTTTTCCCTTTATAGTGAGAGATTACTGAGCCAGAAAAAGCTATTAGGACCAAAACAGGGAGGTCTCATATCTCCTACTTACTTGGTGGGACCATGACTGCATCTCATTCATATTCTAGTGGATTGGCCTTTTGTGGCCTGCTGAAAAGCCATAAAGGCAATGACAGCAAGAATGACTGCATTGCAAGTGCACCCTTTCTCATTTCCATCTCTCCCTTCCTCTGAGACTGACATTATTAGAAAGTCAAATGCAATGGCTGCAGGGGTTCCTGCTGTTTTTTTTTTCCTTTCCTTTTTCTCCCTTTTAGATTTCACTTCTTTATTTCATGCCACAGTCCAGGCTCACTACATTCCTGTTCGCAATCCAACCACTTCCCAGTGGGCACACATACATCAGTAAAGTCTGTCTCTCTTGTTCTCTGTTTTTTGTTTGAATTTACTTATTCAAAACTCAACTGCTTTTGTTATATGGCATTTAGGCTTGAGAGAGATACTTCTCTAATGATCTCCTTCATGAAAAAAAAAGCTGTACGATTAAAAAAATAGTTAAAGAAAAAAAGTGGAAAAAAAATCTGTCACTATCCATACATTGAATTAACTCTGATGATGACTTAAAATGTATTTACACACTAATGCCTTCATTAGGATTGAGGCTCAATAGATTTATAAACTTATTAAAAGATATCACTTGACTCAGGAAGATTATTAACCACTAATTATAACATGCAACTCAAAAGTGTAATGAGAATGAGTGGACAAAACATGTAAGAGAGATTTAACACTAACAGAAATATATGATTACATGAACAGCTATCATTTGAAGATTCTGAGACAGATTTTGAGACAAATTTTGAATGTGTCTGAAATATTAAACCAGCTCTTTAGGCACAAGACAAGTGCTTCAATTTCTTTTCAGTAATAGGCATCACAGTAGAAACAGGGGAATAGAGGTAGTGGATAGGCTAGTTAGTGACCTTTGCTGATTGACTGGACGTATTTTATATGAAAACAGCTAAAAAGATCTAAAGCTATATATGAAAGTAATAGGTAAAAGAATGATGTGGACAATTGACATGCAAACACCAAAAAAATCTCTGCACTAGAATGGTGAATGAAGAAGAGCACTGTTGGAAATATTGTGTTTCATGGTAAGCATTTAAACAGTATATGAGGAGCAAAGAAATGGAATGCCATGGCATTTACTACGCATTGGTCTTTCTGTGCTGCATGGACATTAAATAGCCTACGGCAATTTCACTGTCAGCAGGATTTGTCCCTGACTCCTTGACCAAAATTTGTCTTTGTTTCTCTTGCTGGGCTGCATGCTGATTTTCTCTGATCTGTTTGTTTGCCAACATCTATCACAGAGCTAAATTTATTTCAGTGATGACTGTGGATACACAGCTGTAGGATGAAAATGTTACACAGAAGTTATGAATGAAAAATGTTATTATTATTGCTATTTTTGTGTCATAAACACAGAATTTGGAGTTCCAGATAACATGACTTAATTTCTAAGATCCAGCACTTGAGATTTAGTGCTCTTTTTCTGCTCCCTAAAGTTACCCTCTTACTAAACAGACTCAAAGCTTTCCTATTTACAGATGCATGGCCAACTTCGCATTGTGCAACAGTTCTGATTTCTCCCCTCATTAGAAGGTAGAGCATTAAAAAGAGAAAAATTAATTTTTAATTAAAGGTAATAGAACAGCATTGGACCAATGCTAATTATATAAACACTTTTAGACAACATAACATAATGGGTAATACACCACCACTGAGCAGAATTTCACTTTGTGAGAGAAATTCCTGGCACAAAAATTGACCTGCATCAGGTGCGCACTTGTGTTAAATGTTATTAAAAGCATGGAATGCAATGGGTTTCTTTCTTCATGTATCTTCTGTGACCGTCTTTAACCATTTACTTTTATGAATACTTATCACCAGGCTTTCACTTCCCATCTCAGACAGGTGCTTACCAGCAGATAGTAAAAAGAGTTCCCATCAGTTTCCGTGAGATTTGGTGAAACAGAGGACTTTTATCTCCTCTGCACATGTTTAGCTCCTTCTTCTTCCACCAAAAGCCTAAAGCGGGCAAGATTCTGTCTCTGTACACTTGACGTTCATGGTACATCAGAACTGATTTTTGTATCTTTGGGGATTTGTAGATCGTTGAAATGAGTAGTATGACTACTGCCTGCAGACACTGCAAACCACATCTTCAGCATCAATATACCTCTTCTCCCAGTTTCAAAAAGAGGACACTCCTGTTTCTAGAGCCCCATTATATTGTTCACTTTTTGTCTGGAGTTAGTAGCTCCCTGCACCAATGAACCTGCATGCATATAATCCCTCTGCCTAAGGTACAAATGTTAGAAAGCACCTGTCCTTGCCCTCAGCACCTGTCCCTGTACTCAGCACCTGTCAGCAGAAACCACCCACAGCCAAAAGAAATAGCAGCATACATGCAGTACTGC
The DNA here is from genome assembly GCA_013397955.1 of Grantiella picta. Taxonomy (NCBI): domain Eukaryota; kingdom Metazoa; phylum Chordata; class Aves; order Passeriformes; family Meliphagidae; genus Grantiella; species Grantiella picta. The sequence goes on from VZRM01007274.1 coordinate 171,451, forward strand.
AGCCCAAGGTGCCTAAGAGCTGCTGGCCCTTCGGACACCTGAAGAGCTGTTGCTGGGTGATGCTGTGGCATCCAAGTCCCAGCAGGGCTGGGTGAGTGGTTCCCTGGGCAAAGGAAGCATCCAAAATATGCAGTAGCAGCAGCAAAATCCCAGTGCTGCTGTTACCGTGGAGACAGCCAGAGAGAGAGAGAGAGAGNGGGGATGGATCAAGGCAGGAAAACTGGGAGGAACTACAGGAATAAGCATTTTCTGGCCTATTTTACATCTAGAGTTACCACTTCGCTCTTCTTTACCCAGTCTTGCTGCAATTCCCCATCCTTTAAATGGGTAATGACAACGATTTCAAGAGTAGCTCTGTACAAAAGGTCAACTTTTTAATGATTTTTATAGTATTTGCCCCTTTCTAAACAGATCATCATAAGGAGTTTTTAGTGGCATCTTGCAGAGGTACTAGAAAAGCGTGATTCAAAGACACACTGATTGCAGCTTAATTAGACATTACTGTTTACCAAAAGCAACTCATGCTGTATTATTGTTACACATTATAGAACCAATATTTCTCAACATTTCTTCAGCAGCTGTATGAACTCTCAGTAAAACTAAGGACTCTGCAAAGGTCATTGTTACTGAAGGAGGCTGAGTAAAAATTCCTTCCTGCACTGTCCTTTCACAGTTCATTTCTGTTCTTTATGTGCTGTATTCTGTCCCTGTGATGTCTTTGCCATTAAGTTAAATGGATGATCTTTGTATTCAGACCTTAGAAAAGGTTAATGGTTATTACTGCTATATGGTCCAGGAGGTAGAGTTCAGAATGATAATTCAGATTCATGCCTGTGCCTATTTATGTAGACGTTTGTCTGAATAACATCTGAGTCTCAACTGCCTCCCTCTATCAACCCAGCTCATCCCTGATTCTTCCCCACTTGTTCATTCATGGGGCTGCAATGCCACAAGCCTTTTGTACCTGTTAAACCTTCCATGCTTTTGGCTTCACTGCCCTTGCTGGAAAGCAGCCAGCACATCTCCAAGGCTAGACATTCTATCGCAAATATTTTCCATTTTATGGTTGTTTAATACATCAGATTAAATCAGGATTAGCATGCAAATGTCCAAAGGAAAAAATCCACATCATTCCCACCCAGTGGTTGACATACTATTTTCCAAATATTCTAACTTTGATAGAACTTAGATGTATTTTATATTAGAGAAATAGATGGAAGAAAGCTATATTTGCTGACTTGGAATGGCACAACTGGCACTCTCCAGTTATAGTTACTCATGACTTTATTAAACAAGAATCCTCTTTTCAGTTGTCAACACTTTTGCTGATTTCAATATTTTGGGCTGAGAGCTTCCATTTAAAATTCTGTTATCAGATCAACTCATCTGGAATCTCATTTGAAAGAAGACAATCTGCTGCTTTATGAGCATATATTTTGTTTTGCCCAGAAAAAACACTATTCCATCTGCCCCACTTTGAACTTGTAGCACCTTGCTGCAGGCTTGAGAAAGAAGTTTCACTTTGGGGTTGGAGGTTTTTAGGCTTTTGCTGGGATGTTATGGCTGGGATTTGGTTATTGTTTGTTTTGTTTTGTTTTGTTTTTTTTCTTAATCGAGCCTTATTATTTTTAGAAAAATTACAAAAACTTATGGAAAAATATTTCTAAGTAAAGCATCTGTTTGTCAGAAAAAGTAGTTCTGAAAAAACACATCAAACCATATTTAGGAACTGTGTTTGTTGGTCAGGAGGGAAAAGGAAAGTGAAGGGGAGGGAGAAACAAATAAACATAGTGAAGGGAATTCAGAAAGCTAAAACATTTCCCTCAGGTGAGACTGCTGACCAACATCTCAAAATGGATTCTCAAGTGCAGTCTGGATGTACTGTCCAGGGATGCTTAAATAACAATTTCTTCTTACATGATCACCTGGTTTTATGTAGGAATAATTTTCCTTTTCCTCCCTGGCTACATGTGGCTGAAGTAAGTGAACAACCTTTCCTTGATAGCACAGATCGATGGATCTCTTTCGTCTACCACTAGATGTCATGCACTGATATCTGTCCCAACAGTGTAGGACAGGATTATAGGCACAGACACAGAAATGTATAAAAATTCTTCCCCTTAAGCCTTTTTCACTTCTTAAAATATGTAGCTTAACATATGAGGAACATAACAACTCTTGATCAACTGATATTTTAGCAGATTTTTTGTCATATTCTCTGTGTTTCTGATATTTGAAAATTGCCCAAATGCAAATTGACTACCTGAATTTTTATTATACAATGTCTACAAATGTTTGTTGGTGGTTTTCACGCTTGTGTAAGCCAGGCATAAATATTATGACAAATTTGCAAGTGAGTAGAGAGAATCTTAGAGATCATTTAGACCACTAATACTTTTCTTTCCTTAAGCACTGAACAATAGCACAATAGCACCCAAATTTACCTCTAGCATAACTTGTAAGGATAGGTTAACCCATCTCCCACCTGCCCACGTTTTATTTTAGGCTGCCTGTTTTTGTCAGATATCTCAGACATGCAGTACCAGAACTGATAAAGAAAAATCCCTTCAAAGCATCTTTTCCCTAGCAGAAAATTGTTTATTCAATACCTTTTTTTTTTTCTAGAAGTTCCTTTTTACTGGGTAATAAGGATTTTTTTAAAATTTCAAGCCATTTTTTTGTCAGTAAAAGGCATTTCGATTTTGCTTTTACCAAACAAATGAAAACCAACAATTTCTACAAGAAAAGAAAATAATTCAGCAGAAATATGCATGAAGAAATAGGGTTTGGCTGGTGGGTCTGCAAAAGCCTTTTGAGATAAATTTCACTATGCCATTTTTTAACGAGGCAAAGTGATTTACTTCAGTTCACAGAATGCCTTGGTGACAGGGGCATAAATAGAGTCCTAGCACCCAGATTCTCAGTCTTTTAGCTGATTGTTCCAGGTTTAACAGGTAGCAATATCATCTTAAGGGCCCAGCTCTCTCAGTTTCTGTTTGTGATTGCCTGAAAATTCCTTCTCCCAAAGAAACGCATAACACCCGATTTAAAAACAGACTAGACGTGTGGAGAACAAGAGAAAACCATGGAAACAAGATGAGGTTAGTGGCATAAGTCCATGCACTATATATATTTTGAATGTTGCAGTTACTTCACTAAGCAACAGCTTAATGTATGGTATAAAAATAAATGTTAGAACATTTTAACATTCTCGATTAAACCAAAATGACATATGAAAGCACAAAATCTTACTGGCAGTAACTACTACATTGATAAAAATCTTTGCTGCTGACAGAGTGGGACCTGATACTGTTTGTTAGATTCTCAAGTGGCTCTAAAGGTCATGAAAGCCTCTCTATATAACATGATTATAGTATAATAGAAAAAGGTAACTGACTCAATCCCCCAGTTACTGCTTGCTTTTATTAAATTTCTGTACTCATTTCTGCTTAATTAGAAACAAAATTAAATTTATTTCAATGCCAAGTTGTCGCTGCTGTTTTTTCAAACCACATTAAAATACAAGATGAATATTTGCAGATAATATTTGTATTTTGCAAGAAAATATGTCTGCCTGGTTTTTCTCATCTGAGAGAATTCAATAATTGGGAGTGATGTCCCAGTCCACTCCCAGTGAGTAAGGGTGACAATTAAATGATGTACACTTAAACTGAACAGAGGTACACTGTGAGTTAGAGCAGACTGTGATTTTTAATGCTATATTACCATTGCTCACTATAAAGGAACAAATTTCTTGCTAGTAAAAATGAAGCACTTCATGGCACCGAGTCGAGCCATATGTGTCAGAACTAGCAGTAGAGCTGTTGAAAGGTCAAATATGCCAAGTGGAGGAAAGTTTGTCAGAACATGACAGAAATTCTTCAGCTGAAAAATCATCTGTCGGAGAATGTAGATTCCTCAAAATCAAATATTTAACAAACCACATTTCAACATTACCAAAGTCCTGACAGAAAGTCAGGAAGGCTCTGAATAAGCCTTGCCTGCCAAAAACCTGTCAATACCTGACTGCTGTACACTCACGCATTTCCTTGGGAGCTACTTTGGCCAGGCTGGGTGTGGCTGAAGGGCTTTTTTTAGCCAAGCTTTAGGCCTAGGAACCCTTGTGCCAAGAGGCTGCCTTTCTGTCACACTTCTGCACTCGCGAGGATTGAGGTCCCTGGCTTCTCTCGCTAAAGCCTTCAGGTTCAGCAATCTGTCCAGGCTTTTCACTGCTTTTGAGGTCCTGAGCTGGGGCTATGCTGTGTTCTGCTATGCTGTGCTGTGCTGTCCCTAAATTCTACAGGAAGAAGATGTTGTTTCCATGCAAGGGCACACGGTTGCAAGCGGCCAAAACGCTGCTGCAGTGAGCTTGTGCTCTCACAATGCTCTGAGGATACACCTGGGTCTTTACCAGAGACGCCGAAGTGATTCACTCCTCGATGACCTTATGTAAGACAACACAGCTGTGACACATTATATGATATTTAACTTGTCACTAGTGCCTTAAATATGCCTAACCAGGCAGTTTGTAGGGAAAAGAGAGAAAGTCTTCCCGAGCAAGATAATTGAAGATCCCATAGCTATGTTCTTTTGAAACCTTTGAAGAGGTTTATACAAACTGAGTGATATTTAATAGATAGCTTGAAGCTTTTATCTGTAATTTAACATTCATCATCCCTACACTTGCCACAGTTGCTTCATTGTACATGTAGAATAAAATAAGCCTGTTTCTAAAAAGAGAGAAAATATTTTGGTCTAGGCCTCTGACTATCTTGAAACTCTTTAATATAACCCCCCTGCCCCATCTCTGATCACCTTTCTGTCAGACTCCATGAGGTCCTAGATGTCTACCCAAACAAGAACAGTCTCAGAGGCAGCAGAACATCTGGCGTAGAGAGCAAGTCATAATTTAACATGAGATGACAGGGAAGTTTTTTGGTTATGTATCTGCAACAAATGTGCTTCATGAAAGTTAATATTTATAGCTACACTCTTGTTGATAATGGTAAAAAGAAATAAAATGCTGTAGGCTAAGCTTTATGCATATGCAAAAGAGCAAGGCATGCCAGTATGTTCTCAACAGTGCTATGGAGAAACAGAACTGGAGCATCTAAGGCAAAATAATATCCTGGCAAAGCCACAGTTACCTCCTATTAGCATTTTTAAATTGTATTAATCCAAAAATAGTCTGTATATATTGAATCATGAGCATTATGAATGCTGAAAATTAGTTTTGATCCTAATCATTTTAGGTAGAAACAAGGAATTCTGTGCCTCTTTCCTTTCATCAAAGAAAACTGTTTATAAAGCCACTGTTTAAAAATTACTTTCAATCATCGGGTGTTGTATGATACCGAGGAAAGTATTAAAAATTATGAGGTAGCATTCTTAGGCCACTGGAACTTTTTAGTGAGAAGTGTTTGGACAGCAAGCAAAAGCAAAAATGTCATGCTTTGAAAAATAAGAGTTTCTATTTTTGTGTTAAAGCATTCCATCCATCTCCTTGAGTGCTAAGTATTACTGTGGAGAACAGACATATTTACTCATTGCTTTATCAAGACATCTGACGTTGTTCTTCTGAACTTTGTGAAAATACACTGTTTCATAATGCTTTGGTGAAGATATTTGCTAGAAGTTAATGGGATCATGTAAAATAGGTTAAGTGAGCACAAACATTTATGGGAATAGGACATTCCAGCAAGCACTGCAGCCCTACTTAACAGGTCCGAAAGCTAAGGAAACTGCATTCAAAGGCTTCCCTATTGATTGAATGACATAATCTAGAGGCACAGATTGTGTAATGGCCTCTGAACTGGGGGAAGAAGTACTGCCAACAAGCATGAGAAGCTTTTATGACATTTTTAGAAGACATAAAGAAGCAGTGAGTGGATTCCTACATCTCAGAATTACGCCTGGATATGTACTGAATTACTTCTCTTTTTCTGCAGTAAATAGCAGGTGTGCTAAATTACCCAGCCTTGTAGGATTCAAGGAAGAGTCCTGACAGCCACTTTCTTCCTATCACTCCCGGGGTATGTTGTTTTTTACTTTTTACCTTTCTAAATTTCTCCCTTAAAGGGATTGACAGCTTTGAACTATCTTCCCAAAGATCTAAAGAATCCAAAAAACAGCGATTTCTCTAATAAATAATGTCACAGATCCCTATTGGTTTAAAGAACTGCAGAAAGCAACCACAGAGGATTGGGACAACTAGAATCAAAGTCACCTTGATAGTAACACTGTTAGGAAGCTGTTTTTAACTGCATGAGAACATATAGTCTTTGAAAACACATGAAGAGGCAAAAATTAATAGCTCTATCCATCTCTCTAACTTCCCTTCCTCCTTAAAACTGTAGCAATGCATACTATAACTGGGCACTTTAACCTAAATTTTCAGATGTTATTGCTTTTCTTTATATTCAGTTCACATGGGGTGAAGTCACCTCTGATCTCTGTGTCTCACAGTCTGGCTGTGCTACCTGCACAACATCTTAAGATGGTGATTAACCTACATGCTCTCCAGAATGCAAGAGAATTCACAAATTTCCCTCTCATGCTGAGTTCTGACACTGTCAATCTCTTTCTTGTAGGAACTGCTAGAAGAAACACTTTCCAGATGGATTGAATGCACCAAAATCAGCTTTAGCTCTGTTTACTCTCTGCTAGGAAACACCACATGTGTAATGCTTATATTATTTTGGCTATTTAAGTATAACCTTAAAAAAAAAAAAAAAAGAGGCAGATTATGAACATAAATTATCGTCATAGGTCGACAGAAAACACTGATTTCCACTACTGAAGATATAACCTAAAAATAGTCTTCTATGATAAGAGTATGTTGCTTGGAAATACAACTTACACATTTTTTTACAAGGATAAAAAAAACCCAACACCAATATCATGGTCTGTATACATATATATGTTCTTGACTCATGTTGTGATGTGTTAGCTAAGTGACAAGAACTAAGAATTCAGCTTTATGTCCCTAAAAGGCCTTCTGTCTGTGACTTTTCCTCACAGCTGCTTTATCTGACATTAGTCTCTATGCTTGAGTAATTCCCATTGGCACAGTTGCAGGCAAAGTGCGACTGTCTGCCAAGCTTCTGAACTAATCATTGGTGAGTGTAGTACCCCAGGAGTGAGAACCTGGAGGCTTAAAATTTACATGAATCCATTTTTATTTTTCATAGCTCTGGCACTGAGCAAAGTGCACTAGAGCATGATCTGTTGCATCAGCTTTGCTTTTTAAAAAATGGAAAAAATAAAACATTTCTTGTTTTCATTTCATTCCTATAGTGTGTGAGCATTTTGGGTTTTTTGTTCTGTAATTAAGTTGTTCCAGTTGTTATTTTTCACCATTTTCTATGAAGTTTGCTATTTCATGTGGGCATTTTTGTCTGTCAATAGCTGTCTAAAAATAAATACTCCTAAATGAGTTCTGAAATTTTCTCTCACTTCTACAGGCAAACAGAGCCACAGAGGAAAGTGATGCAGATGAACACTCAGGATTCCAGTGAAAGACGTGGAGAATGAATAAACCCAGATACACCTTTTTTCACTTCATACCATAACTAGCCTGGAAAAAATTTAAGGCAGAAGCTTAATTTGTGCAAACTTTAGGTTAAAGAAACTGTTTATCTTACAAAAAGAATAAACATTTTAGAATTGCTGATAACCTGGGCTGGAGGAAGGGAGGGTTTACGGCATCTGCCAGGGATGATTTGAAACACGGGCTCTGACTAGTAGCTGAGTCAGGAAGAAGTGGGGTGAGGCAAAGGATAGCTTTAAATTCAATTGAGACCTATAATCACCAATCCATTCTGAAGCAGACCTTATTTCCAGTTCAATTCTAAAAAACATTCCCATGAAAACTTTGGTTCCTTTGCTGAACCTATTCTTTTCCTAGAAAAAAGTATGCTGAAGACAAATTTCCAATAAGGTCTATCTAGTATATTTTTTTTTACATTAGTCACTGAGTCTTAGACAGACACCTAAGTAGTTTAGGGGGAAAAAAAGCCACCTTTCATCCTTTTCATGGATGGAAAATAAATTGAATATTGTAGTATTGTTAAGGACCAATGATGAGGCATTTAGGATCCTATATTTTTAATATGTAATTGGAATAAGAGACTTGATCTGCATACTAAGGTTATCTAGCATCCAGAATACACTGGATATTCTTAATTGCTGTCAGATGAAGCCAGATAGTTTGTATCTCTCTAGCTTCTCAGCACCTTTTGACTTTACTGTATTTAATTTTGCTCTGGACCAGTCCAGCCCCTTGCAGAAAATGAGCTTTATATCTTCTTTGTGTTTAAATTAAGCTCTCAAACACTTTCTCCATAAGGTGATTGTTGATTTATTCTAGTTGGCTTTGCTGGAATGCCTTCTATTTTTCCAACTTCATTTATGTAAAGAGTGGACCATTATTTTTTATGAGAATTACAATCATCTGTCTTATTAAAAGATCATTCACATACATATATTCAATTTCCTGTAAGTATCAATGAAGTTTTTGACTATCCCAGCCTTTCCTGCTGAAAACAACATTGCATGTGAAAAATGTTCCAAATTTCCTTCCGTATGTATTCCCAACCATTCCTCTTTTTTCTGTCTAGAGGACTTCCTTAAAACACTGTTGAATATTAGCAGTACCTGTCAGAAAGATTTTATATACTTCTATTGAGTTTTGTACCTGGAATATTGTCATGTTGCGTGGACTTCCTGATTACTTTCAAAGATGAAATTGCTCTCCAATAATCTATGTTTAGAAACCTCCACTTTCTAAAACATGTAAAACAGCATGTCAGATGTTATGACATGTGAAGATTATAACAAACTGGTCTGCCAAGGAGTTTTACTGAAAGTGATATTGCATCTGTAGTTCGAAGTCCCAAATTTTAAAAGTATGCACCTGCATTGAATTTTTAAAATCTTTTGGTGTATTTATTATTATAAAATTACTCTATATAAGAATATCATATTTTTAAAATCAATACTGGCAGTATTATTCAGAAATAACCTTTTAAAACGTAAAGATTTTTCCTATCCTTTTATTCTTGTTTGGAGCACTGAAACCAAATTTTCTTTTAACATTACCTATTTTGAAAACAAATCCTTGCATCACTGTAAGTATACATACAGACATACTGTGTTCTTACTGCAAGGACAGGTAGAAGTATAAGTCAGAAATTGGATAAAACTATTGCTTAGAATCAGACAATAAGGTAGCAAATAAACCAAAAGTAACATGCAGGATATTTCAATAGCATGTTCTCACCTTTAAGCACTTTTTCCTTTTGATCTTTCTTGCCAGGTTTAGTTTATATTCTGTAGAAAGCAATCTTACCTTTGTTCCATTAGCACATTGTACTTTCTTAATTGATTTTAGTGCTCTTTGACTTTCTTTTTGAGAATTTATTTCCAGTGAAAAGAACATTTGACCTTGAGGCCATCGGTTCTAGTTCTAGCTTCTTCTGGTAAAGTTAGCAAAACACTCAGAAGAGGAAACCTGTTATTATAACATTCTGAGTATTGTATTATTAGACAAAATTTGTTACCATTTACTAGGGTTTTAGTTGTTTATGAAGCTGTGGATTCATTTCAGTGGTAAGAAATAGGTAAGGTAACAAGAACTCTCAGGGCAGTCCTGATATTGATGTCAGCAGCTGAGCAAGCATTACACACTTGAGTACAACTCTTGCTCTTGGGTGTTGATCTTGTTGTGTAGATTGCAGGCTCCCTGCACAATTTCAGTGTGGACACACTCTGCTTCCCTTTAGAAGAGACACTGTGAAGATCATAGTTTACAGCTTTAAGATCTTAATAATTTTTACAAGAATGAAATTTGCTGGGGTTTTTGTGTATGGATGGGGTTTTGTGTTTTAAAAAAGCCAAAGGTAATGCTGAAGTTTTGTCAACTTTGCCTCACATTGAAGAGAATCCATCAAAGCCTTGACCATCAAAATAAGGAAATTATTAATATGAAAAAAATGCAATTAGTGTTTTAGATAGGTGCTCCAAAATCAGTGTTATGAGACTGAAGGTTAATTGTCTGAGATTAATGAAAAAGAAATCCTTACCTTTTGGTCCCACCTGAAGAAACATCTTTATGCAAAATACTAATATTTTATATTTTAAATTATATTTTTGGTGGGGATGGATTTTAAGATCTTTAATCGTCCCTCCTAGAAGTTTACATAGGTGCTAAATTAAGCAAGATCTACATGTCTTTTTGTGCCTCAGTAAATCAAAGGCAATAATGCTTCTAATGTAACTCAGATGATCTGAGAATAAATCCACTGCTGATTGTAAGAACTCAGACACTAATATGATTAACACTGCTCATAAGCTGTTAAATACAGAAATTAATTTACAATTAATGAGTTGCCAGCTCACTCACACAACAGTGATTGCTTCTCTTCCTTCACTTTCAGACCCTGCCATGAAACTCTCAACTACCTGTACAGCCTAAGCTTTAACTTTAGATTTCTCATAAATTCCAGTGACATTTGTTCTGTTATTGCCATTGCTTACCATCTTGTGTTTACATTCATGTACTATTACCATCATTAGACAAAGTAAACAGCAGTCAGAGCTATCTGTTAGGCTGACTGTGAGAGGAATTGTTATGGTTGCTTAGCAGCCAAGAAGACAAGATAATACATAACTTTCATACAGGGAGTGAAAGAGAAAGCAAATTTAGGCAGTAAGAATATTAATAACCAGTTAAGGCCCTAGTATGAAAATTCTGAATCATGAATTATCCTGAGAGATCAGCATCAAAACTTTGTTTCAGGTTAAAAGTGTCTGTATGCTCTGCATGAAATTTATTTCCTGCAAATATGGCTCAATTTCACAAAGGGCTTTAGCATCACGACATCATGCTTTTAAGCTCTGTCTTTTCCTGGCCTCCTAGGCTCCTTAACTTACCTACAAATGGGTAAATCTGATATCTTTACCATTGAAATTGGTAGATTGCTTTCTAAAAGTGAAATTTAGGAGCCATGTGGATTAAAAATTATATATTGGGAAGAATCAGCATGATTCATGTCACAAAAATCCGGTGAAATTCATTGAACAAGTTGATAAGCATACTGGCGAGAGACATTTAGCTGGTGTAGTCTGCTTTGATTTTCAAATAACATTTTTCAAAGTCTTTCATCAAAGCCTCTTAAACAAATTAAGCTGTCAGAATAAAAAGGAATGTTTTCACATGAATAAAAAATTCTGTAACATATGGGAAATATCGTGAGAGTAGTCAGCTTTTAAAACAGAGGAGCATCTCACGTGTGGCTCTGCATTGGTATCTGTGTTGTTTCACATAATCACAAATTAATCAGAAAAGGAGATGAAATGAGGGAGGTGGCCAAGTTATGGTAGCAAATAAATTACTACAAGAAAGAAAGATGATGGTCTGCAGCAAAGGAGGGCTTCATAATACTGAGTAACTTTATAATAAAAGGGCAGACAGAATTAAATATTAAAAAATATTAAGCAATGCATATAGGGAAAAGCATATTCTTGGTTTATTTATATATAAGTGGTATCTAAACTAATTATTGCTATTCATGATTGTGATATAGATTTATAATAATGAATTCCTTAATGCATAAAGCTATGAATAATTATTGAGAAAGCAAATAGGAGGCCAGAAACTATTTCAAAAGGAAGAGAAATCAAAAGTGGAAGCCTTGGTTTGCCTTAGTTAAATCCATGGTACATCTGAATCTTGAATACCTCTTCAGTTCTAGCCTTTCTATTTCAAAAGAATATGCAAAAATGGAAAAGATGCAGAGAAGTCTTGAAGTGATGTTCAAAGATATGGTACAGCTTTAGTGTGGTGAAAAAATGGATAATTTACAGTTTTCAACCTGTAAGAGCGAGGAACATGATGAAGGTCTGTAAAATTGGAGGTGGCATGGAAAAAGCAAATAAGAATCACCTGCTAAAGAAAAAAAATCATCAGAAGTTCAAAATGAATGAATGGAAATACTCCTTGATACAATAGTCTTTTAATCTGTGAAATAGTTTAACAATAATTTTGAATGTTGAAACTCTTAAAAAAGGTTTTTTTAAAAAAAAAATCTGCAAGATAAACATGAGCATCAAGAACTATTTAATACAAGACAAAATTAAATTCAGGAAGTCTCTGAACCCCAGATTGCTGAAGAACTGGCAAGTACTGCAGGAAAGCAGGTGGCAATGCCCACTTCTCCAATGCTCAGAGGCTATCCTAGGCACCCACGAGCAGTCACGGCTCAAGACGGAGTGGGTGATCCCTACATAAGGTAGAAGAATTATTTTCCTGCCCAAGAAAATGTGTAAGCATTAATTCATCCTTAAATGGTTGGCATGGTACGGGCTGAGTTACTCTTGGGAGCATTCAGGAGAAGATTTTTGGGAGCTCAAGGAATTTTGCTAAGAGGAAAAGGAGATGCTGTTGGAATGTTGGAATGTAGGCATTCGTCAGGGCCACAGAGCAGCTAAACTGAGAAATGACCAATATCTCAGGCTTAGGTGCCTAAATCTTTTTGTTGGCACAGCTCAGAATAATTAATTCATAGATTATTTTAAGACATTAAGTGCCTTAAATACTGAACATGTCTTTATCAGAGCAAATATTTTAATCCACTTAAATTCAATTTCAGTTCTAGCAGAGTAAAATGTGCCTCTTCCCCCTGCCTCCTCTGCCACCTACCCCCAATCTGGTCATGTAAGAATTTCAAAAGCAAAGCAAGGATTAAGGAAAAAAAAGTATTTTTATTTTTAGTTGCTGTAATCCTTACAATGTTTATGCATTCCTTTTTTGGTAAATATGCAGCAAAATATATAGTAGCACAACCCTGAACAGCTTCATTGCTCCTTAATACTTTAATAAATGTTCACCATAAATCTTAGCAGCAGACTATGCATATGTCAAATCCATTTATATAGTGGCTGAGTAGATTTAAAGTCCAATGATACTAGGTTGATCGCATCACTTTGCTGGTTGTAAACAAATATAAGGAAATGTGGGATTTATTATGAGCCATTTCTTATTTTCCAAGTCTGATGAAAAAACCAAACAAAAAAGAAACAAAAAAACCTACCAAAAAACAAAGCAAACAAAACCAAAAAACCAAACCAAACCCTCATGAAAACCCAAAAAAAAACCCCAAACTCCCCCAAACCCTGCCAAAATTCCCCCAAAAATCCCCCCCAAAAAAAACCCCAAAAACCAAAACNTGTGATTTTAGCATCAAAATTATAGGAATAGACAGAAATTTTAAATTCAAGACCATTTTACTTTACAAAACAAACAAATTAACTTCCAAAAAAAAAACCCTGAATATTTTTGAACTGCTATATCTCTCCAAACACACTTTAGACCTTAAGAAGTCACCCTTTTTGAGAAAGATTTGTTTAGATAATTACCATGAACACTATTAGAAGCAGATGAAAGACCTTAGAATTTAGAGGTTTAAGAGTATTTTCCTCACTACAATTCAATGTTTAAATTTGTGTTGACTTGAACGTGAGATGATTGTGCTCCAAACGTTTGAAGAAAAGAATGTATTGTTCTCAGGTTTTACTAGTGACAGCTCTGACAAAGAAACCATGCTGTACTCAGAACTGAAATTCATCTTTCACTCTTCATGTTTAGAGGCAATTTGAACATAAAGTGACGTAATGTGGGAACTGGGCATTTGTGTTTGTGTGGTATGAGACTCCTGGAAAGGCACATTGTACAAGTGATGCTTTGAAGTCTATTTCAGAACTTGTTTCACAAGTAAATTTTTTAAAAAGTTATGCTGAGGGCTTTTGTGGGGAAATATACCATCGTAATTAGATTGATACCATTATACCAGTGTAGCTCCTNCCAAAAATCTACCAGTTTTTGATTGGTTAGATTAGACTGATTAGACTGATCTGCAGTCATCATGTGGCTAAAAGTTGTCTCTCAATTTTTTTTTTTAGGTAAAAAATTCATGGTCAATTTGGTCTGTGAGTCCACATCCATTTCCCCCTCCTC